>JAHLJT010000631.1:227582806-227877657 GCA_031308135.1 Acheta domesticus
GACTTTCACTACGTTGGAGTCGGTTTGCGCCCATAGAGGAGAGATACAACTAGAGTGCGCGTGAGCCTACTGCGCAGGTTCAGGTTTTCACATGAGGTGGTCGTAAGTCACGTGACTTCGGGACACCGGCAGCTCGTGCTGTACGCTGCTGTATGTAGCGTTTCGTGCTGTTTGCTGTTTGTGGTGCTACAGCGTAATTATTTTGGGACGTTGTGGATATTTGTTCACTGCTTACGATCCAAAATTCTTTTTCTTTTCAAGAAGTGCAATAACAATTTAACTTTGCAAATTGTGTTCCACAGGATGAAACAACTGTGTTACATGTCAGTTCATGCCAGTATGCAAGTGTGCCACAAGTAAATGCATCCTGAACTTGGCAGTGAGGTACCAACTGACCATAAGTACGTTGCCATCAGTACACAATCTTGAACTAGATTGTCTCCCTATGTTGTGGACATTGTACTTACTTATTTTGGAAAAAAATTTAGTTAGAAAGTTGCAAAAGTCTCTTGCTTATGTGAACTGTAAGCTTAGTTCTTTGCTGGACTGATACTGATGAAGGATCATATTCCTTCATTCAGAGGAAAATGATTATTGACTGAAAATCCCTTCTGCAGATGTATATAAAAAAATCTGCAAAAGAGCAGAGGTAGAAGTAAGAATACTTCAGGGGAGAGGTGACATTTTTTAAAAAGCAGCATGTAGTACAATTGTAAATAGATGATCTGAGAATTTTGTGAATAGTTCTGTTTTTAGTAATTTAAACATATCATATTATTGGTCAAGAGGTCATAATGAATCACAGGATGTATTTAATAAAGGCAATATTGTTTAAATATATTGACATATGATTAAAAACATTTAGGAGAGAGCACACCCAAAATTTACCAAAAAACATAGTATGGATCAGTTAACAACAATGATTTTATTTAGATGACATTAATCCTATGTGTATTCACTGGTGTAAGTTGTGTTTATAGTATGGTAATGTTAGTAATTTGTCATATGATTGTAGTTGATTTGTATTAGTAAATTCTTTGAAAATATGTACTTTACCTTCCAGGTCAAAGACCCTCATTTCGATCAGGTTTTTGTCCAGTTTTCCTGATCCATTGAGCAAATGCTGAGATGTCCCCTTGTTTTGCTTTTGGATATAAATGTAGCTTCAATACGCCCGTGTTTTCTTGAGCTTACTTGCTACTAGTGGTAGGAATAAAGCCAGTGGCATGTTACTGTTGTTAGTAATACAAAGAAAAAAATAAAACATGCAGTTTATTTATCGATGCAAATAGGTTTTATATAAACTTGGGAGGGAAAAATGTCAACTGTTATAGTTAAAATATAGCTTTTGAAGCTCAAGAAAATGAGTGCAGATGGAACTTTTCCCCATATATCACATACAGTTTTTACTGTTTTTGACTAAATAAATCAAAGGTAAAAGCCTTTTTACCTCTATAAATCCTTGAAATATCATTTTGATAACTTGCTATTATAAATGTCACTGATGTGATTCTTCAATAGTAGAATGCCTAACATTGAGTAATAACAGAAAATTGGATTAATGCATCCCAATTTTACAAATATTTTTTATTTATAGAACTATGTATTTGTACTTGTAAAACAGGTTTAGTGGAGTATGCGGTTTGAAAGTGACAAAGTTTGACAAAAATCGGAATTTTCATGTACTTGAGCAAATAGAGCAGAAAAACTTAAATCACTTTTCTGCTATAAACAAAACATTTTTAGGGTTGATTAATAAATGAGAAAAAAAAACGCGGAATGAAACATCTTACGTACGTATAAAAATAAAAATCATTTAATGCGAGACGGGTTTTCTTGTAGATGCCACCTAGCTGTCCCAAAGTCACGTGACACTGGCGCGAGAGATGTTGATACCCGGCCGGGCTTCCTGCGCAGCTCGGTGCGCACTCTATATTGTGCATTCCAAACATTTGATTGCAGTACGGCGCCTTTGGAGTTATTGCCCTCTCTTTCTATCCAATACAATTTTACATAAGACTCTCTCTTTCTACCGCAAGCTGTGTTGCCGATTCAGGAGGCTCAGGGTTATTCGACTCGTCCATTTTGTTTCACGCGCAAATACTTAACAAGTTCATTCAACGATAACTTCAGTTGTGTTAATCGTAGACAATTGAATTTTTACCAGTTATTCCAGAACTCTTATGAATCTGATGGCTATTTTGTAATTTAGTTTTATGGTTTAATTTCCATGAAATTAATTATAAATGATAGACAAATGCTTATTTCTACATTTTGACATTCTTAAATTTTCACTATGCGAGAAACTTTTTTATTATTGCAGAAAAGCACAAACACCCAGCAGATGAAATGACAAGGGAAGTCCAAATTTTTGATATGAGACCAACCACATTTCTGTATGAATCATGGTTCTTGAGTTAGACGGTAATAAAAACAATATTGCGTGTGCTCCGAACGAACATATCATGTCGTTAAGTGATCAGCGATTCTAACAGGCGATGTGAAAGGAAAAATAGAGTATTTATTTTGAATTTCACTTATAAAAACAGTGAAATGCATTTAAACATATATAAAAATGAATTTAGAAATTTTAAGTTAATAATATTAATGCCAAAGACATTCAACCAGTAGTTGTCGTAAAATGTGCTTTCAAATGCCAAATAGGTGACGAATTATTAGCTGGGTGTTCGAAAAGAATATTGTGCATTGT
The DNA here is from genome assembly GCA_031308135.1 of Acheta domesticus. Lineage (NCBI taxonomy): Eukaryota > Metazoa > Arthropoda > Insecta > Orthoptera > Gryllidae > Acheta > Acheta domesticus. Next base: position 227,585,517 of record JAHLJT010000631.1, read on the forward strand.
CCGCACAAAACCCTTGCAGTATTTGATAGCATCCACATCATCTCACCTTTGTGAATGAGCATTTTCCTTTATTTTACATAAAAAAGTGGATGTATTGGACGTATAAAATGACTTGAGACTAAAATTAGCAATATTGACCTTGATATCGATGTCATTCGCGCAAAACAATTCAAGCCTCGTCAGTATGTGATGAACTAACAATGTTCCAACTGGATTTGGATTGTTTTGCTATAGATATTTCAGTTTTAACTCTCATTTAAAGGTCTGTTTTTTTTAAATAATAATTCTAATAAAAAAAAATCTTTTTTTATCAAAAATCTTTAATTTCTAATATTAAGCCATCTATTTAACATGATTTGAAATTATTTCCGTTCAAGTGGTATTCTAATTTGCTCCAGGCTGCTGAGAAGTGACAACGCTGTTCTCCATAAGCTCTGTACTGCAATCAAATGCTTGGACGCTCTATAGTATATTCTCTCCTCTATGGTTGCGCCCGAGCGTCTCCCCCCCCCCGGCGCCCTACAGTGGATTGACTCCGCAAGCACGTTTACCTTTTCGGTTGACACATTCTTTCATCCGTTGAATCAGCTCATTCTAAATTGATCATAATATTCTTGGATGTAGAAGAGACGTTACTGGCTAACAAGAATGTTAAGAAAAAGAGTTTCGAAGGGAACAGAACATGAACCAGGAACTTCCATTGCAACCTTACATTTCGTTCAAGTGTGTCTATTTTTTATTTGCACCTTGCCAACTCATTGCAGGGAGCGACACGCTGACTAGAAAATCAAATACACAAGAACTTTGAGTTGTCCGTGAAATCTAAACGAGCGAAAAGGTCACTTCTGGGTTCAGCTCAAATGATTTTCTAAACGAAGTTACACGAAGAAACAAATGCCTGTTGGTTTGAAGAGCAATAGAAGAAACAAAGAAATGAGACATAATATTTGCACTTTTATCATAAGTAATCACGAGAAGTGCTGTGCTGGCCGGTAAATTCACGACTCGCGTAGCGAGGAGTGAATTTACCGGCTAGCACAGCACTTCGAGTGATATTTAGTGTGACTATTTCACATTACATGATTTGAAAGGATAATTTAAATCACAGGAATACGAAAAAGGGAAATATTACTCAAAATTACAACCGAAAAATGAAAACCTTTCATTCAGTTCCGACTATTACTGCCTCCTGAGAATAACTTGTAATCAAGTAACACTTGAATAATAGTTTAATGCAGAAAATGATTTCAAATATGTTTAAATTTTGTGGTAATAAAACTTTCGAAAAACAAAAAACAAGGCTACTTAAAAGAACATTTATTAAAAGCACAATCATTAAAGTTGTAGGAAGTTGTTTTCCAAGTCTTGCCCTTCCGTGGAAGTATTTGAAATGGAAGATGAACAAGATGAATTAGCAGCGGAATTCGTAGATTTCGAATGGTTTTGAACACACGTGTGCACTCATTAAAGTATTTTCCTGAATAAATTTTTATGTAACGTTCCACATTATTTTGATAGCATATTCTTTGTACTGGTTGAACCAGGGTTTAGGGTGGCACGGTTCATTTGGTTCCTTTTGTGAATCACTTACTCTCGTGAATCGCCCGCCACGGTTCACTTACGGTTCACGTCAGAGGTGGCGATAAATAATAAGTGACTTATCTTCGGGTTGATTAGCTTTGATGGGTCAAAGCATAAATATACAAGAAATGACCAATTTCATATTTTACGAAAAATTTCTTCTTCATCACGACACTTTTAAAATAACTTCACGTCACATTGAAAATTACACTTCACTACACTTTTTTTGTTGAATTAAACTTGTTTCTAAGCTGATTTCATTGCTGTTTGAACTCAAATATTAGTATAGAAATGTTTTTAGATTTTAAAAAGTCTTCTCGTAATGTCACTTTCAGTTGTTCCATAACAACAAACTTATTTACTGGCACTATTTAATGCGATTAGAAAGTGTTCGCACGAAAAGTTATTTTCTTAGTGGAATTGTGTGTTTTATAGCATTTCAAGACCTCTTTGAATAGATTTGTACGTCTACCGTGATGGAAGGAGTGAACGCAGGATTTTTTTATGAATTGCGCCGAGCGGGAAGTTTAAATGCTATTCAGTGGTGTCAGAAAGTGGGATTGCTTGCGTCTCGACGTGTGTGTCACGTATGTACAGGAGAAAAGTGGTATTTCGTGTTTTTTCGTATTTCAAGACATATTTTAATAGATTTTGTGTGTCTACGTGAGGGAAGATGTAAATGCAGGATTTATTTATGATTAACATAATATGTAGTATTTGCTTTAAAAAGTAGACGAGTTTGTTTTTAGTATTAAAATGGAGGGATTTGAGAGGTGATAGTCTCCCAATAATAAACGTGTAAGTAGTATGTGTTTGTGAAATATAATTGATTTTAAATATTTGTATTTATTTTATTAGCTTAACAAGTTATTTTTATTATTAATTTTTTAAGCTTCAGTTCATAAAAAGTAGGTATTTTTTTCCAGAAACAAGCTTGACGTTTTTTCGTGTTATGAGGATGTAATTCGTGCCGAGACACTACACTAATTTTCAGTATTACTATGGTAGTGGTAATACTATTAAAATTGTAAAATTTCAACGACTGTGTGGGTGGATTTTTTTCTTTTAAAATTCCATTTCTTTAACATATTAAGTAGAATTGGTTTAAAAAACAGACGAGTTGGTTTATTCGTATTAAAATGGGGGGTTTTGGGGCGGTAGCCCCCAATAAAAAGGTTAAAAGTAGCATGTGTTTATGAAATATAATTTATTTTAAATATTTCTATTTTACGGTGCTTTTAGTGTTAAAATGAAGGGCGATAGCCCCCCAATAACAAAAGTTTAAGTAGTATGAGTTTGTGAAATAGAATTTATTTTAAAAAATTTGCGAATTAATTTTTCAGCAATTATGATGTTTTCAACTTTTCAACTTTCATTTTTCTGTTTACATTTTATGAGTTGCTGTTTATATTATTTTTTTTTCATCGTTCAATTGCATTCAAAAGTGAGTTATTAGTATTTACTTCCTATTGGTTTTTATACATTTAGTTTGTATTCTTTTTAAAAGTATGTTTTTCTGTTATAGAAATTACGCTGTTTCAACAAAATTTTTCCTCGTTTTTGTTCGTTTTTCTTCAATTTCCTTCGTTATTTATCTTTCATTCTATTTAATAGTGAGTTATTAATATATTTGATGTTGGTTTTATTTATATTGTATTATTTTTAAAAATACTTTTTTTTGTTTCAGGTTCTTAAAATTCTACGTTTATATATATTATTATTATTATTATTATTATTATTGTTTTTTATTATTATTATTATTGTTGTTGTTTTTATATTTTGTTTCATAACTTAAAATAAATGTATAAAAATTCCCACAAATACGTGAGTTATACTTTTCCCATTTATATTCTGTGGCTTATAGAGCAATGTAATAAGTAGCATTTGCTTAACTAAATAGACGAGTGGCATAAGTAACACAAAATGAGTGGCTTAAGTAGTAAAGAATGTTCAAGTAGCACGCGCTTCTTAAATAGAATGTGTTTTCAAAGACATTTATTACGTTACCATGTTCAACGCGAATAGTAAACAAGAATTCGGTTCACTGAGTCGATTCCTCCCTAGTGAACCGGATCAGTGAACCAAATGAACCTTGCCACCCTAAACCCTGGTTCAACTCTTTGTACTCTTCAGCATCTAATCTTCATATATTAATTACCTAAAATATGTGTAAATTCCTCATTTGTAGTTTGTGCTGTCCATTTGTATTTTCGTTCTTCACAAAATTCTTGTAATTGCTTCCACACGCTTCTTTGTTCCTTTCGCTTATTTTCGGCACTGAATTTTTAATAAATCTTATATTTCAGAGTTTAAACATAACCAAAACGACACATTTTAAAATTATATTGATGCACACAAGCTATTTTGGAGGTGAAACAATTGCTATCGTTATTTAAAAAGATAAACAAGGTTTTTACAGCGATAATAAAAAGGTAAACAAACTGATGGCGATAAACATCTGGGATTGGTTTAATTTGAATATATAATTGCTTACCATTGGCTACTTACGAAGCGGACAGACATGAGTGAAATAGTCATGATAATAAATAATAAACCAATAAATAGAGCACAGGATGGAAAGGTATTCACATAGAAATTACCCTTGAAAGAAATGAGTTATGAAGAAGAGAACGCACAATTCATGTTGAAAGTTTTCTTCAGGAAAAAATATGTTATTCGAGAAAGAAACGTCACAACACAAAGAGTGAGAAAGGATAATCAGTTGTATTCACATAAATATACCCAGGCAATAAAGACACTATCTAATAGAACCATGACGAATCTTACGTTTTTGGTATTGGAATTATAAAAGGTTTTCGAATTTGTGATAAACTTAGAGAAAAAAACGTAGAATGAGAAACCTGATCAGAAGGATTGATTCCGAAACGACCGTTACGATTCAGTTTGAAGGAAATTGGAGATGACTTAATTCTGAAATCGACATTTTTAGTTTTTTGCTACCCCTTACACAGTACAGAGAAAAATTATGTAATGTTGCTCGAAAAAACCAGCAAATTTTTGGCAGAAAAACTTAATGCCGAGCCCTGATAAGGAAAATGTGGTAAATACAGTTTTTAAATTAAGAAAAAAATTCACTAAGACGTGGTGTAGCCAGAGTCCTAGATACCGAAAAGACAAAAACGTCCGCCCGTTGTCTGTCCGTCCGTCCTTATGTTTAGTGTATGTGTACAACTCTAGTGCCTGAATATATGTATATGATGTTTCCTAAACTGAACCTGTCGCTTTTGCTCTGAGTCGAAGAGCTGTGGGATTATGAAAAATATACATTAATTTCGGGAGTACTTTATACGAAGCCCTTGAGAAATTTTTAAAAATTCTGAAAAAACTCCAATTTTTTTTAATTTCTCACAAGAACAGAATAAAATACATTTATAAAGATGGTCCAATTTTTACTGATAACACTGAAATTTCAAAAATTACAAAATATTGACTTTTTATCGGCGGCTTCCTACAACGACAAAATTGAAGAGAGAAATTTTTCCTCAAATGAAATTGGTTGTTCACAATTAAATCGTTCATTAAGGTCCTGTATATTTTTTTAAAAAAATGACATAAATTGAAAAAAGTTCTATACGTACGTATAGTATAGGGAAAGTTATGAAATGCTGAGCGAAAAAACGGCGGATTTCCGCGTAGAAAAGCTCTTATTACATGGCCCTAGTAACGAAAAAAAGGATATATCCAGCTGCTAAATAAAAGCAAAAAATCTCATAACACGTAGTGCAGTAGTACTGAAAACTGATTGAAAGCAAAACGTCTGTCCGTCTGTCTTGTAGTCCGTCCGTCTATGAGCAACGCTAGCGACTAACTGTTCAGCCGACTTTCTCCCAAATTGATATTCCCCTGTCGATCTGACTAATCTCGTGGTCCCTTGAATTTGAAAGCGATGTTTTAATTATTGGGGTACTTACATGAAGCCCCTGCGACATTTTCAAAATTTTCAAAAAAAAGAAGCCAACAATTTTGACTAAATTTTGTTGTTGGATTTTCTAAAGTTAAATTAAGAGAATGGCTTAGGTCTCATGTTGGTTGAAAACTCTTATTTTTTGAAAAGTAAAAAAATTCAAATTTTTACGGCACCTTCGTACAACTACAATTATGAAGATACAATTTTTACTTTCTCGCTTTACGAATTCATCATAAGAAGAAAAAGTTATGTAATCGTGCGCCGGGAAAACGGGAAAAAACTCTTATACCTGGGGTCAGGAAATGAAAAAGTGGATAAAACCTGTTGCTTAATTTAGAAAAAATCCTCTATCTCGTGGTGTAGTCAAAGTGCATGTTTTGTTGCTTCTTGATACTGCAAATTCGATTTGACGGCAAAACGTTTTGTCTGTGGTCAACGCTTGCGCCTAAACCGTTCGGCCTATTTTCTTCAAAATTGATATTCACCAATAGTTTTACTGATGTCAAGGCTCCTGGAATTTTAAAACGATATTTTGATTTTTGGGGGTACTTTACATGAAGCCCGTCGGAGACTTTCGAAGTTAAAAGAAAATGGCTCCCAATTGTTTGATTAAATTTTGTTGTTGAGTGCGAAGGACGTTTAAGGGAATGATTTTCGTTAATATCCCAAATTTTTCGAAAATTGCAAAAAACTATTTAAAACTGCAAAATTGAAGATGAGATTTTGCCTCAGACAAAGTTGGTTGTACAAAATCAGCACTTTAAATAAGGTCATGTACCATTTTTTTTTCTTCTGGGAATACTTGGTTTTTTCAAAATTGCAAAAACAATATCTTTAAAACTATAAAATTGTAGACAGCGATTTTTACCTCAGACAAAGTTTCTTGTACAAAATTAGCTCTTCAAAAAAGGTCATGGAGAATTTTCTGAAAAAAAACGAGTGGTTTTTGCGTAATCTTCGCTTCAAATTTAAAAAATGTCTGAAAAATTGCTCCAAATTTTTTCTTTAAATTTTCTCCACGTGTGTAAGAAGACACGGCACGTAAATAAATAAATAAATAAACTAGTGGTGCTATAGAATGGCACAGACTTACACGCAGTAGTTAATTTTCTCATGTCGTTCGTCGGATATAGGATTTGGAGTAAGCCCTTCACCGCTGCCTTTGTCGCCCAAAAGACATGATTTTCGCATGTTGACAATTACCGGCTTCCAAATGATAGAGCTGATACAATTTACGGTTTGACTAATATACAAGTACTCTGTTCGCATCTCACTCCAATAGCGAAGGTTGTTAAAGCGCGTTGGGGCTAAGCGTTTCACTTCGGAAGATGCCCGATAGGGATTTAATTTGACGAATGTGTTGTTGCAAAAAAAACCAATTGACGAATATAGAAACTTTATTGTAAATAATTTGAAGTACTTCTACTCAGGAATAGAATCAATGCAGATAAAAATACAGGACTTGTCTGTGTTTTTCCCAAATTGCAACTTTTAACCCATTTCTGCCTGAATTTTTATTTCACGCAAAACTAAGAAAATGCATTGTTCAATTACACTTTTTGACTATAGAAACACAAATCAAGAGCTCACATGTTGAAATTGTTTATAGAACAAAATTATTGGGTGTTACATATATGTATCGCTAGGCAGAAGAGGGGATAGGTTTAGGACGTTTACACTTACCATACCAAAATCCTGTTTCTTTTATGTTTATACATCTGTACCTTCTGTATTGCACAAGAAGTGAATGTTTTACTTTCTGTGGAATATTACACAACAATGTACACACAATCATATGTCACATTTTATACACAATGTCTTTGTTGAACTCTTGCAGTTTGTTGCTGCACATCGCATTCCTTTCATGTCTCGTATTTTTGCGACCAAATGGTTTCTTCCGTTATACCTACGGCCATACAATGCCCTTGCACATGCTAATGAGTTACTGACCTGGTGGGACCTTTTGGAAGTGATGCATTTGTCGTGAGATAATATGTGGCTACATAACTCCGGATTTGTGTAGAGTAGTGTGTGTCCTGTGTAGAGTGAAGTGTTTTCTGAGTTTATCCTTCAGTGCTCTAAGTTTCCACCATTTTATCGTATTTATCAACTTGTGTCATATGAATATATAAATATCATTATTACTTCAAATCTATCTCTTCTCATTGTGCTGCATACTATGAAATTCCTCATATCAAGTTCTGAAACCCAGTAACACCTTCTTGGGAGTTGTAGTGTACTCTGACAGAAAAAGAATTGCTACAACTCCTTTCGTGATAAGTAATTTTAGAATGTGTGCAGTTTTGAAAAGTACATAATTCGTTTTCTACAAAAATTAGAAAAAGTCTTATTTTGTCATTCCAAACCAGTTCTAAAAGTTCTACGGGAGATAAATTGAGATTATCATTTGTAATTGTCTTCTGGAAAGGAAATTTTCCACTTATATGTCCTCTTTTTCCTAGTCATTATACCCCTACGGCACCTAAATCGTGCCTTCCTTCCAAAAGTTGTACGATAACATGATCAGAAACACTCTTGAAAGGAAGTGGATAACATGAGATCTAATCTGCCTAGCGTTACATATATGTAACGTAAAATGTTAAGTTCGAAACTTTGAAGATTTAACACATTCACTTCTTTAACAAAATTCATAGCATACTTAAATATGTTTACTAACATAGGCAATTGATATTCAGATTTTAAATTTATTCAGGAACCTTTAAAAAATACTAACTTTCTGAAGGATTCCATAACACGACAATGGAAGCACAGATTCAAATTCAATCAGCTTTAAAAAGAGAACGACATCTGAGAAGTAGAAAGATACTGCTGCCTAATCAACAATAGACTCCAGCAAACTGCATGGAGATAAAAATGAAGCTTTGAAAATCTTTGCAACGTAGCCACACGTTGCCAAAACTAACGTTACATATATGTAACGCTAGGCAGAAATGGGTTACAAAACAATTTTTCAACTCTGTTATTGGATGTCTGAAACGTCTGTCATGTCAAATCAATCGTTGTCTTGTGTATATCTGTATGAACAAATTTAAGTAAATTATGAGTATTTCAACGTTAAATTGAAATACAATATAACCAGAACACATGCGATGACCTTACATATCCCTAACAGTTCCAAAAATTCTTATTACTTTCTCGCCTTACGAATACTTCGTAAGAAGAGAAAGTTATGTAATCGTGCGCCGGAAAACGGGGAATTTTCGCCAGAAAAACTCTTCTAGCTGGGGTCTGGTAACGAAAAAGTGGATAAAACCTGTTGCTAAATTTAGAATTAAAAATCCTGTATTGCTAAATTTATAAACCTGTTGCAAAATTTAGAAAAAACAGGGGTGCTATAGAATGGCACAGACTTTCTCGCAGAACTTAGTTTTCTAATCTCTAAAATGAACTGGTTGTTTTCTGTTATGAATAATGATCTTCCCAGATACATTCTTTGAGCATTCAAAGGACATTTTGTTTACATTCTCCGGATTTTTCGGCTTCCTAATGCGAGAAATGAAACCATACACTTATTACTATTATTTAAGTGTAAATGTCACGCATAGCCATTGTGGTCGCAGAAATCAACGAGCATTGGCACAGCTCTTCCGAGGGAAGCTTCACCGGTTCGAGTCCTGGTCGGGGAGTATTATTTGTCAAAATTCTGTTGTCAAACGAAATAATTGAGAATTCTAGAAACTTAATTGAAAACCATATGAAGCCATTTAAATCACAAATATTAATAATTATGATAAATGAACTGGAAGTGTCTGTATATATTTTTTCGAATTGTTAACTTTTAACAATTTTTCACGTCTCTTCTTGGATTTGTAAAGCGTATGTACCATCGTATCAATTGTTTCCTTATGATGCATTGACCATTTATAGCTCGGTTCGATTCTTATTATGGCTCTGTTCGACCCCTCCGGTGCTAGTGTGGCGTAGTGGTATAAGTTCCGGTTCGTTAACTTTGAGGATCGGATTTCGGGTGTCGGAACGGAAAAATTTTGCTGGTAGAAAACACTTTTGCTGGTTTTTGAAGTAGTGGAATAGCATTTAGAACCATATAGAAGCAGTGCGAGAAAGTATGTGCGCTGGAAGCACCACTAGTTTTCTTAATAAAATGTGTTCATAAAAACCCGGTCTTCAAATAAAGTCTTGTTCAATTTTTCAAAAACATAAGAATTTTTTGCGAAAATTTGTATCAAACAATTTTTTATTTTATTTTTAACCATTTTTTCTTAAAACACGCACAACTTTTTTGATGAAATTGGGACCTGAGTTAGCATGAAAGAAGCTTAAGAGAATGGTGCAGGTTTCATATTCGTTGAAATGCCTGATTATTCGAAAATTTTTAAAAAAATACAAAATTTCGGGGTCTTTCTACAACTACAATTGTAAAGATACAATTGTTTTTCTTAATGAAATACAATTATCAAAAATAGATCTTCAAATAAGGTCATGTTGAATACTTGAAAATATTCTTTATAGTAGTTTTTCTATCACTTTCCGACAAACATAATATTTTGATCGGAATTCACTGCGGTTCGTTTTCAGCGTCTTCTCAGAAGTATAATTGTGAAAATACTTTTTTTTTTCATTGAAATGTATTTATCAAAATTTCATCTTCAAAGGAGGTCACGCTCAATTTGATTTTTTTTGTAATTTTTCTATAATTTCGTGACAAACATAATAGTTCGCTGCACATTTACTCCGCTTCAGACAGCTGGATGCGTCGTAAATTAGAATTTGCAATTTTGTATATTTTTTCTTAGTTCGTTTTTACATTCGACCATTTCTTATACATTTACACATTCATCTTTAAAGAAATTATTTATTCTCAAATATTTGTAGTAATTGCCAGCTCATTGAGAGAGTATCAACAATGCAGGGAACGCAACAATTGAATTCCATTCCGCTGTCGTTATTTTCTATGATTAACGCGTCATTGTTGTGACTTGATATAGCTGTATAGTATCAGACTTCTATTTCCAATACACGTTTACAAATCTTTTGTATTATATTTTTATGCAGTTGTAGAATTCATATAGTTTGTGACAACACTGCGATGGAAACAGTGAGTTGTTTGCTTTTTGGTTGAATTGGACGTTTTCAAATAGTAGCTAAGATGTTCCGCCAATTTTCTCCAAAATTAATATTCTCTGGTCGATACGGCTGATGTAGAGGCCCTTAGAATTTTAAACCGACATTTTAACTTTGAGGGGTATTTTTCATGAAATCCCAAGTACATTTTCAAAATTTTCAAAAAAATGGCGCCATCAATTTTGATTAATTTTGTTGTTGGATAGTTTGAAGGAATGGCGCAGGTCTGTGTGTTGAAAACGGAGTCAATATAGGCTTAATTCTTTGGCTGTTTTTATCGATTCATAAGCCTAACTGCCACAATCCAGTCATCGAAATGTTTGAAAGACAAAAGGACACGCGTGCATCACTTTTGGACAAGTATTGCAGTTGCATGAGAGTACCTAAATCCTCTAAAGTAGGCTTCACCTTTCAAACTCTTAGCATTTCGATAGATGAGCGACGGCATTAGCGTAATTTTTACAAAAATCTGATGTTTCTGTTGACATACCAATATTTGAATTAACTTCTTAATGAGAAATTCCTACTTCCGTTTTTTGTCGAACACTTATTGATTTAAATGTTTAATTAATTAAATAATTAATATTAATTAAATTATTCATTCAGTTCCAACGCTTTAACTAAATAAGTTATTGAATCTGAGATAATATCGTTGTTTTTGCACCTGGCCCCACCAGCAAAAATTGTCGCGAGCTGCCACTGACGTGAATACACTGAATTCAATAGCAGAAAGCTGTTTTCTTTTAAGAATTTGAACTTAACTAGTGGTGCTACAGAATGGCACAGACTTTCCCGTATTAGTTTTCTATTTTCCTGGGTCTTCGCTAGCTATTCGGAATTGCCACATACTCTTTCTTGCCAGCTACCATCTATCATCGCCAAAAGTACATTTTTTTGTCATTTCTTAATTTTTCGGTTTCCTATTGGTAGAACAGAAACATTAATTTTAGAATATTAAAGAACACAAAAACCTAGCCGTAAATGGCAATTTTCTTTTAAAAATTATGTGCCGTTTAAGAGAAAATGGCGTTTTAGCACTACTAAAAATGCGAAATTTGAAGCTCATTTTCACAGAAAAGTTTTGAGTTTTCAAAATACTTTATTTGAAGTTATTTGAAGCACTTACACTCACAAATATAATCATCTTTACAAATTGCGGATAATGTGCATATTAAAGATGTGAGAGATCTTTCAAAAAATTTACATTTATATAATTTTAAAAACAAAACAAAAAAACTCAAAATAAACTTCACGCTATACTAATGAGTGTAATTAGCACTATCCGTTACAAAAGTTTCAAGAAAAAATTGCAGCCATATACGAGAAAATGACGTTTGAGCCTTTCTGAAAATGCCGAAATTTGAGCTACTTTTCACAGAAAACGGTAGTGTTTTCCAGAAACTTTACTTGACATTATTTAAAGCATATATACTCGTAAATATAATAATGTAAAAAAATCGCCGATAATGTAAATATTAACGACGTGAGAGACAAGTAAAAAAATTTACATTGTTGTAATTTTTGAAAAAACCAACTGATAGACTAAAATGGCTTTTATATCATTGATAGAGTACATTTACCACTATCCCTACCAAAAGTTTAAAGAAAAAATTTGGAGCCGTTTTTGAGAAAATTTTGTTTTGGTAATTTTTTAAAATTGCACATATTGCACGCAATATTGCACGAAAACTACCAAAATTGTGAAAAAATTTACATGACCTTTATTAAAGAACTCAATATACAGAACAAATTTTATTTGAAGGAAAAATCTCTATCTTCAATTTTGTAGTTGGAGAAAGACGCCGAAAAAAATTCAACTTTCACAATTTTCGAAAATTCAGAGCTGTACGTGAAAATCGGACCTATGCCATGTTAAAAAGTGTATTTTCCTCTATTCATACAAGAAATTTAAAGAAACAATTTGGAGCCGTTTTTGAGAAAATGTTGAAAATCCCCGGGGGACTTCATATAAAGTACCCCCAAATTTTAAAGAATCTTTTTCAAAATCACAAAGCTTCGACTAGAATCAGATCGACTGGGGAAATATCAATTTTGAAGAAAATCGACCCGAACGGTTTAGGCACTAGCGTTGACCACAGACGGACAGACGGACGGAATGCCGTCAATCGATTTTTAAGTGTAAAGAAGCAACAAATCATGGATTTTGAGCCACACCACGAGATAGAGGTTTTTTTTCTTAATTTAGCAACTGGTTTTATCCACTTATTCGTTTTCACGGCCCGGCAATTAATTTTTTTCCGCCGAAAATTGGCCATTTTTTCGGGCAGCATTACATAACTTTCCCTATACTACGTATATCACTCCGTGTATACGTACGTATACGGGAAAGTAAAAAAGTAATATATGTATTATTCACGTTTCGTTTCTTTAAGAATGTTTCAAATGCTAGTTGAAGTTTTCACTTCACCCCATAGCTAGTCACACACAGTTTTTAACTGTTTTTGACGTAAAAAAATAAAAAAATGAATAAATTTGTAAATGAGTAAAAAAGTGTAAAACACAAATTGTCATATTATAATATTGCATACCCATTAGCAATATTACGAGAAAGTACGTGCTGCTTTAGCACCACTAGTTTTCAATACATTTGCTTTACGTATTTAAATACATTTCTAAAATAGATGTCCAATAAACTCAATAATACAGTTTGTCAAATACAAAATGTAATTGAAATACGTATTTCAAATACAAATATTTAAATACTGTCCAACCCTGCCCATCACACATCGTACAACATTTGGAGCAATAACTAAATATTTTCAAGAAAATGTCAACCGTAAATTTGACAATTCTAACTCCTTTTCATATAGGTAAATTATGTCCCAACAATAATACGTACTTCACAGAAATTAGCTCCCGAGTCATGGTTCTCGTGTCATTGTACCAATCGATACTGATATTCGCTGAAAGTTAGCAATTTTTATTTATATATTTCAAATAGATTTTAAATATTTTCTTAAAGATTAATGTGTAAATGTATAACAAAAGGTCTAAGTAAGAAACATGAGAAAGAAATATGAAATAATACACAATTTCTAACTGAGGAAGCATCCAACTGCCTGGTGTTACATTTACAAAGCGTAGTAAATTCGGAGCGGGTAATTGTTTGCCGCTAAATTACATAAAATACTCATAATATAAAAAAATTGAACATGAACTTATTTGAAGATCTCTTTTTGATAAACACATTTCATTAAGAAAACTAGTGGTGCTACAGAATGGCAGAAACTTTCCGTATTAGCTTTCTATTTCCTTGGATCTGGGCTAGCTATTTGGAATTCCCACATACTCTTGCCAGCTGCCATCTATCGCCGCCCAAAGTACATTTTTTGACACTTTCTTAATTTTTCTGTTTCCTAATGGTAGACCGGAAATACTAATATTAGAATATTAAAGAACACAAAAACCTCGTCCTAAATCGGCAATTTTCTTTTAAAAATTTGTAGCCGTTTTTACTTCCGGCACTAATCAGAGCAGTTACCGTAAGTGAAGTAATAATAAATTATTTATTATTATTATTATTATTATTATTATTATTATTATTATTATTATTTGTGTGCAGTACAGTGTAGTAGTTTTGTGAAGTAGAGGAAAAAGAATGTGTAAGAAAGACATTACAGCTCAGTGATCAACAGTGCGGTGAAGTAAAATTGGTAAGTTATGTAATGTTAAATTAGTGTATTCTGCCACGAAGTCCTCAAACTTCATTGCGGAATAAGTAATAAATCTAAAATCTAAAATCAATCCACTAATCTATCAATTCATGAATAAACTTATTCTCAGATTTAAACACCGGCTTAGAACATCTCTTAATGTCACTGTAGTGTCTCTGTCCCGGAGGGTTCCAATCCCGACGGTGGCAGGATTATCGACACTAGCTAGTACATTCGACACAGGTATGTCGAATTCAGCCGCTGAATGGAGAATTCTAGTGTCCGGTTGTTCTGATCGGTAATTTTCCGTCTTTTCTCCGATCAATAGGAGTAGTACATGCACTACTCTACCACACACGTCGGGAGAGCGGTCGGAAGCTTACATAGGCTGGAGCGGCGCCCCGCTGGTAGGAGATACCTGGTTGGGGAAAACCCCGCAAGCCGACAAGTAGCTCGACGCCAGATCTCGCCACCGGGGGAACCATCCATTCCCGAGGAAAACATGCACTCATACGGGACTAACGACCATAGCAGTTGACGTGCACAGAAACACTCTATAGAAGAATTCACGTAAGAACAAGCAAAATTGACAGTTCGCTAAACAAGTGGACATCACACATAATTCAGAGAAGTATCCCTCCGCCGCGGCAGCTGTTCAGCCACGCCTCTTCGTAACCTCACTTTAAAGGGTTTTTTTATGGCTCCCGTGAAGAGAACTATATATATATATATATATATATATATATATATATATATATTGAAATGTACCAACAACGTCTCGTTGGCATCATTCATCTAAGATGGTTATAATCGTGACCCGTTCCGAATTTATATTAAAATTTTGGGCGCCAGGAACAGGTTACGTTAATTAAAAAAAACAATTCTTCCACAGCTAATTTCAACAAATGTATAAATGTCCGGCTAGCTGGGTCAATGGGTCTCGTTATGGATAATCGCTATCGCCTAGATAGCCGATTACTTGATCTGCCAACAGTACAGTATGGCGAGGAGTCTGAAAGGGAATAGTTATCTATTTCTAACTATTTAACAATTTTGATTGACTAAATGAAAATCTTTTCATTTACAAAAGAAAAAAAATTCAACAATTTATTTAACACTACTTAACAATTGTTTTTGTCCTTAGGTCATGACCTCGTTTTAAAATATATCTTTTGTACTGCAGTACTTATCTACCGTCTTCGTCGCCGACGCCCCGCAGTCTCTTCTCACTTGAATGTAGGTGATCCCAAGTCCCGCTTCTCTCTTCTAATCTTGCGACGTTGCCGACGCATCCAGCCCTCACTGACTAGAATATCTACCGGTTCTTACTTGATATTCAGAGTTCTTAGTCTTCCCCAACTAGTGGTAAAATATTAAAGTCCAAAACCGCAATATAAGAAAAAACTTTCAAAGTCCTAATCGAACTTCCCGTTGCACATCAACTTCCAGATTCCGAAAAAGTATTGAGTCTCACTCGAAACTTACAAGCCCTACTTCACTAATGTTAATCTCGCGAGCGATCTTTACTACTCGACGACCACTATCAGAACGTCCAGTTCTCCCAGTTCTTTCACCCTCAACGCTTCGGTATCCGTCCTTCGTTCCTCTTTTTTAAAACAAAATGACAAAATTAGACAGTCTATTCTCCATTAGCCAATCCATTCATCTCTTATCAAACCAAGTAGCCACGCCCTCGACAGTCATTCATTTTCAGACCAATCACACATATTTTATCTGTCTATCTACCCAGCGCCCCCACCTATTCAAGGCCTGAATGCAGCTTGTTGACCTTGCCAACAACTGCGCCGGCGTTGCTAAGGCTGTATATCGCCATTTGCATACCCTTTTGTCCAACCCATTTACAGCCAATATTATTAACAAAATATTATATATTTTGGTATATCACAATATATATGCAGAGTCTGAGTTTCAATCAATGTATACGCACGTACGTGAGTCCGCGAAATATTGAAATTTAATTACGCATGTGGAAAAATATATTAACATACTCTCATATGAAGTAAAAGAAAACTGCCACGAATGTAAATAGAAAGAAAAAATATTTTTCAGGGGACGTTCAAATACCTTTTCTTTGAGTTTCACAGCGCAGCGAAGGGCCCATGCATTTTTGTAATGAAGAGTGG
The DNA here is from genome assembly GCA_031308135.1 of Acheta domesticus. Classification (NCBI taxonomy): domain Eukaryota; kingdom Metazoa; phylum Arthropoda; class Insecta; order Orthoptera; family Gryllidae; genus Acheta; species Acheta domesticus. The sequence goes on from JAHLJT010000631.1 coordinate 227,601,947, forward strand.
TTTATTTATAATTACATCCCGATTTTCCACACTTAGTACAACTGCTCTCATAACTCAAATGTGACTTAATGGTTTTGTATGTCAAAAATGTTCTACAAGGCAATGCATTTCTTAATCTAGTATGTCTATATTCATCTCTTATTTCTTGGATGAATAATAGGCACATCCTTACATTCACTCTTACTAATTAAAACATCTTATCAATGAACACTATATTTTACTTGTATTCTTGCATCCTCAACTCAAGGCTTTACTAAATATTCTCCAGAATTGTTTCCTTTACAAGCATCCACTTAACAAATTAATATCTATTTTAAATACTTAATTATCAATAGAACATATCTCAATAATGTAAAATGAATAGATGGGTTTGAAAACTGTCCTATAAAGGAGCATAAAAAATAAATTCACAAGAACATTTATTTATCACTTTGACCAATGGGGTGGAATTGCCATTAGCCTGGAGCACCAAATTTGGATCCATCCCAGCATTTATGTATAATAATAATAATATTTTATTCATTTTCGCATATGTTAATGAATGCAGTTCAAGCACACTAATAATGAAAACAAAAACTAAGAAATGGTACAAAAACAACACAATTTATAAACAGGAAGTTTTACAAAACACTATCCTATCATTACGGAAAATTATATAATACATTTGTTGATACAAAGAAAACTGGCAGAAACAATATACAAATTTAAAGAATAAAAATCTACAAATACAATACACAACACAACTAAAATAAAATCTACAAATATATATCTAAATAGATAATCTATATCTATATAAAATTTAATTATTTTCATGTGTCAGTAGAAGTTTCCTGGAACAAAAAGAAAATTGCATTAGTATTCTGTTTAGTTAACTGTGAATTAGTATTCTATTTTTTAGTTGAATATTTCCTCTCTTAAAGCACAATTGGCTTGTCATTATTGGGGATCAAGAAAATACTTCCCTAGGAAATTAGTAATATCCAGTCTGAAAGGTACAATCTGAAAGATGGTCCGGGGCGAAATGCTTCATTCTCAGGCAACCAAATGTGGATCTATTGAAGATAAAGTGAAATGTAATAGACGACTAAATTCATTAATTAAAGTATTTCATTAATTAAAATATAAGGAAACTATACTACAACAGGATCATCTTAGTTACTTTAGTCATAAATACAGTACAGTTCTGGTTTTTCTGTACTATACTACTATAAAATAAATATACAGGACAAGTAATAAAATATAAATTATAACTTGCCCTTTTCATACATCCCGTAAATAATTTTCCTGATGATGCCTTTGCCAAATTCGTCCACTTTGTCTATTACATACGCTCTTCGTCTTCTTTTCTTCCCAGGAGTTCTCAATTCACTGATGTCCTTTTTATAATACCTAAATAAAGAGAATTCCTTCAGTTACACTTTTATCAATTGCACAACAACAACAACTATTAAAGTGTAATTATATTATAAAAACTTACTTCGTAACAGTACTTTTGCTCAGATTCAGCTATTCCATTATGAGGCTCACAACTGAACGGGATTCTAACCTTCCTTTCCTTTGCATTTCTCGGATTTTCCTCGCGAGAAATATAATATCCCCTTGTCTCTGGCGTGAACAAGGAGGATTCTTCCTGCGACCACTCCGACGTTCCATGATTCGCAATGGCGTTATTATTTAAAAAATAAATAAAAACGCAAAGCACAGATCCACGAAACGCTCACAATCAACACAACACAAGATCCAGGAAACACGTGCACCAGTACGCACCTTACATTCAAGACTCAGTTTTAAAATAAACATAATACTTATCACACAAAAAGTAAATTCAATATAATGTGTATACAAAAATAAATTTTTACAGAAGAGCACATAGCACTGCGCTTCCTAATTTCAATTATTTCTCGTGGCGCACTATATTTTCGTCAGACGAGGACATCACAAAAAGGAAGCGTCGAAACCATTTACAAGTTAGCCAAGTGCAAACGAACGAATCGAGGAAGGCGAGTTCGATGGGATCAAGGACACAACGACCACAGAACCTTCGGTTATGTTGCCAGCACTAGCTGTCAAAATTGCTTGTTCTTACATGAATCTCTCTTTAATCCAGGGCCGTCAGACGGGCGAGCACACGAGTGGCCTTCGCAAAGGTTTGGGGCACGCGGCGATATCAGCTTAGCGAAGTCACTCGGCCAAAGGCGGGAAGCAGGGGGGAGAAAACTTCGTGCGAATGAAGCGAGTTCGGTGAAACACCCTGTTGGTACACCATAAAGAGACATTTATTAATTTTGACGAATTTTTAATGGAAATTTACATGTAAATACAAACTGCAGTTACTCTAGCATACCAAGGAAACATCAACGTACGTTTGTACGTAAGTCTTACAGATGCAATATAAGAGAACTATTAACTCTAATCACAAATAACTCAAATGAATATTTGTAAGAAAATAAATATAAACCAAAGTATATACTTAAAATAAATATTATGTGTCATAATTTCAGAAAAGCACTGACAATATTATTGAAAATAAACATTTAAAGAAATATGACGTGCATACCTTTCGTGTGAAAATATACGTAATAAATGCCCATAAGAAATTTTAGAATAATTATGAATAGAGACCTGAGAAATATGTAGAATAAAACGTCAAAAAACGTACATAAATATGTAATGAAAACAGTAAAAATATGTAATAAATATGTAAAATCGGATTCATTATGAAATATTAAAATACACTAATTTAAAAACGCTTTTACTTAATACAAAATTGCAGTATATGAAAACTTTCCTAAAAAATTACAAAATAAAACAAACGTTTTAAAAACCAGTTGGAGAGCACAAGCTGATGCACATTTTGCCATACAAGAACCCATTCGGACTGAAACTTGTTTTATGTTGGTCTTCTTGCGACCCGGCACGACTGCCCTGTGCATCCCTGAGAAATCGGAGCGCGGGCTTCCCTTGGCCGCGGGCACTGCGTACCCTAGCAGAGCGCAAGCGCGCTCCGAGCACGTACGTGGTCCGTTTGACAGCCCAGCTCTAATCGATCAACTTTAAACCAAACGAGCAACGAACTTCACGGTCTCCGCGCACACACCACGCAAGTGGGAAACTCCGCGCGCAAAATCCAGATGCACGACCCGCTGCGGCGACAGTCACACACAGACGCGCTAACGACGCGGTTGACTCACGGGCCCCGCCGAACGCGGCATTTCCTGAATCGTCTGAAGAGTTTGCGCGTCGCTCGCCATTGACCTCTGCAACGCACGAGGGGCCGCGGACGTGAGGCGTAGTGTGGTTTTGGCGGGGTGCGGGGCGGGGGGGGGGTTACGGAGAAGCAGGCGAGGAGCAAGGGCGCGGGCGAGGAGAATGCTGAGCGGCTCCGAGATGATGATAGGGGGCACGTAGCCCCCGCGGGGGGGGGGGCGGACGGCGGACCGGCGGACCGGGCGGGCCGGGCGCACACATTTATAAACCGGCGCACGGGGACGCACCGGCAGTGCATATCGGGGCTCGGGAGATGGCGCGATTCCTCTGCAATGTCTTGGCGGGCTGCCAGCCGTGCTGTTGCTCGCGGGAGACCTCATCACCGGTGCCCCCAATAAGCTGCGTGAGTACCTACATACATTTCTCTTAATTAACTGTCACAATAAATATTTAATGCACCATGAGCGTTGTGAAGGTTCTAATGATTGAGCGGCGACAAAATGTCTGAGGATCCTTTGGCCTGAAGGCGTTTTGTCACGCGAGATCATTAGAAGCAGTTAACAAACCAGTAACGTCCATGGTATATAAAATATTTTATTTTTTATCTAATTTTATTGGTTAAGATTTACTTATTTACTGAGTATCTAGATGTTAACTAAACTCGGTTTATCTTTTCATATTTCCCTCCAATAAATCCTCGATAAGAGAACGTGCAGCATCATTCAACTGTTTTCATATTTTTCTCGTAATCACAATCCTTTCGATCCAAACGTTATGAAATGTATATCGAAGGCAATAACGTTTCAGTAAAAATAAACTTTATTTACGACGACAGAATGAATCCACTAACAACATGTTCAGACTATAATAATAATAATAATAACAACAACAGCATCAACAACATTGCTCCTTAAGTAGCTGGCTGCAACCTGGACTAGATTTTATATTCAGCCGACTCATAACATCTTTAGTCGTTGTGTAATAATAATAATAATAATTATTATTATTATTATAACAATAATAATAATATCTGTAAATTAAAGGTATAGATTAATGTCCAATAATATTAATGGGAACGGATCGAAACGCATCATCCATATATTTTATGGTAAATAATTTCTTTCTATTTCTTGTGCACGTGCAACCATGTAATGCCGCTGGTTAGAATTTTGTTGCTTAAGCATTCCGTCGTGCCAGCAGTCGCTTGAACGAATAATGTGGATGTGTAAGCAGAACAGCATTTTCCGGTTTGAGCTCTACGGTAGGTTGAAAACATCTGTTTGCCTGCCGGTGAACAACACTAGCATCAAAACCATATTCAAGATTTTCACCAAAATTGATATTTACCAATCGATCCGAATGATTTCGGTATTGGTAACTCTTGGTATAAATGTACATTCCTGATTTCAAAATATTCCCTACTGACTATTTGTTTGGTCATATATCTGGTGGCGATATTTTAATTAAAAGTAATATTCATCATCTAAAAACTTAGTATTTTCTTCCATATGAAGATTTAGAATGTATAGTTTTTACAAATATTAATATCTTAGTGTACCTACATTATTTACTTCGCACATAAATCACCCAATAAGATCCTTCCTCTTAAAACGTACAACACAACGTTTAGAAGTTCTAGTCATGTTTTAATTTTAGCAGCTTTTTATAGTAAAATATAGCTTCGGATTGTAGTTCTAATACCCATCAAGGATTAACACTTCAGCAATATCACAAAACAACTTTTGAACTTACATCGTCTCTTATATTATTTCAGAATTATACCTTCCCTTTGCGGTTCTAACACGCAACCAATCTTTATAAACGAGTTCTCTAAAGAAAATTTAATGGAGACGTGAATAATTGCATTTTGACTTTAAAAATATGAAGAATTTGTTTAAAAAACGCGTCTAAATATTCATGTAAAAGGCAACACGCAACACGCAACCCGCAACATTTAATCTCTATCGTTAAATAACTCCTAAAAGAAGCGTTCTAGTCCCTTAAAATTTAAAATTTTGAGGTCAAAGGCCTCAAAGAAATGTTCCTCGTTGACCATAATGTACAGGATTAGATCTTCTTGACTATTCTAATACATTTTTGCTGATTCGACGCTTCTAGATTCTACCCCACCTATTGAGAGCCTGTAGAATCTGAAACTGTGTGTAAAATACCTAATTATTGATATTCCATGCGATTGAATTACATGGATGTACCCCTTTGCTCGATAATAAAGTTAAATAAGAATAGTTTGTATTGACAAGAGTGTATTATATTGTTATCAATTACAAGGTGGCATAGAACCAGTGACGGAGGATAAGGGGTCTTGAAGAAAAATATACATTACAGTCTTAATATGGAAATGGAAAAGTAAGAAAGAGGGTGGGGTACAGCATGAGAGAGTTCTCGCACGGGTACGTTAGTAGTTCTTACTCTTCACATACTAATATAACTCACGGCAAACTAATTTTACGCAATGAAGATAATAATACTCTGAAATGTAATGTAAAATTAACATAACTGGACATTATTAATTTCAAACACGTACATTTATTTATCTTTTTTTTATTTCTCAAATTCCTTAATTTGATTCCGTCATCGTGCCAATTAAAATTATCTTCTTCGCAAAAAATGCAATTTGAAAAATTCAATCAACACATTAACTGGGATTAATAGAAAGATCTTATATTTATGATTGATTATTTAGTATTTCCGGACGCGTCAACTGCTATGGTCATTATTCCAGTAAGTGTAGTGTAATATACAAAATATTACAGAACAAACACCGCGCTTCAATCTGGACGGTCGCGGTTACTAGGTAACGAAGGTTGTTGACGCGCGAGAAGGGGGCCCTGGACGAGGGAGAGTTGGTGGTTGACTGGCATCCTGGTGGTAGCGGCGCGTATGTAACCTGAATTATTAAAGTTAGACATCGACGCGAATAGGGAGGACAAATTGTGGAACAAGTGTGCAAGAAGTGAGCAGCAAGAAAGAAGCAGACGGATTTTCGGCGCGGAAGTCAAGGGGCTACGAACTGCGGGGCCATCGTTTCACAACGCCAGACAATTTGGTACAGTGAACTTAATGCATGAAATTAAGCAAGAGAATTTTTATATTTTTAATCTCAAATTCCATTCTTAATAAACAAAATTATTGTTGTGCCACGTTGTGTGTAATTCCTTCGGGACATAAACAATTTCAGACTTCCAGGCTTCTCTGTATAGAGAGCATGAGAACCAGAGAACTGAGCTAGCATAGCAAATTAAAGGTAAAATTATTATCATTATTATTATTTTATCACAGTAGTGAATGTTTCTATCACGGGAAGTGGTGGTGTTCTTCCACCGCTGGATGGCGAAATCCGCCGCCTGGATGGGAATGACGTCCAGGTAAATCCCACCGCTAGCGGGGCAGCATCTAATCTCTTGATTGTTCCCCCGACATGGGTGGTAGTGTAGTGTGTGTGTGTAAGGTGTGAGGATAGGCCATCGAAGACTAAGGAAAGATAGAACGCGATCTGTGGCCCGTGGGGTTGATCGGAGAAACTACTGAAAACGTCCAATCAAAGCAGCCGGCTTCTAGTTTGCTCCTCAAGACAGCGGTTGAATTCGACGTAGCAATCTAGCTGGCGAGACACTGCAATATTAGTTGATGCCCTAAGACACCTCAGTCAATTTCTTATATATGTATCTGTTAACTGTAAATTTTCTTCTAATTTATAAAATATTCCCTTGATATTTATTATAAAATTAATACCTTTTCTACAAATTTACATTCTTCATATTGGCAATCCATTTTTCATTTTAAACCTTTAAATCCTTCAAGGAATCAATAACCAACAAATATACTACATTTAATTAAATTCAAGTATAACGATTCAAGTATATTTCAAATATTTCACGCAATATTGTGCCAAAACTACTAAATTTTTTTAAAAAATGCACATGACCTTATAAAAGAACTAATTAAGAAGAACAAAATTTATTTGAAGGAACAATATCTATATTGAACTTAGTAATTACAGGAGGACGCAGAGAAAATTTCACACTTTTGCAATTTGCGAAATTTCAGAATTTACAGTGAAAAACGGACCTATTCCATTCCAAGTAGTGAAAAATAAAACGTACTGTATTCTTATGTCTTGTTCCGTGTTCAGTGCTAATATAATCCAACTTTATATGTAACCAAAGATACTGTGTTCAACTGTTCGATCTTCAGAACTTTTTGCGGCGTCCACAGGAACTACTTTAATCACGATTGCGTACCGAAACCGAAATGACGACGTGCGAGTTAGTTATCCTCCATCCACTTCCAATACCGACAGTAGCGCGTAGAAATTTTCCATCCATTTTTCGCACAAAAATCATGCAAAAATGAACGTGTGAAACGGGCTTTCCGCCGGCGAAGGGGACGCTTCACCCCTCCACTGCAGCAAGCCCCTCCGTGCCAGCGCTCCACGTGGGGGCGTGTCGCCTCGCTCTGGTGCTTCCCCGCCCCTTGGCGAGCCTCGGGCTCCGCCACCGTTGCAATTATTATCACATTTTATGTGAACTCTCGTACCCGTGCGAGAAACGACTGCCTCAATCTTTACGACGGGGCTCAGCTCGTTAGTCTCAAGGTGGAGGCATTGAGTAGGTGTCGCGACACTGACCTTTAGGAGGGTTTTGGCGTGGGGTTCGCCAGTCACCATCCTCTGTGCAGCGGGCCTCAAACCCACATAGAACAGTCCAGAAAGGGAGCAGGAACGAGTTGCGTAGGTTCCGGCGGTACTCACGTCGATAGCTTCAAGGTGGAGGCAGTGAGGAGACGGGTCGGGGGCCCCGAGGCTCCTGGGTCTCGCCCCAGAGGCCCCCAGTTGGGCGCGTGGCTTCAAAGCGGCAGAGGCCCGATACTTTGGGTGTAGAGGAGAGACTTGTCCCGGTGCATGTGAGTTGCGTGTTGTTTTGACTTCCGTACTAGCCTGGATTGCTAGGAGCTGGCAGAGCGGCCGACCCAGGCATTGAATGGGCAGTTTGCTGCTGCGTTCTGGCGGGATTCAGATACCAGCCTGTCGGCGTAATTGTGCGTTGACGGAGGCGGGGGGTAAAGATAAAAGCAAAATGCTTAGGTGCCCACCTCAGAGTTAATGCCCCTTGTAGAACAAGAAATTGTGTAGTGTAGTAGGACACGTAGGTCCACACTATGCATCCGTCACGCTTGTTAAACCATACACCCTACCCTTCCAGTTCCATATTAAAGGGGCAAGTTGTTTAACGTCAAAAAGTTTGTAAATTTATCACAACATGAAATAAAAAATGCAATTGACATTTGAAACAAATTTTTAATACAGGTTTATTCAGTATTAATGACAGATATTCTTGAAACAATTCACAACTCTTCCTTAACAACGATATTTGAAGTAATTATACAATTTTAATATTCAACTCACAAAAATATTAGGAAATCTTATTACTCTTGAGAAAGCTACGTAATGTCGTCCATACAAAAACCCAAGATCAAGCAAGTGCAACCATACTATTTTCAATATTATTTAAGTTTAACACCGAACAGAGAGGTAAACCCGCGCAATTCACTTATATAGATTATGTATGTATGCGTAATTAGTTTAATTTCACACACAGTTGGATATTTTGCACTTCTCTGAACAGATGGGGAAGTATCGAGAAGCGCCAAACCAGCAAACGTGTAATAGAATGCCCAAGAAGATCTGATACTGTGTATTGTGGACAATGTGGGGATTTATTTAACTATATTGTTTTATAATATGTTGCCCGATTCTGGCGGATTACGTTTGCCATGAACATTTGAATGCGTTTTTCTAACAAATCCTTCATATTTTTAAAGCAAATTTCAATTCGTCACACTCCGTAGAATTCTTTTTCAAGAGATCAATTATGATGATTGGTTGCGTGTGAGAGCCGCAAAACTCATCGTCATTACTTAAAAATATAGAAGTGTATGTGGTTTCAAGGATTTTTGAACATACAAGTTTAACACTGATTTTCCCGATAACCATTTCGATTGTAAAAAAGACTTTTTTCTTTGAGAAAATGAATAAAACTTTTTAATGATTTGTTTCCTGAATATAATGAGTACTTGATGTTATTTATTAATTTTTTATTAAAAATTTAATAAATTCCTCCATGACTAACGATGAAAAAGGATGTAATATTATGAACAGGAAAGAAGTAGGCGAATGTAGCGATTGAAAATTTACAATGCACATGCATGTGACACGTTTCGTAAAGCATGGAAGCGCGCAGAAGTTAGTTTAGCAACTCTTGTCAAATTAACATCCGAGCGCCGAAGGATGCCATTTTGGCACCCGGATTCAATTCATTTTTCCAAATCATTTTGGTTATTATAATAAGAATAACACATTTTACAAGTCTTCATCACTGTAGGATGTGTATTTTAACCCTTTGCGGTCCTTTCACTTTTCCGTTTTCTTCGTATGGCGGTCCGGCATCCCGCGTCACAGGACTTTCTTTTTTCCTGCTTCTGGTCCTTTGTGTCTTGGGGCGGGATCTATATTTAACTCTTGTGTTATTTCACTCAGGTAAATGGCACTGGTTTCCAGTACAACTAATTATCTTCAGAAGGGATTAGGCAGTATTTTCCTTCATTGTAGCCAGACTTCGCCCATTATATGTTGTTTCAAATCAGTTTGCTTTCGAGGCTGCATTTGAACTTATGACATCGAGAAGTGTGTGTTTGAGATTGTCACAGCTTGAACTGAGTGAATCGACAAACAATTCTGAGAGTTAACAATCTTCAGGAAAGTAAGAATTTTAAAACGTTTTCTTGAGATTTCCGAGGAATGTGAAGAAAATGACAGTAATGATAACTCGAACTTCGTTCATGTAATACAACATACAGGCGTTATTGGTAATGAGGTGAAGCTCTCCGCAGCAAACATTAAGTTTCAAAATTATGTATTATGAATTATGGAAATAAATTAAAATATTTTGTTTGTAACAATACGAAAAATAATTTAAAACCTGAGTACAGTTTCTTGCGCCACGGCACGCAGGACCGGTGCAACCAGCTACCTAGGGGATTTAAAGGGTCTGCAACGAGGGAAAACGCTCCGTCCCGCCACGAGGGACAGAGGACCGCAAAGGGTTAAAATGTTCCTACAATAATCATGTATATAATGAAAGATGTTAATGATGAAAGTTCACCAAATTTCAAATATTCTACATTTTATTGCTTATTGATTGAAATGGGATTTGAATGAGAAAAGCGAGAAAAAAGACGGAAAAGATAGAAAGAATGATATAATAATATGCCGATATTCATAACTACGAGAAATGCGACAGTTTAGAAACGAGAAAAGGAACATAATGTACTACGATGAAAGTTGGATAAATGTTGGCCATAGTATTTCATTTATTTCGTAAATTAATTAATGAATATTTGACGGCAAAATCAACAATTTACGATCTTTTTGTTTCATTTTATAACAATACATATAACGGGTCTCTTTGTATTAGATATTTACTCTAATACACGACTATAATAATAATAATGAGAAGAATAACAATAAGTGTGTGAATAAACATGTTTTCAGTAGATGTATATATTGAAAAAGGTAACTGATTTTGACGATTCTGGAGCGAGCGGGCAAGAGAACGTGTCGCGTCGGCAACAACGCCCGGATTCTTCAAAAGATCTATTGTGCCTTCACAACGTGAAAAGCAGTATAGACAAGGTCGTTATGGCGCGCGGGTATGCTTTTTGGAAGAATTTTTTAATTTATGTTTATGTCACCTTACATTAAAGTGCAGAGTGCCATAAAATATTATGGCGGATGACAATATGTTGACATAATAATTTCCATTAGCCTTAGTCCCATCTCTTACTTTTTTAAGTCAAACGTAATAAAGTTTTCTTTATGAAATGTACGAACACTTTTTCATATCTCTTGAGTTTTTAGTTTAGAACATTTTTTAAAAATGTGAAGTAAAGATTTGTTCAGGAGGTATAAAATCAATTTTTACTTTCACACCTACTTACTTAGTAAATAATGTATTTCAATAACGCTGCAGTGGATTGTGTGAATTTTTTGTGAGAAAAACTTCTATTGTAGGACCTTGATACCAAAAATGTCCATTTATCTTGTTCTTATTTGTAGCAAATTACTTCCTCTTACGCGTTATGTTAAAAATGTTAAAGAAATCGTGGAGAGACCAACCACTTTATAGACAATATCTGAAAGGAATGGACAAGGTGCAGATCAATAAAGATCAATCATTTATGTGATTTAAAAGGGGAAGAATCAATCTAGAATCGGAAGCAGTTCTAATAGCTGCTCAAGATCAGATGTTGAGAACACGACTTTATGATAAAGCGGTTTTCAAACTTTTCCAGGATGATAAATGTGCCATTTTCCAGGAAAAATAGTGTGGCATAGTGACGCTGTATACATAAAAGACCGGATGTGCCTTTGTCTATGGAAGCCACAAATTGACAGACCATTATGTTGAGCAGGAAGGGGCGTGTCTAAGATGGGTTTAGGCTGAGCCAGGAAGTAGAAAGGGCGCGGAGGTGGCAGGGGGCGGCAAGACACGTCACAGTGGTCGGTTGTATACGTCACAGACGTCGCCTACCAAGGTCTGAGGGAGGGAGGTCACATGGGGCACCCACGTCACTTTAGCTACGGAGTGGGAGTAGATCATGTGATCAGTCGGTCATGTGACCGAATCTATTTAAGGTGAGATTAGGGCATATTAGCCAGGATACATTTGCGGCACGGAGCCGAATTGGTATCTTCATTAAGTGCTCACGCACTGCGCTCCAGGGCGAGCGGCCGGACTTGTCCGGGGGAGACATCAGTCTCACATTTACCGACGCGGTCAAACAAGGGCGGGTGGGGGACTCGCAAAGCAGTTGCGGGTGGCGGCTAAGATATGCTGTTCTTAGGAGGGTTCCGTAAAGCACGGATAAGTGTAAATGAACTTGTGCAACATTGTATATATTTTTTTAGTTACAAATAAACTTGTTTTGTTACGAATCCTTCGTGTCTGTGTCTGAGTAATTAAATGACGCCACAATAGGAACCATTAATCATATATTCGAGACATATCCCAAATATTCACAAAACTGTTGGAGTTTTATTCCTGAACTCTGCTTTCCTTGCTTCCGTATTTTCAGATTTTTTGTCTTTCTGTGACTGAAGGAATTGAAGGATTGAAAATAAACATTTGTTGAAAGTATTGTAATAAATTTGTTTTTTACTTCAACTCTAATGGGGTTTTATATCACATGATATTAATAAGATCTTGAAACAAAACACAACAAGAATAAATAATTAAGACTGTACAAAGAATATTGCGTATTTTGAGCAAACCATTTCAATGTTAATAAGCACATGGTAATAATTTAAGGATAGAAAGAATCTTATTTCAATACATACTACTTATGACAAATCCGTATTTTCAATCCATAAGTAATACAAAAAATCTGAAAATGGGGAAGTATAAAATGCAGCGTTCAGGAATAAAACTGCAAAAGATTTTTATTAAGAATTTTTCAAATACAATTTTAATACATAAATAGATGAATTAAAAGTTAAAAAGTTAATAGTTAAAGAAAAAGTTTAAAATGTTAAAAGTCAAGAAAACACATTTGGGAATCAAAAACATGTTTCGAATCTTCAAATACTAAGATCCCTTCCCTTCCCTTCCTCCCTTCGGTGAGCGCGCGTTAGCAGTGGGAGCGCTGCATAACCTTGTGTGGTGGACTGTTCCCTTGAAAACATCTATTAAACACTAGCAAAAAATGAAAATTGGTCAAAAATGTATATATATATATATATATATATATATATATATATATATATATCGGATTCGTCCCTTTACGCTCATCATTATAGACTGAAAAAACATGTATAGTTATATTTCAAAAAACAAAGTTACCACAAATATCTCGTTAAATACAAGCAGAAAAATGGAAATAAATACACGTTACAATTAGCCCCATTCTCTCATCCACTTCCGTGAAAACTGCAACCGTTCAAAAGTCATAGGAGGTGCTAAAGTTGTATACTCACCCTGTATACAAAGTATATTATACAAAGTATATATATATATATATATATATATATATATATATAATTATATATAATTTCAATAATAAATGTATACTATGTATATATGTATATATAATTATATGTAATTTCAATAATAAATGTATATTATGTATATATGTATATATATATATATATATATATATATATATATATATATATAATTTCAATAATAATTAAGTAACCAATTAAGAACAAATCATTAGGGTTTTAAAAACTTTTGGTTTCTTTGTCCGACAAATTCTCTGGTACATTATTGCACCGCTAGACGTTTCTACCACCTTTTCTACAAATAAATGTAAACTAGCGTACCCGTGCGAGAACTCTCGCATGTTAAACTCCATCCTCTCCCTATCCCTTTGTCTGTCCTTTCTATTAAGAAGAACCGTTGTTAATGAAACGTGTTTAGTTGTCTAAAAATGTATAAATGTAACTTTTAATGAACTGACAGAATATCAAACAAAAATAATAATACAATTTATGTTGGAAACAAATTTTCAATAAAGGTTTATTCAACATTATAGAGAGATGTTCTTGGAAAAATTCATACTTCTTTAAAAACAATTGACTAAATTATTTAATCTGCCTCGAGAGTTTGCATTTCTCTTCCTTTGATTGCCTCAAAATATTAGAAAAGGTTTTTACTTTCTCGCCTTATGAATACTTCGTAAGAAGAGAAAGTTATGTAGTCGTGCGGCGGAAAACGGGGAATTTTCGCCAGAAAAACTCTTATAGCAGGGGTCTAGTGACAAAAAAGTGGATAAAACCTGTTGCTATATTTAGAAAAAAAATCTTCTATCTCGTGGTGTAGTCAAAATCCATGATTTGTTGCTTCTTGATACTGGATACTAGACGATTGACGGCAAAACGTCCGTCTGTCCGTCTGTGGTCAACGCTAGCGCTTAAACCGTTCGGCTGATTTTCTTCAAAATTGATATTCCCCGATCGTGTTTACTCGTCTCAAGGCCTCTTGAATTTGAAACCGATATTTTAGTATTTGAGAGTACTTTTTATGAAGCCCATTTTGAGATTTTCAAAGTTAAAAGAAAATAGCTCCAAATTTTTTGATTATATTTTGTTGTTGAATAGTGCGAAGAACGTTGAAGGGAATGACGTAGGTATCATTTTCAGTTGATAGGTCCAATTTTTCGAAAATTGCAAAAAACTGTTTAAAAACTGCAAAATTGAAGATAAAGTTTTTTGCCTCAGACAAAGTCGGTTGTACAAAATTAGCACTTCAAATAAGGTCATAAGGTCTCTTTTTTTAAAAAAGTAGTAGTTTGAGTAGTTTTGCGTAAATTGCGATTCAAAATTACAAAAACAAATTTTCTCAAAAACGTAACGGTAAATATATAAACGGACTGGTAAATATATAAATAAACTAGTGGTGCTATAGAATGGTACTTACTTTCTCGCAGTAGCTATTTTTCAAATGTCGATCAGCGTATAAATTATTTGGAGTAAGCCGTTCACCGCTGCCTTTCTTGGTCATGTTTGAAAGACATGTTTTCTGCATGTTGCAAATTACCGGCTTCTAATGATAATATCGATACAATTGCGTTTTGACTAAAATATAAGTAATTGCGACTAAATGTCCTGGAAATGTCTGTATATATTTATTCAAATTTTTAACTTTTAACAATTTTTTACTTCTCTTCTTGTATTTGTAAAGCGTATATACCATTGTATCAATTGTTTCTTAATCATGCATTTACCATTTTATAGGTCGGTTCTATTCTTTCAAGGCTCTGTTCGACTCAGGCGGTGGTGGTGTTGCTTAGTGGTATAAGTGCCGGTTCGTTGACTTTGAGTTTCGGATGTCGGGTCTCGGTACGGAAAACGTTTGCTGGTATAATACACTTTTACTGGTTTTTGAAGTTGTGGAATAGCAACAAGGACCGTATAGAAGCAGAGCGAGAAATTCCGTGCGTTGGAAGCACCAATAGTCAAATATATAATTAATTTCTTTTTTTTTGAAACCACAAACATCAATATAATTGTGACCAAAATTAACTTGAAATTCAACAAACTGAATACAAACAAATCTCTAGTGAGATGAGACATGCCCAAAAAGTTACATCAGAAGGAAGAGTACATGCATTTTGCATAACGGAATATGAGCACCTTCTGCCTACAAATATTGAATGGAACTCTCCTTCAACAATACTGCATTAACATTCATATGTAAATTTCTACACACAATTCATTGAAATTACAAATAAATTATCTTTTGCACAACTTCATCAATACCAAAAATACAATTTTAGGATTGACACAAATTGTAATCACATCAATATTCTCTGTGACCAAAATTAACTTGAAATTCAAATAAATTGAATCAATCAAATTTTTGAAAAGCACTTTATCTTTTGTACAACTTCACTGAATACCAAAAATACAGAATTACCATTAATCATTTTTAGAATTGACACAAATTAAAATCACATCAATATTCTTTGTGACCAAAATTAACTTGAAATTCAACAAAAGTCACCTCAGAAGGAAGGGCACATGAAAACATTTTTTTATTTCCTGAAATCATATTGATTTTAAGCCATCTCTGCTTATTAATACCTCAACTTGCATGAGAATAATACAAAACATTGTGCCCATGGCACTGTTTTTTGTTTCAATTCATACTGCATGCAGATAATTGAATTTACAAATCATTCACAAAGCATTACACCAAACTCTCAAATCAACACTGGCTTTGTTGCAACAATTCAAATAGTAATCCCCTATAAAACGTTTCTTCTCACTTATCCAAAAAGAAAGTGAAGCCCAATAACCCAACAAGGCATGTGAAAAATTACAAAGTCATGACTAATGATCATGGAACCAACTTCCCTTGATACCAGAAAATCAGCAGTTTCACATTCATACAAAGATTCCACACAATGTCGCACGCTGGTCCTTTCAAAATAAGCCGACACATTAATTATCAAATACTTTAATCACTACAACCTCCCACCACCATGAATTACAGGAAACAATTTCATAAAAAAAATCTTTTGTGCGGCCTGATGATGAACTTTGAGTCACCGAACTGTATGGCTTTATTTAAACCCGCATTGTTCCATCTATAATTCCAGGGTCTTCATTCAAGTTACGCCCATATGAATGTAACGAAGTTCCGTTCTTCAATTCTTTCCCCCCCCTTTAGCATAAATCCCCTCACACGAAACAACGCTCACAAATGAGGAAAATCACTACAAACACCACATATTACTCAATTATTTTACTCACCACACTTATTGAAATTCTCAAGATTTTCATCAAAGTCTTGACTTTTTAACAATTCATTTACGTCCATATTGAATGATTGAGGCAACGCATCTACAAAATCAATTTTCTTTAGAGTACTTACCGTTAAAGCGTAGAGTTGCTGCTGTCTTCGACGTGACGTCACCTTGCAGAGCGGCATCAGATTCTCGTGGCCGGAACCTAGCTCCGGCGACGAACTGGTAACGGCGCAAAAACGTTCGCAACCTGGGGCGCTGCTTTCGGTCGCAGTCTCAAGGCCCGAAACTCCCTTAGCAGCACCGGCCGCCCCTGGAACTTGGCTCGCCCTCCCTTGTTACTCGCATCTTCTGCTCATCTCCGTTCACAGTCCAGTGGTTGGAACATCTTACTCGCGCCGTTAACACCGGGGTTGATTTTAAGTTTTACTCTCGCAGCCAGCTGCGTTTCTGAATACTTCGCTTTACGCAATCATCACTAATGCAAGTTCTGTGTACACTATCACCCCGTACAATCTCTCGCCAGTACTTCTCTACACTTCCTCGTAACTCACACATCCTGTTCTCGTACCTTTCTGTCCGTCTCTGCTCACCGTTCTACCATCTGCTGTGACCGTTGTTCCACGCCCCGTCGCCGCGCACGTCACCACCACGTAGGGGGGACAACTCTGCCCCTGCGCCTCCCAGCGACCGCTGACAAGGCGGCGGGTCGCCGCCGCCGCCGCGGCAGCGCGAGCGCGCGGCGAATCTCGCTGACAATCTTTTTCTTATTGAGAAATTGTTTGGGGCCTAGCGAGCTCAGGATCGCTACAATACAGAAAGCGTAAATATAAGATTGAGGAATCTAAGCCTTCTAATCGTATCGTCACAAAAATGGCTACCAGCATCAACGGATGAATGTGGCCTTGATATTATTGAAGAGCGGAACCGAAAATTTAACTGAATGCCGAAGAATGTCTCATCTTGTAGATTATGGTGTGAAAAACGTTTCCTTGATACCTTAGGCCTCAAAAATTTTAGTTTCCCTAAAAGACTTGGTTTAGGAGTTATTTGACGAAAACTTTGGCAAGTGTTGGGGGTTGCATTTGACTTTAATATTTAGCTACGTGTTTTTAAACAAATCCTTCATATTTTTAAAGTCAAAGTGCAATTCGTCAAGTCTCCGTGAAATTCTCTTCCTTTAGAGACCTCATTTATAAAGATTGGTTGCGTGCGAGAGTCGTAACGGAAAGGGATACTACTGAAATAATATAGGAGACGATCACTGACTTTGCATGAAGTAAGTGATGACACAGACTAGTGTGGAAGTGAGGGCGGAGGTGAGAATGGGGGTGAGAGCTGGGCCGGCGGAGAGGGCGGGAATAGACGGGTGAAAGTTGGTACAGTGGCGAGATCTGAGGAGTGGCGCGGACGGAGGGGAGGGTGGAGGCGAGTGAGAGGGCGGAGACAGATGTTACGGCGATGGCGAGTGCAGGGGACGGGTCGAAGTCTTGTCAGGTAAGCGGACGGGGTGACGATGGGGTGGAGGCGGCACGGTAATGACGGCGAGAGCAGGGAGTGGGGACGAGGCAGAGGCCTGGGCGAGGGACGTGACCGCGGGGAAGTGCGGAGCGGATGATACGGCAGAGACGGTGATGACGGCGTCGCGAAGACTGGTGGGGGGAAGGGGCGGGGCTGGAGGAGCTGGAGACGGAGTCCATGAGGAAGGCTGGAGTGGGCCGGGGTGGGGCGAAGGCAAGGACGGAATCGGAGGGGAGGTGCAGAGCGGAAATAACTGTGGAGACGAGGGCAGAGGGGATGAACAGCGTGGGGGTGATGCGCGGGGATGGGGGAAGGTTTGGGGGCGGAAGACGAGCCGGGAACGAAATGGCGGGGGCGGGGGCAGAATGGCGGGGCGGGAGCGGGAGTGGGGTCGGGGGCCGAAGCGATTGCGTAGCAGGGGTCGGGACGGTGGCAAGGAGCGGGCGGGACCGTGGGTGAACGCGCGGGCGGAAGCAGGGGCGGCGGCGAGTGCCCAGGAAGGGACGGAGCCGAAGGCGCAGGGACGGATGGTGTGAGAGTGAAGACGAGGTTGGAGACAGGGACGGAGGCCGACGCATGAGTGGCGGCGAGGGCGCGGCGGAAGCGAAGGCATAGACAGAGCTAGAGTTAGAGCACGGGATTGGGTCGGGCGAGGGTTATGTCGAGGGCGGTGGAGTAGTTGCGGGCGAGGGCGAAGGTAAGGGCGTTGGTGGATGCGAGAGTGCACAAGAGGAGGAGTGGATGTAGTAGTGGGAAATATATTGTACCATATTTACTCATCTGTGTTATATCAGAAAATTATTTTGAGTGCTGCACAAAATGGTAACGTGTAAATGAAGACAGAAAATAAGAAATAGAAAACATTTACTTCATCTATGCCACTATATGAAATAATAGAACTTGAAGATAATTGCAATATTAAATGAATACCGGCTTTTAAGGGTTAAGAGACAAACTTGTTACGACTAAACAAAAGAAAATGTTATTCAAACTGATTTTTCCTTTCAGTCTTTAAGATGAAAACAAAAAAAACCTTCATTTTTACCCCCTTTACTGGCAATGTGATACAGCATCTGGGCCAACTACTCCAAAAATTAAATAATAATCAAATCTGTTACAAACCCAATGAAAAATTATCGACAATACTTCCCCAAACCAAAGATCCTCTAAAGATACTTTAAACTATAATGATTGCAATACAGCTAATGTAGGCCAGACGGGCAGAAAATTTATTTATAGTCAATGAACATATTAAAGATTGGAAAGAAAACCAAGTAAATTCAACATTTTCATCACACCTTATTAAACATAACCACTCTTTTGAACCAAAAAAGTTCAAATTTCACGTATTCAAAATAAAGATCTACATTAAATATTTTAGAAAAGTTAAAAATAACAAAATGACCGAAAACTCCTTTGATGATTTCCTAAATGAACAAAGAGATATAAAATGTAGCATACTCGTGAATCTATTTACTTCCTTTCCCCCTATCCCACACTAAATCATAGACAAAATGGCAAAACTTCATTTAATATGCATGAAAAATGACCAAAACCGCAATCTGTGCATATTTGACCACGTTACCTGAGTATTTTCTTCACTGAAATTAATCATTTATATTGTGTTAAACAGAGATTGGAAATATTATATCATTTATTATGTGTTAAATACACTACTTGTACTTTATTTATTGTCGTCTGATTATATTTATCATACAGTCTATAATATGAATTACCACACGATATCTGCTGAAACAACGAAAATATTCCTTTCATGATGGAAACTGCAGTAGTCAATATTTTTCGCTATTTCAAACATGTTTATACTATTTAATCAATTTATGACTTTTATTTGTGAAATAGTCTAACCTAACTCATCTTGTGGCTTGAAAATTCTCAGAAAATTTCATCCCTACGCGACTCGCGAAGTGTTTTTGAATTTTCTTGTTGCTATTCATTACTTTAGGTGTGTTTTACTAAGCAACTATGTTATATTCCAGCCCCTCAGTTCAAACTGTGCACGAGAGATGAAAACCTCATCCCTTGTTTGGAAGAGGCCTTCGTCGTGGCAATTCATGAGCTAGCTCCAGGTAAGTAGTGTGAAAGAAGATGGCATTCTCAGGAGGAAAACATAAAAACGTTTTGTTATTATTGGAATTTCATATAGTATCAGCGCAACATAAAAAGTTGAAATACATAAAAGTTTTGAAAAACTTAGAACATGCATTTTATTACAATTATCAAAAACTGGGAAAATATGAATTATAGTAGAATGAGATTTTAGTTTATGAGATGTGGCAAAACGTATCAATGAAATCAGAATCAATCAATTAATATCAATGAATCCAAAAATCTCGTTTGTTAAAGGAAACCTTGGTGTTTGAATATCAATTTATTCACATTCTAATTTTCTACAGGTCTTCCAGAATTTGGTATACCACCTATGGATCCTTTGCATTTACCAGAAATAACAGTGGGAGACCAAAATTCAAATTCACCTGTCAACTTGCACATACATTTGACAGATATACTAATTCACAATCTCAAGACCGCGAAACCTTTAAAAACAGAGTAAGTATATAACTAACGTTTAAAATCATTCTGAATATTTTCTTATAAAAATCTTAGTCGATGTATTTCTTCTATATTACAATATTAAGAAATTATATTAAATTATTTCAATGATAAATATAAATAAAATAGCAAATAGACAAGCAAACCTTGAGTTATAATTATAATTATAACTAACTATAACTAATTATAATTATAATTATAACTAACTATAACTAATTATAATTATAATTATAACTAACTATAACTATAATTATACTAACTAATTATAATTATAATTATAATTATAACTAACTATAACTAATTATAATTATAATTATAACTTTTCATGTATTACCTGTATAATTTAAATCCAATTAAAATTATCCTCGCTTACAGTATGTGTTTGCTTATTCATCCATGTAAATATATCTTATTACGTAATTTTAATTATGAATGAGAAAAGAAGTTGATGTGTTGTTCAAATTCTATATTTGGAGTCATTTGATTGTTAATACCAGCGTGGCATGCAGGCTCTTGTTCATCGGTTAATAAAATGTGTTGAGAAAAAGGGGGACTATATTGAAAAATAGTTTCGTGTTCAAAAAACTCTGTTCTAACACATTGTATTAAGTTTGTTTTTTTTCATTTACTGTAGTTGTCATACAAATAAATTGGAGGCATTACTTTCGGAACGACCTACGTATTTTGCGGCAGCGGGTCTCGTACTAATATTACATTTTTCTATTAAGATTGACTGATTCCAGGCATGTCCACTGGTTAGGTCATTTGTCCCGTGAGCGAAGTGGCGGTCATGTTCCCCCGCTGGATGCGGAGACAGGATGCCCATCTACCCGTCGGTTGACTGATTGAGTGTTCATGATTCCGGGCGCGTGAAAGACTCAGGTCATTGTCCCATAAGTGTAGTGCGTGTTTTACCTCGGGAGATGTCTGTGATCATTCCCAGCTGGATGGCGAGATCCGGCGCCGACCTACCATCGACTAGCGTGGTTCTCCCTAGACTAGCGTGGTTCTCCCTCGACTAGCGTGGTTTCCCTCAACCAGGTATCTCCCACCAGCGAGGCACCGCCCCAGCGGCCCTAAGCTCCCGATTGGTTTCCCAACATGTGTAGTAGTGTAGTGCCTGTTCGTGTAAGTGTGTGTAAGTAGAGGGTAGGATAGGACAAGGGATGGAAAGGAAAGATCGCCTACAGTCCATGGCCCGTTTGTTAGGGTACTACTCTAGGCATTCACCTGGTGTTGATCGGAGAAACCACGCTAAACTACCGATCAGAGCAGCCGACCGCTAGAATTCTCCTCTAGACAGCGACTGAAGTCGATCTAGCTGAAAAGTTAGTGTCGAAAATCCTGCTGCCGTCGGGTCTCGAACCTAGGACCTTCCGGTCAGAGGCACTGAAATGACATCAATTATTTCCCTGAGCTATCTAAGCTGGTTTTATGTGCATAAATAAGATTGGTTAAAATATTAACAAATTAAAAACAAGTACAGATTTGAATGTCCGATACGTTTGGAGAGGTACGCCACGTTGTCTCTGATTTTGAAGCGGTGTGGGCGGAACTAGGTACGACGGGGACCCCAAGTTCAAAATCTAGTCCCCTTCTCACACACACGAAATTCTCTAGATCCATTTAAAAAAATTAAATAAAATTTTTAGTAAAAAATTTGATTCACACAATTATTTTGAAGGTACAAACTGTTTCAGAGCGCAGGCCCGATCGGATGGAGAAACCTAAGCAACCGTTTATTTAGCTTGTGGGTAGATCTAGCTCTGGTCATGCGTTCGACTATCTGCTCGACAATTCTGTAACCCTTGTGTATGTAGGTACGTGTGTTTTTGTTGTGTCATGGAAGGTCTGACATTCTCCTGATTCAAGAATCTTTGAATGATTTACTGTGTACTGTCTAGCGTAGACCGAGAAACGCCCTTCAGGGTGTTTGTGAATGTGAATCCACCAAAAGTATTAACTCCAAAAACGATATAAAATGTATTGGTATCTAAGGAATTTCTACTGAAATTGTACAATTAGACTAAAAATTGCAGGTTTGTACAGGCGTAAATTGCAGGCATGTCATTGAAATTGTCTCTCTATTATCTTGCAATATTAAATATTCATAATGTGTAAAGACTAATACATGCATTAATTCTTTTTAGGGCAGATCTCGATAATTACAAATTATCAACTCATGGAGTTGTGAGCATAGGCGTGGAAGCCGACTATGTAATGGACGGCCGCATTCTACTACTACCTGCACAAGGCAAAGGAAGAGTTAATTTTAACGTCAGTGAGTATCAACTTTACCGCAATAATAGTATTTATTAGTTTTCTTAAAACAATAGTATTACCGTTAATAATTCATAAGAATATTTTAAAAAACGATATCCAAGCACTAGAGATTTACGTTAACTAAAGGGGTTGAGACATTTAAAAATGAGCTTTTTCTTTAATGTCTCAAAAGAAATAGGCTCATTCGTAGTGGCCCAGTTGGTATGTACATTTTACCTGGAAAAAGGTCATAAAAAATTTTTCATTGACTATGTTGTTCAACACTTAAAAAGAAAATTTGTATGACCTTTTTCCAGTTAACCCCCTTTTTTCAGTACTTACCGACTGGACTATAGATAAAAATTGGATTTCGAAAAGTAGTTCAGTCAACTGTTGCTCAAAAGGGCCCGAACCAGGAAAAAATATCCGGAAGTTTCTTCTCAACGGTTCTATATATTTTTGAGTGTTGAATCCGAATTTAATGTCTGTCACCTCAGAAGAGGTCGGATTCACAAATAAAAGTGAAAAAAAACAACCCTAAAAGCTTCGCCTTTTTTTTCATATATTTTGAAAACTACGTGTTTTATCGAAACAATCGTTATGTAAAAACGTAAAGAAGTGAAGTAGGTAAAATTTCCTACAAAATGGACACTTAAACTTTAAATTTATGAAAAACTGTTTAGACTGCTAGAGGGCGCTGAAAAATTGTTATATTTTGGGCCTCTGTCCAAGGCGGGAGATTAATTCTTTTCAACCATCCTATCTCGATCTCGAGCGGCGCTCTAGTTTCACTTCATTATGCTTAAAACAACTATTGTGAATAAATAATTGTCTTTGTTCAACGATTAACACTCCGATACTCATAGAATCAGTAAGGACGTATTTGCTCGCGCAAAGTATTTGTAAATCCTTGAAACATACAACATGTGGTTTAACTATTTTTGGATGTGGAAGAAAATCAACTTCAATCAATTTTATTAATTGTTCAAAGGTAGACTGGTATTCCTTGTCCACGGAAACTAAAAATAATTTTCATAGCTGATTCTACACAACATATGCAAAGCCTGACTATGATTTGTATAGTTTTCATTGGGGGCTGATGCAGTGCTTTCATAAGCATCAATAAGCATGTGTATCAGCGGCTAAAAAAAAAACATTTAGTGCCTCTACACAATATACTATTGAACGTCCAAAGTCATTTTTACGATTCCTCGCGAGTCATAAAACAGTTTCACTAACAGCTAATTTCCTCACAAGATATACTTGATTTCGTTTTGAGGGAAGCTTTTTTATTTTTCTTCTTCGCAAAGTCCAACGGTTCCTCATTTCCACGAACGAGTGTTGAGGACAAAGGCAAGAATAGATGAAAGTAGTTGAGGTGATTTAGCCTCTTCTTGGCCTCTCTTCACGTAGGCAGAAATCAATTTTTCGTTTCGTTGTTGCCTCCTGTAGATACATGGACTTCAATTTGTGAGACCCATTTAACCCGAGAGAGGTGGCGCGGGGTCTCTTGTGACCCCACGTATCTTTGCTTAGCTGCAGTTGCCTAATTTTGCGAGTCAGAAGGTTTACATTTCACATACCTTTCACCATATTCTTTAGATTTTGTATGAAAGATTTTCAAAATTTTATATGCTTCATTTATAAATATTTGTGAAACTAATACAAACATCTTCAATTTTGTACTTTTTGTAGTTGTGTAGATTGACTTTGAAGCATTTTCAATAAATTGTTTGTTTTTATGTGAGACAATGTTAGAAAATGAAACTTACTGAGTTTTCTGATACCTTTGCCGTTGAAATATTCAGGAAAATGTAAATGGAGTCACTACATATAATGAAAAATAAATGATTATTTTGCCCTTTTATATGTTTCAATTCCTTATTTGCATGTTTGTTTATAATAGTGCATTAAGTTAATATATGATAAATGATTTATCGTTATTAAAACAAATAATTTCGCACTTATTTCTTGCTAAATATAATTTTATAAAGAAATAACTCAAAAGGGGTCAGAAATGACCCCGCGCCACCTCTAACGTAACTCCGGCAATCGCCACCTCTCCAGGGTTAAATGAAAAAACCCACCATAATGCCGCCTGCCTCTGACTTCAACGAAACATTCCACCCCTTACTTTCACAAACGTCTGCGTTCCATCTTTCAACGATTTATCATAGAAAGACTACTCACTGAAGGCCATAATGCACACGTAATAAAACTGCAAATATTACAGTTTCAAATTTTGCAATGAGTTCGTGATATGGCAAACTATCGTAACATTGACAGGCGATCTCACCACAGCGCGTAAGGCTGGGTTATTGCTGAAGAGTCTATCACACGCTGGTGCGTGGTGTAGGATGTTATTTCAGGTGCAAGTCGGCGCATGAAATACTTCCTGGAATAACATGCAGTTATAGATTTCCAAAACTTTTCATGAGGATCTGCGTATCACACGCGAGAATCTGAATCGCTGGCGTTTTCTTGGGAATTATACAGTATATATCTCTGTCGGAGATATGCAGAAGTAGTCGTAAGTTTGCATGGACCGGGTAATACGTATGGGGGAACAAAACTGTCTTTAGAATTACAATTGCCTAAGATGAGAGAGCAGGAAAAGAGAGAGCAGAAGATATTTTGTGTAAGAACCGGAGATATTGCTTCTCAATAAATATCATTGTCTCGCGGGTCAGGTGTTTTTCTCCATTGCAACGTTACATCCGGTAGAGCCAGACTCAAACCACATCTGTCAATGTAGCCCTATGGTAAAGTTTTTTAAAAGAATACGATTTATCATTGTTTTTTCCATTGACAATTACATAATTATCGGATATTAATTATATCACTTACGTGGATATGTTGTTTTCACGTTAGTGATTGTCTAATATTGAGATAACTAATATTTGTAATTGAGAAAACAAAATTCACATTTTAAAAATCGGATCATACATCGACAATTGCATAAAATCAGTGTTGTCCGCTGATTTATTAACATCGTTTTATTCTATAGTTATTCTCTATTTTTTATTTTCCCGTATACGTACGTATACACGGAATGATATAAGTAGTATAGGGAAAGTTAGGCAATGATGCGTGAAAAAACGGTGGATTTTTGGCAGAAAAAAATTCATTGCCGGCTCCCAATAACGAAAAAGTGGATAAATCCAGTTGCTAAATGAAGAAAATGTTCCCTAACACATGGTGCTGCCAGAATTCCTTTTTTGTGGGTCTTTACCGAAAAACCAATTGAAAGCAAAACGTCAGTCCGTCCGTCAGTCAGTCCGTCAGTCAGTCCGTCCGTCCGTCAGTCCGTCCGTCCGTCCGTCCGTCAGTCCGTCCGTCCGTCAATCCATCCGTCAGTCAGTCCGTCAGTCCGTCAGTCAGTCAGTCCGTCAGTCCGTCCGTCAGTCCGTCCGTCCGTCAGTCCGTCCGTCAGTCCGTCCGTCAGTCCCTCCGTCAGTCCCTCCGTCAGTCCCTCCGTCAGTCCCTCCGTCAGTCCCTCCGTCAGTCCTCCGTCAGTCCCTCCGTCAGTCCCTCCGTCAGTCCCTCCGTCAGTCCCTCCGTCAGTCCCTCCGTCTGTGAACAACGCTAGCGACTAAACCGTTAAGCCGTCTTTCTCCAAAATTAATACTCCCTCATCGATCTGAATAATCTCTCGGCCCCTTGAATTTAAAACCTATATTTTAATTTTGAAGGGTACTTTATATCAAGCCCCTGGGACATTTTGAAAATATTCAAAATAATGGCGCCAACAATTTTGACTAAATTTTGAATGTTGGATAGTCTGAAGGTCATTTAAGAGAATAGTGTAGTCTCTAGAATAGCGTAGTAATGTTGGTTGAAAACTCTGAATTTTTGAAAATTGAAAAAATTCAAAATTTTTTCGGCATCTTCCTACAACTACAATTATGAAGATACAATTTTGTTCTTAATGAAATGTGTTAATAAAAAACTGGTTTCCAAATAAATCATGTTAAATGTTTCAAATACAAGTATTTTTTGCAAAAATTTGTGTCAAATATAGACAATTTTTATTTTATTTAAACCATTTTTTCTTAAAAACCGCACAAATAATTTTTGATTAAATTGGGACCATAGATAAGGAAACTTAAGAGAATGGTGTAGGTTTCATGCCCGTTAAAATGCCTGATTTTGTAAAACTTTTAAAACATTACAAAATTTTCGGTATTTCCTACAACTACAATTGTGAAGATAAAATTGTTTCTCTTAATGAAATATGCTCATCAAAAACAGATCTTCAAATAAGGTCCTGATAAATTTTTCCAAAATATTCGTATTTGTGCAGTAATTGGGCGTCGAAATTAGTCGACTGTTTCCTTAAGAGAACTTTAAATTAAGAGAATTTTAAACCTGAGAGAATTTTAAAACTGCGAAAATATTGTTTGATAACCTATATTAGGCTCCTGAAATGTAGGGAATAAATAACAAAAATGTATGATTTTAAATACATAAAATTTTATAAAATATAAAATAAGAGGCTGTCTTAGCTTAAATATAAAGAATGTTTTTCTTTATATTTAGGACGAGTATAAAGCAAACAGGATTCGACGAGATTAATATATCGAACAAATATAGTATTTTATAATATATAAACTGTTAATATATTATTATTTCTTTCAAGCAATCAGAAAAAATTTTATTTGAAATTTGCGCAGCAATGGATATTTGAAAAGTACATTGTTGATGAACTACGAGATGATGGCAGTGATAAGATAAAAATGTTTTATTTATGGTCCGATTAAAATAAGTTGGTGATTGACAGTTACGAATGGAAGGGAGCTACGTTGACAGTTTGCGTACCACTGACTACGTGCTCCCGGGACACGAAAGTAAACACTTGATATAAATACTTATTAAAGTAACCAAATCATACCCTCATATTGTACGAAGATACAGCTTCAGAAGCACAATTTTCAATCCCCAACGTATTTTAATCGGACCATAGTAGAGCTGGTGCTTACAAATTAGACTTTTAGAAACGTATTTGATAAATATTATTTTTGTCCGTGTTACGAGGTATGGAATATACATACATTCACTGAACGGAAGGTCACAATAACAATAAAATTCCGAGACAAGTTGCTTAGTCATTTTTTTCTACACAGCTCTTGCACACTTTCTGCATTATTAATTATTCGGGTTCTTCATTCTCAACAAATTCCTATTCATTATCTTCTTCTTCCCCAGATTCTAAACAAAATTTTCCGAATGATAAATAGTGGTCATTTTCAATTTGATGATCTGAAGATACTCTCAAAACTACTGTACATTTGCTCCACCCATTGCGCAATATTTTCTTCCGAATCATGGTCACTAATATTTATATATATATATATATATATATATATATATATATATATATATATATATATATATATATATTTTCTGTGAATTAGGTGTCATTTTTGTTACTTGATATAGCTGCATGGTATCAGGCTTCTTTTCCAATACAAGTTCACAAAACTTTTGTATTATATTTTTATGCAATTGTAGAATTCTCATAGGTTTGACAACACGGCGATGGAAATAGTGAGTTGTTTGCTTCTCGGTTGAATTGGTCATTTTCAAATAATAGCTAAGAAGTTAGTAAGGCAGAAAGGATAATATTTCAATCCTGTGTAGCTGTTTCCAATAATACAGGAAAGTATGTGCTATTCTAGCCCCACTAGTTTTATATAACAATTGTTTCACTAAAACGCATTGCTTTCAAGATATAAGAGAAAAACTTTAAAAAATGGGAAATATTAAGACTTATGCAATTTTCTCAGTGAAATCGACCTTTTCTGAGATGGCAAACATTAAATTCGGATTCAGAATCTTAGAAAACATATAGAACCATTGAGAAAAAAACTTCTGGATTTTTTTGCTGGGTCAGATACCATTTGACTGGACTAAAGAAAATCTTCTGCATCTGTTACATTTATTCCGAACTAATTGGCGTTCCGTGCGTTGTTCCGTTATTTTTTCTTCCTATGTATAGCTAAAATTAGAACGCCTTTCCGTGATTTCAACATCACCTTGTCGTAAGAAGATAAAGTAAGATAATCGTGGCTGGAAAACAGCAACTTTTCGGCAGAAGAACGCTTATTGCGGGACCCTGGTAACGAAAAATGTGATAAATCCTGTTCCTATACAAAGTAAATTACTTCTTCTAACACATGGTATAATCAGAATCGATGTTTTGTCGATCCTTGATACCGAAAAATCGATTGACGGTAAAACGTCTGCTTTTGTTATAACATTATTAATAAAACTTACTTTTTCAGCGAATTTGAAAGCTGATATTGCCTTGGAAGGCGAGAAGCAGATAAAAAAAAGGCAAAGAGTATTTGAAAATCAAAGAATTTTATTTTCGAATCCCACATATCGAAAGTGTGAGCATTCACTTCGATAATTTGTTCAATGGCGACAAAACTCTGGGTAAGCAAATGAATGTGTTACTTCAATTTACTAAAATATTTCAAAAATCTTTTATTTCTATATATATTCAATAAAAAACTTTTATTTCTATTTACGATCGCATAAGCATCATGGTTATTAATGCCTATCTTAGTTCCAACAGTATTAATACACTGTCAGAAATTTCTGCTTAACTTTAATGTAAATTACATTAAAGTGTTTATCATTAATGCGCATTAAATTTAATGTATCCGAGTACATTAGGATGCAAGAGTAATAGATTTGGAATGAATGAATGAATGAATGACCTTGATGAACTAGTAATTAGGATTATACGATATAAAAGATAGTAGCAGGGGAAACTGGTCAATTTTTACATTAAATCTCACTGATCTTAATTTAAGCATTAAATTTAATGTGTTCATATATTAATCGTTTAATGTACAAGGTACATTAATTTTCATTTATATGTACATTAGTCTACATTAAATTTAATGAGATTCCATAGAGCGTACCTTAAAGGTTACAACACAGATCGTGATCGTTGTGAGATTAATTATAATCAGTAACAAAAATATTACATTACCACTAAATGATGATGCATTCACACATAACTTCTTAATAAAAATAGCGTAGTTTCATTTATCTTCTGGTTGTAAATTCATGTGTTTCCACTCCACAGGTCCCCCTATCAACAAGCTCATCAACGAAAACTGGCAGGAAATTTGGACCCAGGTGGAGCTTCCCTTGCAAGAACTTTTGCAATTCACCTTCAGAGAGTTCGCACGCCGCATTTTCGATAAAGTGCCTATGGATGACGTCTTCCTGCCCAAAACAAGCTGAATCTTTTAACCTGTGATCTTGATTCTGTCATCTTCTCATACAGTCACATCTGTCAGACATTCTATTTTACGATTGTTTGGCATGAGTCAATCATCATGTAGTTACAAACGCTTCAAAATACATGGTAATAAAGAAACTTTGATAGAAATCATATACATATTTTGTTTAATCCTTGCTTCTATGTATTAGGTATTTGGGTCGATTGTCCTACTTTCCGTGTTAGCTAACGGGCTAGCTACCCCCATTCCTGAACCTTCCCGCTCTTGGAGAGTAAAAGAGACATGTAACGAACGTGGCGTATTCGCTTCAACAAAACCAGCAAACTCAGCCTGCCTGAGCTTTTATTCGTTACACAACTACAGAAACTGAGACGATTTTAACCCTTAGCTACCGACAAAGGAATTCAGTCACACTGGTACCGACCTGGAGTCCCGTGGACTCATAACATGTTTCAAATATTACAGTATTGATTTGAATTTCGAGTGAAGAACATTGAAACTTATGATAAATGATAAAGAAAACAATAATCAGGATATATTTGTTAATAAGTTATCTAATGAGAGAATATCATGTGATTAGGAATGGTTGAATAATATTATGCAGACCTTTAATTTAACGAATTTATCTTTATAATATAAATTTATTGTACATTAAAAAATTATTAATGAAAACTATTCTAACTTTAGAACTGATAATCAAGTGCAGAAATATCAGTTTGATCGTTTTGAATCGTGATGATCGTTTACAACTCAAACGATCACGAAAAAAAGGCATGTAAACTACTGCAAACAATAACATTCCGAGACAAATTGCTTTATTCATCTTTTTCTACACAACTCTTGCACACTTGTTTGTTCTTTCCGTAACAGTAATTTGCATTCTGAGTTATTTATTATTCAGGTTCTTCATTCTTAACAAATTCCTATTCATTATTGTCTTCTTCCCCAGATTCTAAATAAAATTTTCTGAATGATAAATAGTGGTCATTTTCAATTTGATGATCTCTGAAGATACTCTCAAAACTACTGTACGTTTGCTCCACCAATTGCACAATATTCATGCCAAGTCATGGTCACTAATATTTATACACCCACTTAACAGACTAGACACACTTTCTTTAGAGGCGCAACAGAACAAAATGTACTAACTGGCAAAGTGCGACGGGCACTCAGTGAAAGTAACATTGCTATTGACGTGGAGTCCCAAGGTCTCCTGCGCGCCAGCACAGGCTGATGATTTCCCTGAAATGCATTCTACAACAGTAAGCTTGCGAACCATTACTTAAAATTGTAGAAGGTGAAGGTACACGGAAAATCAATGTATATAAAAAAACGTGCATGCACGTATTTGAAGTTTCGCGAAGTCGGAGTACTCCCAGGGCACATTATAACCAGTATGTTCACTCGCGGCAAATCCCACTGAAAACGTTTTTTCGATCACGTGACGTGCGCCATGTTCTTGGTATAACACCCAGCGCGCGAAATACATAATTACGACACGAAATTATTCTATTCATTTATTCAAATTCCACGTCCTCTGAAACAAATTAAACACATACACTCAGTTCTCATATCACACGGTGTATGATATCCGAATGTATCAGCTGAAATTCTATTGGCTGACAACCAAGAACATGGCCGAGGGTCTACCCAGCGCAAAACTAGATTTTGGAGCAAGTGAACATACTGGTTGTACTGTGCCCAGGGACTCAATATCGGTAATCTCAGTTAGAAACTTATTACCTTTCTTGGTTGTAAATTGAGAGCGAAGGGTGCACATTTCAAACCCGGCGCCAAAAAATTTCAAAAGATTTAACACTCGATTACTATCCTCAAAAAATTGCCTTGTTGTTCTCGCTGTGTCTGCGAGGTACATAACAACAATTTCATACTATTTCAAGTAATTTTTGGGAAAAGGTGTAAATAACTAGAAGTGA
The DNA here is from genome assembly GCA_031308135.1 of Acheta domesticus. Taxonomy (NCBI): domain Eukaryota; kingdom Metazoa; phylum Arthropoda; class Insecta; order Orthoptera; family Gryllidae; genus Acheta; species Acheta domesticus. The sequence goes on from JAHLJT010000631.1 coordinate 227,634,033, forward strand.
ACTTCCTTTGTTTTTTAGAAACAAGAAATTACATTATTGCTTGAAAAATATTGTAAAAAATAATACGTAGTGATCTTGTCAGATTCTAAGATATAATTACTCATTCTTTACATTAAAAGAAACATTCCACAAAAATTAATTCTAAATGAAAAATAATCTAAATACAAAATTCCAAATAACAAAATGGACAGAGTATTTTCCATTTTCTGAATATACTAAGTCACACTTATCAGCACAAGCAAAAAACAATGACATTTCAGGCAGGCGTTAACCTTTTGCTACAATTCTTGAAGTCGCTTTCATAGTTTCTCTCTTATCATCCTCAATCATGTCATCAAATAACATTTGTTGAATTCTTGCTACATTATTCGAACACTTCAAGTCAAAAAAAATGTTTCTGAGATACCATTCTATGCAATAATGAAAACAACTATGTAAATACTGCTGCGTATCTGAGTTTCAAGTGCTAGTATTTTTGAAGAGAACATCATTGGTCGCAAAATATAAAAACTAGTAATTGCTTTACCATACAGAATGAGATTAATCAGGAGAAAATCACAAAAATAAAGGAAAAAACAAAATTATAGACTAATAAAATTTACTTCCGAATTTGCTTTCGTCGTATCTAAGAGATACACTGGGAACTGACCACAATGACATTCAAAACGGTTGGCACTATAAGAATGTTTGGCTCTACGAAATTTAGAAAGATAGATGTAAAGAGTCCCTCGGCCCTGTTGCTGCGCTTACAGTTAAAGTAAGAAGTCAGTGTGTGTCTCACAGACATAAGGATAGAATTCGAGTGCTAAAAACCGCCAACTTCATTACAGGGAAACAGAAATCGAGTCGCCAAAGAATAAACGGTTGAACTGCTTCGGAGGGCACTACTTTCCCAGGAAGAGCCGAAGCGTGCATCGCCCTTGTATAAGATGAATAAAATAAGATTAATTAACTCTTAACTAACACGGTCGGTTCTGTAACGTAACTAACATGGCGCGGTCTCACAGACCGCTGTCGTATGTTTCTTTTATATTGAACTGAGATTGGCATAGAGGTAATATTATTAATTTCTAATCATGGCAGGAAACATTATTCTTTCAATAAAGCGTTTTATTAAATTATTTTCTGATTTTATATGTGCAAAAACATATTTGATATTTTAGATATGCCATTACTTTTGCAAGCGTCTTCATAAAATCCTAAATGGCTGTAATGGCAATAGCTGCATCTGTTTTCTCCCGTGCCTATCGTCAGCATTATCAAATGGAAGAGCTGACAGAATAAACAGAAATCTGAACATAGTGCAACGAAATATATCCCTACCCATGCCGTCAGTTGCGAACATGCTGTCAATTCATTTCCAGATTTGAAATTAGGTAATCCTACGAAACCACTGAACTCAATCTAATCAAGATCATGAAGATAAGATACATCTTTTGATGAAGTAAATTTCAGTCACAATTCAGCAATTTTTGAATTAGTTCTAATAATTATTTCTTTCATCTTATCTTCACAGAAAAGATATTTCCAAATAAATTCAATATTAATAATAATAATACTTAAATTTTTGATTTTTTTCCATAAAAAAGTCGAAATCAGAAAATAATTTACCAGGTGAATTACTCATACAATGTTACGTCGGCATGCACTGCAAGACAGACTCTCGTAACTCAACCAACACGCGCGGTCCTCATATATCGCTGACGCGTCGTTCTTGAAAAAAGTGGGCGATAATCAAAACTAAAAGATGGATCAAGTTACAATAGCGGCGTCATTCAGAAGGCGATGAGTTCCTCGAAAAGTAGGAGAAGAGATAGCGCGAATAATTTACAACAAAAGGAACTGAAAGCAATGCAATAATGGCAGCGGTCTTCCAGACCGCACCGTGTTAGTTAAGGGTTAATTTCAATTGCAATTAGGTATATATCTCAGTGGAAGGTTTCAGCTTCACGGTACACCATCACTACAACATTAAAGTTAAATGAATTAAAACTCTCAGATTAATTTTATGAGAAAAGTGGCATGGTTTCAGTGTTTGTTTCTCAGGTGTGCGTTTGGTTGCAGGAGTGTAAGATTTTTATCTTTTCCCTACCAATGTTTATTGGAGGATTTTTACATCAACGATTAACATCCCTTCTATTTTATAAGGTTAGTAATATTTTAAAATGAATTTGTGTTGCATGAACATTATATGAAAAATATCTCTTTGTGGTTTATATTGCTATTGTGCACAGACGGCAGATAAAGGCTGCATACCTGGATGTAATAATAACTATTCTACAGAATCTGAGTGTATAACAGTGTTCAGGTTTCCACTGAATCCGACCTAGCTATCTATTTAGTGGAGAAAATCCTGCCACCCCATCGCGACTTGAACCCCTGAACCTTACGGTCCACTTCAGTTACATCCGTTGATACACTAAGCCACCTCCCACTGTTTGGGTCATTCGGAAGGAATTGGTTCATCGTCGGCGTTGCCAACCCGTAAGATACTTTATCGTTTTATAGTATTATTTTGGTGTGTGTAGCATATACCCAATACAGTTAATGGGATACTCTACTTTCGACCTTAAAATATTATATATAACAGGATGTTGGTATGTATATAAGAGCAAACCCTTAACACCGTTGGACCAATCCCATAAAAGTTGGCACTTCTACGTGTGTTAACCGAGAAGGTTTATGTGTTGTTAATTCTGTTGTAACTCCACTACATGGCACTACATATTCACGTCAAATACAACCTGCAACACACTCGGCAGCATTTTGAATCTATATCGTTAAATACCTCGACGTTCTAGGGCCTTAAAAACTAAACATTTGAGGCCAAAGGCCAAAGGTCAAGGCTTCAAAGAAACGTTTCTCACACCGTAATCTACAGAATGAACTATTCCTGAACATTCTATTACATTTTTGCTGGTTCGGCGCTTCCCGATATTACCTCACCTGCTCAGAGATGTGCAGAATCTGTAAGTAAATGTGAATGAGAGGGTCAGAGAACGGTAGAGACAGAGACACACAGAGACAGACAGACAGGGACAGAGAAGGAGGGAGAGAAAGTGAGAGAGGGAGATTGGAGGGGAAAGAGGGAGATGAAGGGCAGAACAATGTCTGCCGGGTTTTCCTAGTATCAATTTATGAGAATAGAACAGTATGTTGTAGAACAGGAGTTTGCAGATGAACACATTTTCTTTTAATAACCGGCCTGATAATACAATGAAATCATGTATTCCTCAAAAACACTCTTCTGGGAGCGTTCGGATTAGGTTCTCCAACGCCGTATTCTGGGATGGGAAGTGCCATAAGCACGAAAGAACATCCGACAAGAAGAGGTGCAACTCAGACTTTTTGTAATTTTTATTAATTTTAATCCTAAATATATTTTTTTGCATTCTCCGTTCGAGAATGAAGAAAACGAGACCATTTTATGTTTAAATTATCGTTTTATTCAGAACTTTCACAGATAAATTTTTAATATTTGAAAATATTTTTAAAACTTTCTAAAACGACGCCTTATTCAGCTAGTTCGGTGTATCAGTATTTCTTTTAAATACAAAAATATGCATTTATAAATACTTCTCATTTGTGGCATCAGTTAACATTTCATTATACAAAAAACACTTGCAATTCGTTCAACACTAATTGAATAACAAATATCATAGAATCTCAGAAACCAAACTTTGTCTCAGAGGAACTGAAATGATTGCTCGCCACCACTCCAAATGTGATGGTCAAGGTTGGTGGGGAGAATAAATCATAGTTCGAGGGTTCTGATTGTATGACGAACTTTAGCCGAGGGAGGCGTGGGAATTGAACACAGCTTTTACCAGCGCGGCCGGCGAAGCGTTCATCGCGAGCGGAAGGTACGTAATGACTAATGAATTAGATTTATATCTCACATTTTTAATAACACGTTTACATCGAGTGCTAGTTTAAGACACAATTTTTACTTTCCTGCATTTATACGTATACACGGAGTAACATACGCTGCGGAAAATTGTGCGATTTGCGAAAGAATGCGGTTCATTTCGAGATTCCAACGGAAATATATTTTTTTTCTTTCTTCAAATCGTCTGTCTGCAAGTCTGTCAGTCTGTCAACACTACTAGCGCCTAAACCATAACTACCAAATTTCTTCCAAAATGGATATTCGCCGGTCGATCTGGTTCCACTCGAGGCTCCGCGATTTTGAAAAACTTTCTTCAAATTTTGGGGGTACTTTACATGAATCCGCCCGGACATTTTCAAAACTTTCTCAAAAAACGGCTCCAAATTTTTTCTTTAAATTTCTTGTAAGAATAAAATACATTTATAAAGGTGGCATAGGTCCGATTTTCACGGTTAACTCTGAATTTTCGAAAATTGCAAAAATTTGAATTTCATTCGGCGTCTTCCTCCAACTACAAAATTGCAGATACAGATTTTTCCTTCAAATAAAATTTGTTCTTCATAGTGAGTTTTTCTTTAAGGTCCTGCACTTTTTTTGAAAAGTTTAGTGGTTTTCGTGGAATATTGCGTGCAATATGTGCAATTTTAAAAAATTACAAAAACAAGGTTTTCTCAAAAACGGCTCCAAATTGTTTTTAAAACTTTTGGTAGGTATAGTGCAGAATGTATTTTATGAGATGACAAAAACGTCATATTGCTCTATTCTTTTGTTTTTTTAATTGCAAAATTGTAGTTTTTGACTGGCCTCTCACGTCGTTAATATTTACATAAGCGGCTATTTGTACACATTATTATATAAATGAGTGTATGTACTTTAAATGATCTCTAATAAAGTTTCTGAAAAACTCAATAGTTTTCTGTGAAAAGTAGCTCAAAATTACGCATTTTCAGAAACGCTCAAACGCCTATTTATCATAAATGGCTCAACATGTTTACTTCAAACTTTTTCTACAGATAGTGCTAATTGCACTCTTTAACATGACAAAGTTTCTTTTTAGTTTTTTTTTTCAAAAATTTTACAAATGTAATTTTTTGAAAGATTTCTCACACCGTTAATATGCATATTTCCAGTAATTTGTAAACAGAATTGCATTTGTGAGCTAAAGTGCTATAAGTGCCTTCAAATTAAGTTTTTTGAAAACGCGAAAAATTTCTGAGAAGAAGAGCTTCAATTTTAGAATTTACAATAGCGCATCAAGACTATTTTTTTTAAAAACGTCACCAAATATATCAAAGAAAATTGCCATTGAGGACGAGGTTTTACTCTTCTTTAATATTCATAATATAATATTTCCGTACTACTCTTTTCTTGTACATAATTTCAATACAACCAGTGTAACAGAAAAGGGCGAATTTTTGGCAGAAAATCTCTTGTTGCTGGGTCGTGGCAAAAAATTGGATATCTCCTGTTGACACTTTAGCGATAAAAAATCTCTAAAACGTGGTGTATCCAGATTACATGTTTTGTGGGTCCTTGATACCGAAACATTGCTTGACGCCAAACTTCTGTCTGTGGTTCTGACCGTCCGTCTGTCTGTCCGTTTATGGTAAACGCTAGCGCCGAAACCAGGGGTGTCCAACTTTGAAGGCCTCAAGGGCCACCACAGAGACCTTTATTATGGTTGCGGACCATGTTTTCATTACTCGGACGATTCAAACCTGACTTCCCTACAATATTGATCTCCGTACTTTGCACTGATGCTCTGAAACGGGAGGGGGGATGCAACCATGCGTGATATCAAGGTGGTACCATGCATTTTTTTTAAAAATTTATTTTACATTTAAAGACAGTACAACGTTCAGCCGCGAGGCTCTTCAGTTGATTGGCCGAGCAACTTTGCATCAGAAAATTGTGAAGGGGGTAACTGTTTGTTACCTCCCTGATAGTGATTACATGTGTTGTACCTTCAACCAAGGTTATTGCGAGGGAATTACGTTAGAGCAATGACAGGATTAAAAAGAAAATACGATGGGAGGGACAGGTAATTACTAGAAATGTTCTTACCTTATCTAATAGTCAGAGAGTACCATGCATAACGCAAACATGTTGCGATTATTTTGAATTTCTGAATTTGCTGGAAAAAAATGTAAATTTAAACTTAACGTATTTTTACATTAAAGGGGATGTTGACCGCGTCAGAGCGTGTGTGCCAGGTTAACAACATTCTCACCCGACTTCGATGCCAGGGACTTTCACTTTCGACTAATAACCTTTCGCGGATGATTATGGTATCCGTCATTTGGCCATCAGTTAGGACAATCCTGACCTAATCCGATTAGAGGATTTTCTTCAAAACTGGTATTCCCTAGTCCATGGAATGAACTCGTGGCTTTGGGAGTTTCAAAGGAATATTTTGATTTTTGAGGGTACTTCACGTGAAGTCTCAAAAACATTTTCAAAATGTTCTCAAAAACGGCACCAAATGTTTTGATCAAACTTTGTCTTCGGATAGCGTAAAAGACGTTTAAGAGAATGGAGGTAATCACATGTTCGTTGAAATCACAGTTTTTAAAAAACGAAAAAAAAAAATTGGGAGGCGTCTTCCTGCAACTATAATATTGATGATGATTCATGATAGAAATTAATTTCCTTAATGAAATCTCGTTCCCTAAAGACGGACTTTTACATAAGTTTACGATCAACTTTTCGAACATATGAGTAGTTTCCGTGAAATTTTGCGCGGAATGTTAACTAGTTTTTTTCTCAAAAAACCGCTATAATTGTTTTTCTATAAATTTTCTCCTCATATGTAATAAGGGAGGATAAAAAATATGGTGCAAGTGATATTTTCGTCTATTGTTCCGTTTTTTCGGAAAATGCCGAAAAGTTAACATTTGAAAATTACAAAATTGGAGATAGCGAGTTTTGCCTTTAAAACAAAGTCAGTGTATAAAATCAGCTCTTCACATTTCTTTGAGAAAACGAGCTCATTTCGCTTAATTACTTTTAGTGTCTGAAATTTATGATATTTCTAAAAAAAAAGTCTCAAAAACCGCTCCAATTTTTTCTTCAAATGTTCTCCTTATATAAAATAAGGGGGTGAATGTGTTATAGTCCCATTTCCTGGAATCGTTTCGTTTTCTTAAAACTCCAAAAAGTGAAGCTGCAAAAAAATTCGAAATTGTTAATATGAATTTCCCGCGCAACTGGCAGCATGGCGCAAAAAGTAACCCAGCTGTTTCAAATTGTTCGAATTCCTTTGATTGTTGCCTGTCGTGATGATCGTATACTGCATATAATAGTCGTATGAAAGAAAATATATTTAAAGAACGTGATGAAAACTTAGAAGCTGACAAATACATTTTTATTTCAAAAAGAATATCTCGTATCAGCGATCGACACAACTGAAAGCTCACTTCTATGTAATCAAGGCAAAATATTCTTGATCTTCTGTTTAATGTGTTATAAATACTGCAAGAGTGAAAATTATTCATGTAATTTGTTAAAGTAAGAAACGACTTCCGTACAGATTATCGAAATAAATGCAGATATGCATCACAGGCAATTTTTTGTTTGCATTGATTGAATTGGACTTGAACAATAGGTGAAGAGTTATTAGGGCAGAAATTGCTGTTTCAATATTACCTATTTCCAATAATGCCATATGTGTTGTTGTAGCACCTCTATTTTCTTATGAGTACGTGGTATAGCTTTTATAAGTCCTTGGAAGTTCAATACCGTTTTCTTTCTTTATTATATAACACTGTTTACTGCATACGGGGAAAAGTGAAGTGTGTGAGAAAGTTCCCGTGTTCAACGAAGTATTAAAAAACTTGCAACAACAGTTGTATCATTAACGATGCGCAAATCTTACTAAGAAATCTAGAAAGTCATCCATATTCGTTAAGAACTTTGAGATATTAGCTCTATCCTTTCTTGCTTTTAGAAAATGAAGTTAAAAACCTTATTAAAAAAAGTTTTTTTTCTCCTCGGGAACAACTTCAAACGAAGCTATACCCCTCCCCCCGGCAATCCATCCACTCCTATCATCAATAATTAGGGTCTTTGGGTCACCCACTACCTTACCATTTCCCTTCTTTCTCTACTTCGCACGGGGTGAGGTGGGTCAGGGCATCCACTAATGTCACTGCAGTGCCTCTGACCGGACGGCCTAGGTTCGAGTCTCGACAGGGGTAGGATTTCCGCCACCAGCTGTGGCGCGTCCGAGTTTCAGAAAGGAGTACGGTCTCTAATAGGTGACAGTGATGCCGAACATGGCGTTTTTCTGCTGTACTGGATGAATTGAAAGTTACGCCCTCGATGGTGATGACCCGCAATGAGGTGGAGCGCTAGTTTAGCGCTTAAGTAGTTTGTCTCGAACCTTCCTAATTGGATGAAAGCGTATTTCCTGCCCTTTTCTCAAATCTAAAACCATTCCTATGAGACTCCAATATACAGGAAACGTTTCTGCTAAGCTTCTCACGTCTTTTGTACTTCGAAATGACATAAATCAGAAAGAAATATTAATTTTAAAGTGCACCACTATCTCATTACAATATCCAAAATTCATGCCAACTACATGGAGTTGCAAAAAGTCAAGCCTCTTGTTTCCTTTCTTGCAGTAGAGAAAAAAAAAAGTTTTGATTACCGAACAACATATTTAAAATTTCTTTGACGACAAAATAAGTCAGGCCCACGGGAACAAATTGATTTGATTCACGGGAAACCGAGCTATCCTCGCGCCTGAAGAGCGGACAGTCATCTCCCGGCAGGCATTAAGTACGATTTGAAAATATAATTATAGTTAAATTGTTTTAAACATTGATAAACATTTGTTTTCCCCTCTATGGATCACTGTTGTATACTCTTGCGCTTTACAGTTGATGGATCATACTAAAGTAAGTTTGCAAAGAAAAATAAATTAAATTTTAAAAGTTCAAAATTAACAAATTTACCAATCTAAAAAAACAAGATGAAGAAAAATAAACAAAATTACATTTAGTTTTGATGTGATTAAAACCATAGGTCACATAACACAACTAAACATACGCGAACAAACACAGGTAAATAACCGAAATGCGAACTTTTTCTGAGCGTAGTATGATACGGCAACCGATGTACCGTAGCTGTGGCTGATCCAACAGCCGAACGAATCCCTTCCTAAAAATATAATACATTCTAAAGATTCACGAATTGTGCTAAATATATAAGGAATTCGATGTATAATTTTATTAATGTAATTTTTCTTATGCAAAACTGTGTTAATGCGGATTGAAAATAGTTTTGAAATTTTAAAAAGGGGTGAAAGTTTACCGTAGAAGCCCATAAGACCCTGTTCCTCATTCTTAACCTCCGACGCGCTGTAGGTCGCATTCAGTCGCTGGAGTAGAATTCTAGCGGCTGACTCTGATCGGTAGTTTTCCAATGTTTCTCCCATCAACACCAGGAGAATGCCGGAGTACTGCCGTAACAAGCGGGCCACGGACCGAGCGCGATCTTTTTTTTCCCCTTTTTTGTCCTATCCTCACCCCTTACTTACAAACACACTAGCATGCATTACACTAACACACATGCCGGGAGAAAGGCCAAAAACGTAGAGCTTGTCCCGGCAGGGGCAGTGCCCCGCTGGTGAGATTCCTGGTTGGAGAAAAAATCTCTCTAGCCAACTGTAAGTGGCCGCCGGATCTCGCCATCTAGCGAAGGGACGATCACCGTCACCTCTCCAAGGAAAAAATTTGCGGGACCAATAACTTTAGTAGTTGACGCACCTGCAAAAACTGACAATTAATCTCTATTTTACCAGGCCGGAACCCTACCTTATCGGTACCCCGCTTAGAGAGCCACGGCTTTACCGAGCTAGTTCCTCTGTTATGACCTAGGTACCGCTGGGATGCTTTATCCTTAGCTGAGTGATTGTTAATGACAAGATTGAGTAGGAAATTATTAATGGAGCATACTGGTCGAATGCAAATTGGTAGGGAAAAGGGCGTATTCCGAGAAATTCTGCCAGGAACCCCCTTTCTTCCCCACAAATTCCACTTAGCCTGGAATCGAACTCAGGCGCTAACAGTGACTTGTGCGCAAACTGACCACAATGCAACGGGCCGCCAGGTCTTTCAGCGAGTAAGGTGAATGTAACGAGGGAATGGTGAAGGAAAGTGACTCATATTTGTAATATTCATTTTGATTTCTTTTCAATTTTCAAAGAATTAGAGTTTTCAACCAACAAGATACCTACGCCATTCTCTAAAATGACCTTCAGACTATCCAACAACAGAATTTTGTCAAAATAGTTGGTGCCATTATTTTGAAAATTTTGAAAACGTCCCAGGGGATTCATATAAAGTTCCCCTAAAATTGAAAATATCGGTTTCAAATTCAAGGGGCCACGAGATGTCAGATCGATCGGAATATCAATTTTGGAGAAAATAGGATGAACGGATTATTTGCTAGCGTTGTTCACAGACCGATAAACTTATTGCTTTCCATTGGTTTTTCGGTAACAACGACCCAACAGGGGGCTGGCTGCACCATGTGGCTGGCTGCACCATTCTGGCTGCACCATGTATTAAGAGACTTTTTTTCTTAATTTAGCAACTGGAGTTATCCACTCTTTCGTTACCAGGGACCTACAACAAAATTTAGTCAAAATCGTTGGCGCCATTATTTTGAAAATATTCCAGGGGCTTCATGTAAAGTACCCCCCAAAATTAAATTATCGGTTTCAAATTGAAGTCAGTTCAGATCGATCAGTCAGATCGATCGGGGAGTAACGATTTGGGAGAAAATCGACCTGAACGGTTTAGCCGCTAGCTTGGTTTACAGACGTTTTGCTTTCAATTGGTTTTTCAGTATCAAGGATCTACAAAAAAGAGATTCTGGCTGCACCACGTGTTAGATTTTTTTGTTAATTTAGCAACTGGAGTTATCCACTTTTTTGTTACCAGGGCCCTGTAATACGAGTTTTCTGTCGGAAATCCGCCGTTTTTTCGTGCAGCATTACATAACGTTCGTACGTATAGTATACGGGAAAGTAAAAAGAAACGCCAGGCAAAGATGAAGAAAAACACGTGAAAATTAGTATATAACTTTGAACAACTCAGAAGACGACGAATGGTTGCTTTTAATTATTTTAAGGGACGGCCAATGTAAAAATCAGAAACAGTTCATGTCGTTGGTCCATAATTTGAAAAAGTTTTTTTTCGTTTCAAAGACGGGGAATTTTGATTCGTTGGAGAGATTATTTGGGTAAATTTCTTAGTAAGCAATGCTGAAACTGCGAACACTGTTCAATAAAATTCATTAGAGTTGTGTCACTCGTAAGACAGTTTTTGTGGGTCCTTTAAACCGAAAAAATCGATTGACGGCGAAACGTTTGTGTCTGTCCATCCGCATGTGCACAACGCTAGCGCCTAAACCGTTCAGCAGATTTTCTCCAAATCTTAACTTTGTTCAGACGCATAGGGGAATATCAATTTTGAAGACAGTTGTCTGAACGGTTTGAGCTACTTGCATTGTGCAAGTCAGAGTGACGGAAGAACAGACGGAGAAACCAAATTTTGCCGCGTACCAATTTTTCGTTATAAAAGACCTACAAAACGTGGATTCTGACTACGCAGCGTGTCAGAAGATATAATTTATTGCTGATAGGAACATAACTTATCCAGTTTTCGATACCAGGGCCCAACGATTTTTTTGACGTAAGTACGTAGTAAGACGAGGAAATAAAAAGTAAAATTTGTTGGCGCTAGATACCATGGCGAACAAGCTCCAAGAGGTGATGCACCGAAGTTCTTGATCTGAAGTAACTGGACTTATTTCGCATTTTACTAACTAGTGGTGCTAAAACAGCACGTACTTTCTCGCCCGTAATTTCACAAAAAATTACGCGAAAAGCTCCACAGAGAATTAAACAGCGATACCATTACTCAGCACATTTCAACATTAACGAAACAATTCTTCACTAACCTAAACCTGGCTCCCGAAGTCACACTCTACAACATGGGAAAATCCAGTAATGGTCCTACTAGAATCAAATCATGCCATTCTAAAGTTCGATTCAAACCTCCGTAATCATCATAAACACGTAACCCTGAACTCATTCCTCTCCTTTCCCGCATCACACCACTGTACTTAGAATAAAATCAATATAAATGAGGTTCCCAGAGGGGATTCCCTCTCACATACAAAATCGGATTGAGATAAATTGCAAGTACCTCGGTGCTTTTGAGTTAATATTATATATCTTATTATAATGTTTGCAATCTATTTCATACCGGTAGAGTGTTTTATCGACTGTTCCAATACAATAAATAAAAAAATCATATACTGTACACGATGAAAAATATTTTATCGTTGTAGATGATAAACAACTATTTCACCATACACTTGTAGTTTATCCTGACGTTTGTTCTTAATGATTACATGTCAGGTTTTCTTTAACTCCTTTCTATTGCACTGAATGTAAAATAAAATTGTGTTGCAAATGTAAAATAAATCCTATTAACGTTCGTGTCTGAGAATTTTACTTCATTTTTATTCCATCTTACAAAGTTACAATTTTTCTGTCCACAATTCTTCTGAAAAATCGTGTGATTTGAAAACGTGTTTACCCAGTTATTTCCACACAGTATGTCATTATTTAGCTTAAAATGTGTAAGGAAAGAATATTTCAAATTAAAAAGGTTTATTTCATTTGTAGTTTCATACTATGTTAGGGAATAGATATGTGTAATCATACATAACTCAAGGACATATCGTGTCTCACATGTTCACGCATGTTATTCGCATAATCTGCGGGAAAATTACTTTTTCTGAACTTTTTTCAAACAGATAAGATCTTACCGGAAATGTCTTATTTCTCGCATGCTGAATGTGACCTTGGGCATATAGTCAGACTACTGCATAACGGCGTAAAAATTGAAAATATAGTACGTTCATCGATACAAGGCACATTTAATGGAATTTGCTTTGCAAAATTCTTGTTATTATTTAATTAATTATGTTTCCCAAATGTGAACTGTTGACTGGCAGGCCGTTATTATAGAGCGAGAAGAATTACAGCAGAAGTTCTTCTTTTGGAAGATGTTTCATTATTAATGTTTTTATTTACTTTCGTCTAAAATCTGTAAAAGCATTATGTAACGTTTGGAGTAGAACTATAACCTGCGTACGTTTTCTTGAACTACAGAATCTCTGCCTCATTCTTTTACCACACAGGGTTAAATGACCAATTAAAGTTCTAATAAAGTATGTACAATAACATTTGATAACTAAACAAGTGGTGCTTCAACAGCATGTAAGTTTCGTGCAGAAACGGTTGCGTAAAATTATAATAATTATTAATCTACATTTCTGTCCAAATTAACACATCTCAGCCATCATTTTTAAAACTCAATACCAATTATACTGCGATTTTTGTAGGAAGAGCTCTCAAGATAACTCAAATCCCATCTTCGCGATGGAATATGTCACGGCATTTCGTATCATTTACAGTCGTTCCGCTAGATTTCGCACGATCGCGACCGTATGAAGCAGTGCTTGCGATCATGCGACTTCTACCGGCAAGACCGAGAAAAGACGCGAAATGCCGTGACATATTCCATCGCGAAGATGGGATTTGAGTTATCTTGAGAGCTCTTCCTAGAAAAATCGCAGTATATATCGCATTAGGCGGGAACAAATAATTCATTTAAAGGTGACATCAATACAAATTCGACAATGCAAAACGGTGTTGAAAACTGTACAACTACAAACTATGACAAAAAACCGTTAGGCAATTTTTTTCTCGTAATCTCTCTCACTCTCTTCCCGATACCATGTGAACGATCGCCATGAAAGTTGGCACCCCTGCGTGTTTTTTCACGAAGAATGCAGAAAGGGAAATAGATAGACCATGGACAGAGAGAGGCAGGGAGAGACAGAGGTATAGAGAGGCGGAGAGAAAGAGAAACAGGGGGAGAGCAATAGCGATATATATAAATAAATAAATGGATGTTGTCTCTGTCTCATATTTCTCTCTTCTTGGTCAAAGGATACACGTTGTAAGAGCGACTGGTAAACAAGAAACTATTGTTCTTGGTGGCGAGCATGTTTTCATTGTGGAAAGGGAAACAGATCCCCGTGTAGTACATAAAGAATGTATGGAGGAGGCGGTGCGAGGTGTGGTTTCGTAGAAAGTTTGTAATATTCACGCTCTCCTACTCTAGTTGCCATAGCGGACGCACTGACCAGACGGTACGAGCATCTTCGGTGATGACTGGGAATAGTATTTTCAATTATATGGAAGTGGATGACCTGGAAGTAGTTCCGATTATCTTAAAAGTTGTACATGTTAATAATTTAGAGATATAGTATTTTTTTCATGGAAATGTTAAGTTAAATTTAAATAGACATTATATTCGAAACGGAACTTATAAGGCAAGAATCGTAGACGGGGATTGTATTCAACACTAATAATTTATTTGCATTTTATGAAACCATCAACTAACTGATAATAGTCCGGGGCATTTTGCAAACACATTTTTACATTAGAAGAGAATATGGTAGGAGAGACATTAAAACGAACAGCAAATCGACAGCATTAAGAGAGAAGATCCGGAGTACACCTGAGAAATCAACGATGCACGCGAAGAACTTTAATTCTTGAACCGTACGAGATAATTGTTATATACGAGATAAATAATATTATATCATTTCATGAGCTCATTTATAAGGTGTAACTAAAATTGTAAATAAATGTTAAATTATTTATTTGGAGAAAAGGTCGATAATTGGCAACTAGTTGGCATCAATTCAAAATAAGGAGTTTTAATTAACAGAACATCCACATATCGCAAATCTGCATAAATTTTGCACATTCACATATAACAAGTAAGAAGATAGGATATTGTATGTCGAAACCCGTTTGTAAATGGAAATAGAATCAAGATGACACACATTTCAGTATAGGGCAAATTTATGAGTGTTGTATCTCAGAAACACATACTTTTCTTAAAAGAAGATTTATTATATAAAAAATCTTGGCCCACTCGGCCGCCATGTACAAATGCCACAACACTCTCTACGGAAACATTCTGCCATCAGGCTGACTCTACGCAGCGCGCTCTTCTCTGTCGAGATGAAGCACTTGTGGTCTTCTAGGTGGCGGCCTGCTCCCTTGCGGGAGCGCTTCCGCCGGAGTTTGGAGTGTTTTTTGGTTTAAAAAGAGTTCTGTGGCCGCCCTATGGTTGTCCCATGTCTGGGCGGCGCACGTGGGTTCTTGCTGTCACTTTTAGTCCGTCTCCGCTGAAATTGTTTGAGCAGCTCCAAAGAAGAAATGGAATGGCACTCGCCTCGCTTCACTTCGCCAAACGGTAGTTCTTAGGGCTCTTTTTTTTTAATTTAATTTATTTATTTATTTATAAAAACAATAATACATAATTTAATATTTACAATATTTACATGTGTGGTTTTAAGATAATAACAATAAAGAAAATAAATAAAGGAAGATGAATAATAATTAAACTGAGTCTAAATAGATAATTTTGAGCGAATGAATTTAGAATTTAAACAAAACAAAACAACACTGATGGAGTAAGTTTAACGAAATTGATTTTGACGAAGCGATTTAATGGATCCAAAATAAAATCAGTTTTGACAAAAAACAAAATGAACCAAAACAAAACAAGACAAAGCAAGTCAAAGCAAAACAAAATAAAACGAAACAAGATAAAACAAATCAAAACAAAACAAAATTTACCCTATTTCCCCTGCCTAAATTTGAACTGATCTAATTTGATTGTCTTGCCTTGTTTTGTTTCGGTTTCTGTTTCGAATCGGCGCCAGCGCCTCCTGCACCTCTCTCTGCCTTTACTGTCGGACGCCCGGGGGCAGCCCGGTCCGGCCAATCACGGCGCGAGGAGCGCCGGGCACCGATCCCTCGCTTTTTACGTGTCCTGGTGAACACTTCTTAGTTCCCTGCTCAGTTCATTTCATTAATAATAAAGTAATAAATTCTTATGGCTAACTTAAAATTAACTAACCCTAGAATTTTAATCTACAACTTATAACTACGGCTGAATAACTTTTAAACTTAATAACTAATCATTGTTTTACAATTCCACTTAATTCTAACTTATAACTAAAATCTTAATTAGTAACTTAGAAAATTAGCTTAATAACTATGGAGATTTTGTCTTGTAATTTCGAATTTTGGCTTGCAGCTATGAAATTTGTGTCGCTCGCAGCAGACCCTTTGATGAGCTGCGGAGGACGATGGCGTGTCTGGGGTGTGTAGTTTTAAATTTTAGAAGTTGCGGGGGCGTTGTGGTGTGTGTTTGTGTGTTTATGAGTGTGTGTTTGTGTATTTATGGGGGTTTTAAAAACATGATATCAGAGGGGAGGTGTTTTTGTTTCTGTCGAGATCTGCCGCCGGCGCCCTTTTATGTCGGCCAGCTCCCGCGTAAGGCTTCCCGCGGCTCCTCCTAATTGGCTGGCTCGATGGTGCGCGAAGTCCAAGGAGTAGTCATTGCTGTTCTGAGCGCGCTTTTTGGCGCGTTCGGCGAAACTCGGCGCTCCTGCTGCCAACGCTCTGTGCTGTGTGCCGCACGCCGCCGGCGCTCTTTGCCGCGGCAATTTCGAATTGCCGGCCATATACTACAATGAGCATAGCAGGTCAAATAAATGATAAACATATTTATAGATCAGTATTATGTGTTTCCACAACACGCCCAAGCAAGAAAGTAATGTATGAAAGTATTCTTTGATGTTTCACACATTATATTTATCATTATATATCTATATAACTAGAAAAAACCTGGCAGACGTTGTTCTGCCCTTCATCTCCCTCTTTCCCCTCCCATCCCAACTCTCACTGTCTCTCCCTCCCTCTCTCACCCTGTCCGTCTGTCTTTCTCTATTCAATGTGGGTAATTAAATGTCTCCACATTTAATGTGGGTAAAAGCGTGTAGTATTCTTTCTTCACAACGTGTTTGCAACTATGCAGTTTGAATACTAGTCGCGTTTTTATAAAGTTCTTACTGAAGTGCTTTCTTATAAAAATGAATTGGTAATTACCCGGTGGATAGCCTCAAAGTTGTTTATCGTGAACGCGAGGGCTGAAGACACGAGCGTCGCTGTGACTTGGATCCGGGTGAAAAAAACAAGAAAAGTTGCCTTTGAAAGTAATTTGGAATTATAATGCGGCGGCGACAGAGCGTATGAGGGCGTTTGCAAACTTGACGAGCCGTGAAAACCGCCTATCGGTAAGTTTTATTAATTTATCAGAGCAATTAGAGTAATTTGAGAGAGGGCTTAAGGAGACCTCCTCCTCCTCCTCCTCCTTCCTCTCCCCCTCCCCCTCGCCCCGCTTCTCTAGGGTGTACCGTGTACCCTATATTAACCCTGACAATTTTTGACACATGGATGATCCTCCCACGGAATCACTTATACACAAGAAATGAAGAGTTTTTCTTCTTCACGCATACTCCGTAGTTACATCAGTTTACAGCCGTAGAGCCATCCACAGAATTCACGTGACACGTCCTCTTTGAACCCCAGAATGTTGAGGGATTACTGTATATATGAAAGCACAAAATATTTGTTAAGGGAAAAATAATTCATTTTATATCTATTGTTATGTCATTTACGTTTTTATACATTCGAATGTAAGGTATATTTATTAAAACAAATAATATTTTATATTCATTTCATCATTACATAATAAAAACGCATATGCGAATCAAAATTGAAATGGGCACTGTTCTTCCCCGCGTGAAAACGTCCTTTCGTCGTTGGGCACAATTTATGGTGTAACAGTTGATGTAAGCCGCCATGGCCTCTGAATTGGGTGAAACAATTGGCGGCCAAACAACGGTGCCCACTGCAAATCAGCCTATTCAACTCCTTGCCCTATCGCCACACACGGGTAGAGTTTTCAGAAATTCGAAATACATAATTAATTATAATATACTTCATTTATACACCACATAAAATGAGGGAAAATTAATAAATTTATAAAATGTTTGCGCCATAGAAAAACGCTTTAACTTATTATAAGCCTAGAAATTATAAAAATAAATGTTTTTAATTGACTTTAATTCTATCACTGGCATACGAAAGAGATCAAATGCATAATTATTTCAATTAACAGAACCTTCCTTCCATTTCCTTTACCTTCCTGGAAGAACATTTAGGACGGTGAGATATCAACGTCGGAAGTGGGGGTAATCGACTTGCCCCCTGAGACGCCAGTGATGTTTGCAATGCGAATCAGAGGCCAGAGCTCCCCCCCCCCCCGCCCATGACTTATAGGTTACTTCTTTTCTTTGTGTAAAGAATTAGGAGGAAAGCGAGCTTGGGGTATCTAAAGATCCAAAGAATGTCAAATTCAAAAACAAATGACATCCTCGGTCTAGATCTAGATAAAAAATAGAGGTTGGGTGTCAAACGGCTGGAATTGGTAAAAGTGGAAATGATTTAAACGTACATTTTTAACCAAACTAGAAGAAAATACAAATAGACTTCAAGAAAGAAAGCTTAGAAAGTCAAATATGTCTTAAAATATATTTACGTGAAAAGGAGAAATAAATATTCGTCATAATTGTTATGTTTTCATTATTTTTATTATACACATGTCAAAAGCCGAAGACCATCTACAAAAATTACAGGTACCGCTAGATTGCTTGTACATTGGTCAACGTACAAATCTCGCAAATCGCAAAAATATTTTGCCTTATTCAACAAGACATACCGCCAGACTGCCACGAGTTTGAGCTATACTAAACGGTGGCGAGAGCTCCGGTGACGCCTCCAGCATTTATTCGACGCGGTCGGCGCACACCGACAAAAGGCCAAGTTTCGGTATCGTTCGTTCTCGATAATGGTAGTTCCGGAACTGGCGTTCTCGGACACAGTGAGGTCCGATTAAATTAAGAAGGTAATTGACAGTTCTGTGAGATGAACTAACACGTAGCCCGCCAGATCAAATGTAAGACGTCGAAAGGCAAAGAAGGCAAAGAAGTTTTATATACCCTCTTTTTTCGCAGCTAGCACGCGGTTTTGGAAGGAATTTTTTAGTCCGATGCTGTACGTTTAAAATGCAAATTCTGAGCTGGTAATAAAGGCCAAAGATTGTTATTAAATACCAATCTCCCGCCACGGCGCCAAATTTTGAATAATTTTTTATGCCAATGTGCCAACAGTAGTTGATGTGATAATGAACAGAAAAGTACAATCACTGAAACATTATTTCAAAAACTTAAACCTTCTCAAATGTTTTCATTTACTATTTATAAAACATCAATTTCAAAGTCATAGAGAAAGTATAATCTTCTACTCGCGTAGAATGGCTATTATTCACTCGTAGAAATTCCGACACTCGCTCCTACATCGCTCGTGTTGTAAACATCAGCTTGTGAAATATAGCTATCATTCTACTCTCGTTTAAGAATATACTAATTCAAAATAAGAGAACTTCGTGACGGGCCAGATCAACCCAAGAATGCATTTTGGAAAAGAAACGGGGGCATTTTTCGTGCTTGTGTTATTCCCAAATGGACTGACTGACCGAGAGATAGTCAGGCGTTTGGAAAAACAATTTTTCGATATCAGAGTACCCCCAAATTTTTAAAAAAAAGTGTATTTACTTATTGTTGAGTAAATTATTACATTTTCATTTGCATTTTGTTGGCTTATGTACTAAACTAACTACTATTTGATGTAGGGGACTCATAGAGCACCTACTATTTTATCTACTGTGTGGAGAAAATATTTAAAAATGCTTCTAGTGGGAATCTGTTTTTAATACGGGTTGGTAAATAATTGACTGATGCTAGGTTATAGTGGGCGGCTTGGGTATTGAGTTTATATTTGAAAATAAATTATTAGAGAGGTGGGCTATGTGATGGGTAATAGTTGGTAGATTCAATTCTTTGTGGAGTTGTCTATTTGATATGAACCAGGGAACATTTGTTACTATTAGGAGGAATTTGTTTTGCATCACTTGAATTTTATTTATGTTTGTTGGTGAGGCATTTATCCATATTGGCACGCATAGAGCATGAGCGGACTGATTATTGTTTTATATAAGGCTATTGCATTGTTTAAAGATAGTTTACTTTTATTATTGAGTAAGGGCTTTAGTTGGATTAACTTTTATTATTGAGTAAGGGCTCCGTTTATTGTTACGGAGTAGTATATTCGTGCGTATACGAGAAAGTAAACACTATATATTGTCCTGTTTATTTATAATCCCATATTTACATTAAAAAAGTTATGTTATTTTAAAAATATTTTGAACTATATTTTACCTAAAATACATCTTCTTGACGATTTGAATGAGCAGGGGGTTTGTGAATGAAACCTAGGGTCAACGTTTCTATGGAGGAGAGTGATTATTTTTTATTGAAATACATCGGAACAATTCCAACATTTTCGTGTACTTAGTAAATGAAATTGATGAGGAAATGAATAAAGATGTGGCAATAGGGAACGTGTTTATATAGAGAACTGGAGAAATTATATTATTTAGTTAACATATTAGAATAATTCAACTATACAGGGACATAGTTATGAAAAGAAATGACAGTCGTTTACTTGTTTTGACAACTAACAAAGGGGTTGAATACCCAGAGAACAAACCAAGAATGAAAAAAACAGATTAATGAAAACAAAAGAGATGTAGATTTATAAAAGTTATTGGCAGAAGTGATATGATCGCGGTAAGAGCTGTAGGCTGAGACGTGACATTTTTTTAAAGTCATTGGCAGAAGTGAGATGATAGGGTGACGAGATCGATGTTCAGACGCGACATGAACGGTTAATGGAAATATCGAAATTACGTAATTTTTATGTGTGGGTGGAGCAGAAATAGATTTTGCAGCCTACACGAAAATGGTTATTTATGGTAAATAGTCGCAGCAGACGACGGTCAAGAGTGCAGCACAGCCTGTCAACAGGGAAGTATAATCGCGAGGAAATAAGAACATTAAATCCGTCACAGATATCGTTGTTCAAGGCCCATGTTGTAAATTTAAGTTAAATAGAAGGTTAAGAAAGAAATTGTTATCCAAATTAGTTGATAGCCATCTCAAAAGAATTACTAAAATCTGAATTTTGGAAAAAGGAAAAAGTAAATTAAACAATTTTGAAAAGAGATCATTAAATGAAGACTGCGGTTGACAGTTCATGTCGCTGATGTTACAGAGAAATACTATTGTTGTTATTAATTGGAATAGAGATAGTTCATAAACCCATCCTTTTCATTTTATATATGCTCGTAAATATAAGAATTATCAACCGGAGTCTTGTATAAGCAGTATTTTTCAGCCCACGGTACCAGAAAGAGAACCCTGAGAGTAAGTATGGTAATGTCACGAGAACGTCTGTGGACGCATTACTGAGCTAGCCTCCCAAATTATTGCGTCTATAATTCGGGGAGAATTTAAATGTTATATAATTCTTTGAGTGGGGTAGGAAGCATTACATTATTCCGTATGTTAAATTAAAACCAATAGTGTTTCAATATACATGTAAAATGCCCTCATCAGGGCGGTGTATCTCAAAAAGTTTGTCTACCCGATTTTTCTTACCGCCCCTCCCTACTGGCCAATAATAAACCGCGATTCCTTCTATCTTAGAAGGCGTTTGTATTAATCGCCTCCCCTCTCTGGCACAATAAACAGTTGATGGCAAAAGGCCGCAGCGAGCACTGATGACAACTTTTCAAACGTGTCTTCACTGGCCGGCAAATCGAAACTATTTTCTGATGAAAACGATAACTTCTGTCCGTGATTTACTCCAAAAAATCTAAAGCAAGTGAACATCCATCATAGGAGATATCTCGAAGTTAAGTTAAACGCAAATTATTGAGAAAGTTGCAAAGACGACTGATTCTCCAGAGATTGGCATTACGTCATAAAACCTAGAGGCCGATTTGGTAACTAATACCCCCACTCCACCCACATTTCTTCAATCCATCGGCTAAGAAAAAGTTGCGCGAGTAATATCAATCGCTGCGTTGATGTTCAACAAACCCTCTAACATAACCAAAACTACAACTGTACATAACCTCTTCGATTTTAACATGCTTTCATTTATTTTCAATATTTGGCGCATTTTGTAACTCTGTTGGAGGTAATTTCATTCGTGGAATAGTCCTATTAAATCTAAAACACTTTGAATATCATTATCGTGGTCGAGCAAGGAGTATCTGTTGTTAATTGGAATATTGTGCAATGGGATAGTTCCAGGTGCAAGGGGTGATCGACCACTGTTCATTTGAATTTGGGCATAACAGCCGTTGGCTCTTTGCTAATGGCGATATTGTTGTATTATACATATCTGATGTACTGGAGGCTGACTCTCTTAAGAAGATGGAGGCTTCTGGTGCATTGACTGGTTCACTCACTCGAATGGTTGCTCGGTATGTGGATATCGAAACTTAAGAAATGGTGAAGGATAATAGTTATTTCAATTACGTAGTGCTGAAATCACGGCCGTGACGAGCAGCGGAAACGAATAATTTGATTCTTCCAAGGTTGTGAGCTTACAGGTTAGACCTGTGTGTTACAGGTTAGACGTGGATAGTTGGACGATTATTTTCTTGCAAATCATAAACTTGAAGTAGACACTGCCTTCGCTTTTACGAACGAAGTTACAAAACGTAGTTGTAAGTAAAATTTTAATGGTAAAATGGAATTAAATAGTATTGTAGTGAAGGAATGTCTTGGCACACTCATTTTGGACAAAAACCTGACTATATCCTTTTAGGCCTCATTCGCAATGCAAACTTAAACGTAAACGTAACGGAGCCGCAAAACCTAGAAATGAGTTTCTAGGCGAGATTATTCACAAGGCCTTGACATAACCGTAGACGTAAACTTACGAGTTCACGAGCATCAAGCTTTTACGTTATGTCGGAATTCTTTCAAAGACGAATTAGAGAGCAGCATGGAAGGTTGATTTGAGATTGTGTTCAGGTAGTTTATGGGTTTTTCTATTGTTCGTTGCGTCTACATTGGACGCAACGCGTCTCTAAGCCCCTTGGGGGCTTTGAGCGCTTTGAGCTTTTCAGAGTAATCCTCTATTAACCGCCGTTACTCGCGCATATTTTTGTAACGCGATTACTCGCGCGTTATATTTTATCTAACAACTGTTTATGTTGTGTTTATTGTTTTACTGTTAATCAAATTTTTACATTAATATTTTCAGACATTTTTTATTGATTTCTATAACTTGTATAGATGAAATAATGCATAAATATGACATGCAGGCTCATAATTTTTGCTTATAATAAGCAATCTACTCCAAATCATAGTCATGAAGTGAAATGTTATATAAAGCAAATTTATTTAAGAAAGGTGAATCATTGAATGCAATAAACAATATATTTTTACAACATTGAAACATATTGGGACATTTATGAACTAATATAAGCTTCCTCAGAAATACACTCATTGCGAACAAAAAGTCTTTCTTGTGGGTTCTTTTCCGAGGGGTTGCAGCAAATATTACAACAATGCTGCGTGAACCTGGTTTGGACAAAAAGCGCATCTTCTTTTCTCCTTTTGCTGCTCCCCGTCATAACATTACTGTAAAAAGAAAACCAAAGAAACAGAAACTACAGCGAAGGGATGGCGGACAATATTCTTGCTAAATCTATGAATGTTACTTTTGATTTAAGGTATAAAGAACAAGATCAAAGTGAGCCACTAAGCTTTTCTGATCTTCACGGAAACATTCAAGAGACAAAAAACAGTGTATAACTGACAAAAGAGTGGATGTGACAATCGTATCGAAATATAAAGCGGTTGCTCCCGCGTGAGAAAATATCTAACATGACGCGCTGCGCTAATCAGCACCTTCTCATATTGCTTCCCTTCGCAGGACTGCTAAGAACGATGAACAGATGCAGAGTTGAATCATACGGGAAGGGATTGCTAAAGCGTTATCTCCGTGCGTTGAAAGATGTCAATGTTATTGAAACAAATCCAGAATTGTTAGATTTTTTCTAACAGCGCGAGTAACGGCGGGTTAATGACCGTGCGGGAGTAATCCTTCATTAATATCAATTAATTGTATGTCATATACGTTACATGTCGTCGCAGTTGCCCAGAGGACCGCCAGGTAGAATCTCCTCCGCAAGCACCTCTCTCTTGCGCGCCCCTGCGTCACTACCCAGCGGCCAGAATTGGGAAGGAATAAGGATTGAGGTAGGGTTTAGGAAACTTCACAGTGGTTGGACTAGCCCTCGTGAAGCAGTCAAACTGGTTTTGTTTGAACAAATTTCACATGAGATCGACGAGAATAGAACCGGACCTCCTTGGTGAAAGGTAAGCGACTACGCTCTGAGCCACCAGATGACTACTATGGTTATGTCATTATTATTGTAATGTAGAGAACTAGTTTGCGAACGGTTTTGATGCGTGTAGTGAATTCAAAGTAAGAATTTGGACAATTTTTATTGTGACTTTAACTTGACATGGCGAATAAACTATTATGTTCGACGAATTAGTCGTGAATTAGGTCCAGATGAAATCCTTGTATAAACAAGAATTTCGTGTCTTTTCAAGATAAAGTCCATGTGAGAACTACTATAACAGCTATTCACATATAAATAAAGACAAATCGATACGAATGTCGAAGAAAAAGCCAGAAACCATGGTGGAATGATCTATTCACCATGCTAGAAAAGAATCGATCAAGTTTATTCAATTCTGATTGGTTCAGGCAACACTTACGTTCCAGCTTACGTTCGTCATTGTGAATGCTTGTTTTACGTGTAGTACATTTTATGGTTAAGTTTACAGCATTGATTACGTTTACGTTTGCATTGTAAATGAGGCCTTAAACGCGCACCTGCCTATTGCCAACTCAGCTAAAGAGTTCTTAGAAGTCATTTATAAACTCAATTGTCATTTTAATTGCTTCTAAACACAGTACACACTAATTAATAACAGATTTTCGATTCGCTATTAGTTTCGACTCGCTGAGTATGATCTACTGTCGCTGAATGTATTATTTTCACATTTTTCATCTAATAATGGTAATACACCTGGCGGTATTTATTTCCAATTTCCAAATATATTTCTGAATTCTCTATTGACCCTCCATTACTTTATCAGAAAAGATTAAATCACATTCCTCTTTGGTCCTCGTTCACTCCTTCAATTAATCTAGATTTTACAAATATTCCACATTCAGATTTACCCTCATCTGCTATTTTTTCGTATTTTTCTTCAATTCAAGACAAATTCATTAATAACTAAATTTCTTTCACAGACGGTTCAAAACAAGAAGGTGGTGCTGGAGGTTCTATAATTTCATATCACCCTCAAATTAATTATGTTACTCGTTTACCAGACTTCTTTTCTATTTTTTCCTGCGAAGCCTGGGCAATTATTAAAGCTTTAGATCTCTTTTTATAAAAACAGAAAATCGTCAAATTGGTTATTTTCACAGATTCACTATCAGTAATATACGCTATTCAAAATAAACTATCAAAAATCCTTTCATTCAAGAAATTCAAGAACGTCTTCTATCCTTGGCCCAAAATCATTGTAACATCACCCTTACATGGATCCCTTCTCATCGAGGAATAAAGGGAAATGAAGATGCTGACTCCTCAGCAAACAATGCTTCTAAACTCCCTTTACCCAATAACTCCATCTCTGGTTCTCTTCAAGACTTTAAAAAACTTCTTCAATCATCAGCATTAAAAATATGGGATTTGAAATGGAAATCAACACATTCAAAATTATGTCAAGTTAGAAATTCAGTACTAGATCCTCCTCTTCTTCTTCTGAACTTTAAAAGAAAACACCAAGTCATTTTATCAAGGCTCCGAATTGGCCACTTCAATTTGAGTCACTGTTATTTATTTCAAAAGACGAATCCAGTTCCCTGTCCAAATTGTGGTCAAACTATTTCTACATCCCACTTATTAGTGGAATGTCCTTTTACTACTAACCTCAGAAAAAAATTAAAAATTGATCCGGTTATCCATTCTCTATTGAATTCCACTCCAGAGTGTAAAAAAGTTATTAAATTCCTATGTGAAACAAAATTAGATAAATATATTTAATAGTTTCTTTATTGCTACAAAAAAAAACACATGTCTGTAATATCGAATGAAATCAGTTATATTGTTTGCTAAATATCTGTTTTATAATGTTTGCTAAATATCTCATTGTAATGTTTGTTTATGAAACTGTAATATTTTATTATGTAATACTGTAAAGTTGGGATCGCTTATGACCAAGACGTTTCACAGCGATCTGAAATAAATTCAATAATAATAACACCTGGCGGTTTAGCTCATTGGCCAGCGAGCTCGCTTTCCATGACGCGACCCCGGGTTCGATTAAGGCAAGATGGGTGCAATGTTATAGTGTGCGTTTTACTCGCAATTCCTGGTATATGTTGCTCTGTGATGATGAGAAAATTCGCTTCTCAGGTTAAGATCAGAATCCGGCATGGAGATGTTTTCGTGCTAACAACACATAACCCATGGCCGCGAGGGCCGAGACGCTACTGGTAGACCATGGCCCCTACACGGGCCGACGTGCCAAATGCAAACAAACAATAATAGTAAATATCGTTTGATTAAGGCAAGATGCGTGCATGATTATAGTGTGCGTTTTCCTTGCAATGCATGTTGCTCTGTAACGTTGAGAAAATTCACTTCTTAGGTTTAAGACCGGAATACGCCGTGGGGATGTCTTCGTGCTAACCACACGTAACCCATGGCAGTGAGGCCGAGTCGTTGCTGCTAGGCTATGGCGCGTACACGGGCCGGCGAGCATTTACAAACAAAATAATAATAATAATAATAATAATAATAATAATAATAATAATAATAATAACAGACAAGACCATCATTGCAAACAGGCCAGATATTACAGTGCTACATAAAATCAGAAAGGAAGTCACCATCATCGACATCACAGTTCCATTAGCACATAATCTCCACTCAGCGTATTCCAATAAAATATCAAAATACCGAGAACTTGCGGAAGAGATCAAGAAGATTTGGAAGGTTGAAAAAGTGCATATCCATCCCCTGACAATTTCTGCCACCGGGATAGTAACAAAATCCCTCATTAAACAGCTACAGGAACTGGATATAAGGCATGTACTGGCAGCAATTCAGAAAGCTATTGTTCTGGACACATGTCGCATTGTGAGGAAAACAATTACTGATATGTCTGACATGTAGTATAGAAGGACCTGAGAGAAAAAACACAGATCTCGCTCGATACTTGCTCATCGGAGCCGTGCGAGTGAGCCTAGCCACAGCAACACTAGTGGCAGGTGAATGTTTCCCCCCCGCGTGGGAGAAGTGCAAAAGTCATAATAATAATTATAAAAATAATACTGCCCTAACGTGTTGGTCATTGGTCAGCGTGCTCGCTTTCAATGACACGACTCCTGGTTCGCTTAAGACAAGATAAGTGCAAGATTATAGTGTGCGTTTTTCTTGCAATGTCCCAGTATATGTTGCTCTGTAACGTTGAGAAAATTCACTTCTTAGGTTTAAGACCGGAATACGGCGTGGGGATGTCTTCGTGTTAACCACACGTAAACCCATGGCCGCGAGGCCGAGTCGTTGCTGTTAGGCTATGGCGCGTACACGGGCCGACGAGCATTTACAAACAAATAATAATAATAATAATATAATAATAATAATAATGATAATAATAATAATACTGCCCAAACGTGTTGGTCATTGGTCATCGTGCTCGCTTTCAATGACAAGACTCCTGGTTCGCTTAAGACAAGATAAGTGCAAGATTATAGTGTGCATTTTTCTTGCAATGTCCCAGTATATGTTGCTCTGTAACGTTTAAAAAATTCACTTCTTAGGTTTAAGACCGGAATACGGCATGGGGATGCCTTCGTGCTAACCACACGTAACCCATGGCCGCGATGCTGCTGGTAGACCATGGCCCGTACACGGGCAGACGCGCCTAATTCAAACAATAGGTAGTTTTGGCATCCCTCCAACGTTAAGTTCTATCGATCTTCTGCACATGCGCAGTGCAAGTTTCGCATCACTTTAGCGCACCTGCGCATTCGCAGAAGATCGATAGTACTTCACGTTCGAGGGTGCAAAAGCTCTCTACAATAGTAAATATCGTTATTTTTGTGCAACTTAGTCTGACCGACTGTCCGACTAAAATTCAAACTGACCACTGAATGAAGGCAAAATACTGCTCGTCGCTGCTGGCCAGGTGGCTTCAAGATGACTTCCGAGATGCGCAATTAGTGGGAAGCGTCGCATGTGCGTTCCCGGACTTCCTTTGGCCGCTAGTCTGGTAGGACTGCGAGCGGCGAGGCGGTCGGCTGTTTTTCAGAGAACGCTACGAGCTTCTACCGACACGCCACGTTCTCTGAGTAATGTCGCGTAATTTCAGAGATTTCAACGCCTCTCGCCGTGACCTCCGCGCAACTGTGCGGAGGTGCGGAAGCAGAACGACGGCGGTGGCGGTGGCGCCGGCGGTGGCGAGGGCGGTGGCGAGGGCGGTGGCGAGGGCGGAGGCGGGGGCGTGCGTGGGCGGTGGCGGTGGAAGTGGCACAACGGCGGAGGCAGTGGTGATGACTGGGACGAGGTGATGGCAGGTGTGGGGGCGGAAGCGAAGCTTTAGCGGGGGAGGCGGCGGCGCGATGGCGGGGACGACAACGGTGGTGATGGCGGTGGCAACGTCGGAGGCGATGGCGGGGGCGGTAGTGGCGACAGCGATCGCCTCAATGGCGACAGCGGTGGTGGCAGTGGTGACGGCGGTGGCGGTGGCAGTGGCGACAGCGGTGATGGCAGTGGCGATGGCGGTGGCGACGCGGTGGCGACGGCGGTGGCGACGGCGGTGGTGGCAATAGCGACGACGGAAGGCAGCGGTGCTGGAGGCAAGGCAGTCTGCACAAGGGCGAGGTGCAGCATTTAAAACCGCGCGCACGCCATCCTGCTGGCACTTCACACGGTGTAGCAGACACGAACATGGCTCGATTCTTCGGCCTCTCCGCCTTCACAGTCGCCCTGCTGCTCGCAGCGCACCTCGCGGCGGCCGCTCCCAATAAACTGCGTGAGTACACTTGGACTTCTGCCCCGCTCTTCCTACTTGGACTTCTGCCCCGCTCTTCCTACTTCTACAGGTTTATGTATATCGCATGTGTGATCGTCAGGTGACTTGTAAAGACGCACAACTAATTAGGGTGGGAAACGATACACTGATCTGACAAGCATTGTGTACCCAACTACGTTTTACCTAGAAACTAGATTATAATGCTAAACATACCAGAATTCTTGTGAACTGTCAAGTCAAACTATAAATGTCAAGGAAATTTAATTAGAATTACAAACTGAAATCTATTATTTCCTATATTATTTCAGTAGTATACCTCCCTTTTGCGGGTCTCACAAGCAACCAATCAATATAAATGAGGTCTCTAAAGAAAGAGAATTTCAAGGAGACGTGACGAATTGCACTTTGACTTTAAAAATATGGATGATTTCTTCAAAAAAACGCATCGAAATATTCATGTAAAATGCAACCCGCATCACATGTCAACCTATATCGGCAAATAACTCGTAAACAAACGTTTTTCACATCATAATCTATAAGATGAGATATTTTCCGATCTATTCAATTAACTTTTCGGTTCCACGCTTCAATACTATCAAGGCCATCTCGATATTTCAGCCCTTTCTGCTGGTAGCAATTTTTGTGGCGACACGCTTAGAAGGCTTAGATTTGACTATCTTTATTAACGCTTTCTGTTAACACCGTAGTTTGTGCAGTCTGACGAGGTTTATTTGCATAATCATTAATTCAAGATCTAACATGCGAGAGTTCTCGCACGGGTACGCTAGTTTTATATTATATTACGAGTGTAACCGGAATATCTAATACAATGGTCGTTGAAGATTGAGCTGTGTTCTCCATACAGTAATTTCTAATGGGTCAATCCTGTACATAAATTATCAATAAAATGAGTCTGTCAAGAAATGGTGAAAGTCAATGTATTTCTCATTTATTCAAAGTTTCAACAGATGGAAGTCCCTTCTTGTTGACACTTAATACGAGTAGGATGTGTTTAAACAGTATGATGAGTATGGATCGCCAAAATATCACGTGAACGTACAAATCCTCAAATGGGATTATCGATATGAAATAAAAGAGAAAGGGATTCAAGAATTAGTGTGTGCACCAAGTTAAACCATCAAACCACCAATATACGTTCGATTTTCGTCTTGAATACTTTCGAAAACATTTCCGAGATTTGGGATGATTTCCAGATGATGTTTGAATGATTTCACAATGTGATTCTAATAGAAATGCAAGTTGTCGTCTTTCCGAAAAAAAGTTGATAAAAACAATGTCAACTTGCGTCTCGAAGTTCGAAAGCCATCATCACCCCACCAGCAAAGGCAAAGAACAACGTGTCACTAATGTGCCATAGCCGAAGTTTCTCCCGGAGGGAGCTCGACAAATGAGCATCTAAGATTTCAGAATAGTATTCATGATTAAACTGACGGAGACCATTTTCACGCAACGTTTTGCAAAATTCGTAACGAAATTTGTATTTATTTTCATCCCAAAGACAAATATTCGAGCAAGTGAAAATAAAATGAATTTTGAGAATTAACTGTCTTTAAATCTAATGGGATCCTTTTGACAATAAACAAGTTATTCTATAAGACAGAACCAGCCAATCGGAAGTGTAAGAACTTCGTAGCGTTTATTTACAACATTTTTAGATAAAACACTAAAATTAGTGATTTCGGTGTTGACAACTAACAAATGTAGAAGAACAAATTTTAATTATTTTAGATCACGATTTCGGTTTTCAGATTCTCGAGACTCTCTGCCCGGCTATCCCAGTACGTACTACACGAAATACTTGTGAAGGAAACCTCGATGGGGATTTTTCTGCTCTTCCAAACAGGCATTCGCGTGCTTCGTGTCAGTGCAAACTGCCGTGGCATGTAGGACAGTATGTTTAATTTAACGATTTTAAGGGAATAGGTATGAATGAATGGATAAATTGGCGTTATTTGTGGAACATAGTGTTTACTTATAATTGTGAAAACTTATAATTAGAAAATTATCAAATAAAAAAGAATTCCTCGATTCTGGGCTTTCATCTGCTACATGTTTTCTCTGAGGATTCCATTAATGTATATCTCGTCCTCATACTGCAGATACATACTCAAAGCGTCCTCATACTCAAAGTCCAGAAACGCCATTCGCGTCTGGAAATCGACTGACATGTGTTGAACACCGCTTCTCAGTATGCTGCGATTTCTCTAACTGCGTCCCTCAAGGCCACTCAAATCCCATCTTCGCGATGGAATATGTCACGGCATTTCGCGTCTTTTCTCGGTCTTGCCGGTAGAAGTCGCATGAACGCAAGCCCTGCTTCATGTGGTCGCGATCGTGCGAAATCTAGCGGAACGACTGAGAAAGACGCGAAATGCCGTGACATATTCCATCGCGAAGATGGGATTTGAGTGGCCTTGAGGGACGCAGTTAGAGAAATCGCAGTATATATCTAATGTCTGTCCGATTGTTGGAGATTGATACGTTTTTACATACTGTAACGTCTTTTGTCAGTCCAGCAGATGTAATGGGATTTTCATCCACAGCCAGACGTTTGATGCGTCTTAAACTTTTCCAGAAAATGTTACGTATCAGGTACGAAATTAGATACTTCAGTGCTAAAGAAATTGAACTACTATGTAATGTTTTTATTTTCGATTCTCTTTACAACATAATGGAATTACAACACATTGAATTTGAATATCAGTTGCTGACTTATCATTTTGCTCATTTTCACAATATGCATGCTGTAAAAAAGTAATTTCGTTGCCTTTTTTATCAGCTTCAATGTTCGTTGTGTTTCTTCATTCAATGTGTGTTTCTTTACACCATTTACCTGAAGATACCAATCAATCATCCAACTGCATCCACCAATCATAATCAATTCATCACCAAGTATATTGGCCTGAAACATCTTCAATTAAAATGCCTTCAAAGATAGAAATACGAATAATTCTGCAAATTTTAACAAATTACATAAAGCTAAATATTTATGAACTGGATAATGTACAACAGGATTTTTAAATTAAAAATTCCCATGAATATAAGTTCATGGTTTCGGAATATTTAGTTAACCCTGCAGAAGTCACCTTTGGTTTCTTTGTCGACACAAATTTATTTATTCTTTCTTTTTAACGTTTCTGAGCCTCACGCTGAGCTGAACAATAGGTTTCATGTTGTTTCATTACTTTGTAACAAACAGTTTAATTAAATATTTATTTGGTTTCGGTTTGATCAGTGCAGTGGTATTACCCGTGCACTAACCCATGGCCTGTCTTCTCCTTCGTGACACAATAAACAGTTGAAGGAAAAAGCTCGCAGCCATGAAGTCTGTGGGAATTAACGACATTAATTATACATGTTCTATTTAAAGATCCGAGTTAGCCAACAGATTTCACTTAAGAAAAAACTATCTTGAATATTGTACTTTGTAAAGTAAATATCATTATCACATAGTTTGTTTGTAAACACTGTGGCACTATTTACTTTCCTGCATACGTATCTTATTATTCAGTAGAATTTCCACATTTTTCCTTCTAAATTGAAGTCGAGTACATAATTCGTAGCATGGAACCTACACAATATGTACGTGGAACGTCATAGAACGTCAACAAAATTACCTAAAGTAACATAATTAGACAACTAATTATTGTGCTGCAATACAAAATAACAAAAAGCAGATACAGAATTTCGCACGGGATTTTTTCTCTTATTCCGAGAAGTGTACTTGTAATGAGAAAAATATTCGCTAAGTTCATAAGATAGTTTTTATTCACAATTCAACTGTTACAAGGATATACCAGAGACACAGTAATAATTTTCCGAAATTTCAGGAGAGGTACCGTGGACACGCTATATCACCGAGAGCCGACAAAGAATTCAATTACACTTGTTAAGTGGCCGAATGACCAGTAGAAAAGCCCAGAAACGCCATTCGCCACCAGATCACTTTTGACCACATAGAAACTTGTACTGCCGTATCTCTTGCTAGATGAACCTGTAGTGCTCGTTCCCAAAAGGGGAGCTCATTTATACCCGCTACGGCAGGAACGTCAAACCGGGCTTGCACGAGCAACTTGCTCGCTTGGGGAGCCCGGCGCTCCTACAGGCTTAGACAATTTCCCCTGACTCCGCACTCATTACTTTCTCGTATGCGTATGTATATACAGAGTATATACATATGTATATATATATATATATATATATATATATATTTATATGCGTATGTATATACAGAGAGTACGTATATACGTAGTATAGAGAACTGTA
Source organism: Acheta domesticus (assembly GCA_031308135.1). NCBI lineage: Eukaryota > Metazoa > Arthropoda > Insecta > Orthoptera > Gryllidae > Acheta > Acheta domesticus. The sequence goes on from JAHLJT010000631.1 coordinate 227,667,268, forward strand.
ATGCTGTTATTAATGTAATTATTATGTAATGCTGCGGAAAATCGATTTCGAGATTTCAACGGAAATATATATTTTGGGGTCCCTTGATACCGAATGAAGGTTTTTTCCCCTCCCTCTTTTTCCTTTCTTTCTTTTCTTTTTTCTTTTTTTTTTACAAAACGTTGGTCCGTCCGTCCGCCTGTCTGACCGTCCGTCCATTTTCCCCTAAAACCAAGAAAGGGGTGTATATGCTCAAGCTGAAGCGGCGCGAGGAGGTCGAATACTAAGGTCCGATTAAATTAAGAAGGTGATTGACATTTGTGAGCGGAGGGGAGCGAAGTTGCCAGGTCGCAAACCATTGAGCACGTGTTACCTGGGACACGAAAACAAACACTTCAAAAAATACGTGTAAAAGTGTAAAAAATACGACAAAAGCCTAACCTCAACGCAACTCATCACAACACAGTACACATTGAGCGCGCAGAACAGGCAGAAACGCGGGCGGCGCGGCGGCAGGGAAGTCGCTTGCGATGTTCAAATGTTCCCCTTGTTCGGCAGTGGCAACTGAGCGACCTGACACGTCACGTTTTGCCTCTCTGGTTGGCAGCTGCCATGGAAATGGGAGAGGCGTCCTGACGTCACACAGAACTGTCAATCACCTTCTTAATTTAATCGGACGAAATCGTACGAAATCGTACGAAAATATGTTTGCCAGATTTATGCAAGCAAATAACCGAGAATATATTATGTTTATATTCTTCACCACTCATTACTATTTGATGTTTATTTTCGTATTAAATTCTTCCTTATATAAACACCTTTGTTAAGTGACCGGAATATGTTTGAATGGCGAATTCTTTCCTTGTTTTGGTTTTGTGTTGTGATATTAAATCAGTTATTTATTTTATTTAACAATAATGTGAAATAAATTAACAAATCCCTGTAAGTTAACGGTTCTCGCTTACGGACAGCGATTTTAACAGACAAGAATATTTGTCTGTTAAACCTTCTAACCTGAACGTTGAATATTCACGTTTTTATTTCACTCCTAAGTAAACAGGATTAGAAAATCAAGATAGGTTTAATTCAATTTTTTAAAATTTCACTCTCAATTGAGAATCTGAAATCGAACTGATGTATTATTTCGTTTTAATGGGTCATTTCTTTGCCTTATGATAAATAGGAATTATTAATATAGCTAAATTTGCGACAGTAACTGTCAAGTAACTTCTCCCCAAAACTGTCATCGGCCAGGTATCCAGAGACGTACTGCCATTCCGCAGCTTTGTACATCCCTTCCTTTTAAATCTGGCGCCAATTTGTCTGAGCTCAGTGCCCGCGAGCTCTAGTAAGCGTATTACCTTGCCCGCGACCTTGTCATGGCTGCACTAAGGGCTGAGGGCTGGCTGACTGCGCCGGTGTGCGGTTGGTGTCGGCGCTGCGAGTGCCTGTTAAAGTTCTACTCCATCATTCAAATCAGCATTAATTCTATCATTACCTTTTCTTATCATTTAGCATTTCTTTTATTCTTGATGACCAAAATATTTTCGAAGATATCGCACTAGATGCAGGAGAACAGTTATCCTTTTTTGTGATGATTGAAAACGATGAATAAATTAAGTTATGAAAATGAATTGTATTTCGACAAATCACAGGGTTAAAAGCAGTATTACCCGCATTGAATCTCATTTCCAGACTTCTCGTTACTCAGGACATATGAAGTACGATATCCCTAGAAATTAGTCTTATCCTTCATCTCCTCTCTGCGCATTTAAAGCAGGCTATTGTCTCAGTGTCATATTGACAATTTTTTATTGCGATGCAAATATATGCTTTCTTTCAATCATTGTTTACAATGATGAATATGAAGCAAAAGGAAACTTTTGCGTTTGTTGATCCAACAATTCACAAAGCAAAATGCACTCTATTATGTTTCAGCTCCTGGATTCAAACTCTGCCCGAGAAAAGATCCAAACACAATACAATGTTTGCAGGAAGCAATTGACGTAGCAATTAGAGAACTTGAACCAGGTAAATGAGGACACAATCTCCCATTACTTCTAAAGTTGATAAATATAATACATACGTGTTAATATACACACGTTCTTCATTGTATGTTATTCAATTTTAATGAGACGTTCTTTTTCCAGGTCTCCCAGAGTTCGGCATTCCTTCTTTAGACCCTTTCTATATTCCTCAGTTGGGCATTGGAGACCCTAAATCGGACGCCCCTGTTAACTTGAAAATCAATTTTACTGATATAATTATTTACAACCTTAAGACAGGAAGAACATCAAACGTCAAGTGAGTAGATTTCTCTGCAAACACAAAGTGAGGGAGTATTTGAAAGTTTTTCTAAAATGACCATAAATAATATAATTTTAAAATAATTTTCTTCTTGTTCTGCAATTTCAATAAATGTTCTTTAATATTATTTACAGTTATAAAAATGTAAAAGATTTACAATGCGACTATACAAATAGCTTATATATTATAGCTTATGTAATATATTTACTACTAATATGATGTTTTTACTTAGTTTGAACTGAGAAAACTCTAAGAAAGATATTTTTACAATATAGATTGACAAAGAATTTATATAGGAAAAGGATGTTGAAGTTTTCGATGTTTTTGAAAAGCGTTTCTGCATTCAAACACATATCAAGCAGTAACATCACGCGAATACGAATTTAGTCTTTTCCGAAAGTAATTTCTTTGTAAGGTTGATCATTGCGGAAAAAAATAAGAGAAACGTGGTCGGAAAAATAAATAACTCAATGAATTATTTTCCATATTTTCTTTAGATTCGATCCTGATGCCTTTCTGCTGTCTGCACATGAACAAGCAGACGAGCTCTATGCGGAAGCCAACTATGTTATGGACGGTCGAATTCTTCTTATTCCAGCGAAGGGTGAAGGCAAAGTCACGTTGAATATAAGTGAGTACACGCCAATAGAACGGAAAATTTTAGTAGCGAATCTCACATGGTGAGAGACTTGTCGGGAGCTTAGAGCTGATCTGGTTAGGGACTGTGCCTCTCTACGGGAAGATACCTGGTTGGGAAAAACCTCGCAAACCTGCAGGTAGGTCGGCGCCGGATCTCGCCTTCCGGAGGTGGAAGCGCCACCTCCCTGGATAGAACACGCACTACACTTATGGGACTAACGCCCTTGACGCGTCCGGAATCACTAATCAATCAATAGCTTAGTGATGTGCCCGCCGTGGCTGAAGATTTTTGAAGTGATAACCGTCACGTTTTCTGCTATATCAAAATGTGACGGTAATTGTCAATTCAATCTAAGAGCATCTAGAAGCCACGTAATACTTCAAAGTGTTGAATTTAGTCCATATTAATTTAAATAATCAGGTTTAAGATTGCAATTATATTTTTTTATTTCCTTCTTATTGTTAGTAACCGTAGAGTTTAGAAAAGATGAATTATTACAAGACATTTAAAAAAATCAACATTTTTCTTGTCATTCTATGTTGATCCTTAGTTCGTATTACGTCACGTTATGTTTTTTAAAATGAATTTTCATTTTCAGCCAATTTACAAGCAGACCTTGCAATGAAATGCGACAAGCAAATGAAAAAGAATAAAGTACATCTTAAAATTACTGAATTTCTTTTTAACTTCGTCGATCCCGATGGTTTGGTAATGCACTTTGACAACTTGTTCAATGGCGATAAGACCTTAGGTAAGTAATGCAGAGTACAAATATGTAAATGCGCTCACATCTATTATCGAATTCTATGCAGTTATATACAAATATATACAGGTTGTCCGGGAAGGAAACGTCAAATACACAAAAATAAATTCTTAATACACTTTAAAGCACATTTTTTCCAATAAATACAAATGTATTTTTCTGGATGCGTCGTAAATTAGAATTTGCAATTTTGTATATTATTTCTGCGTTCGTTTCTTACATTCGACCTTTTGTCACACATTTACACATTAATCTTTAAAGAAATTATTTCTTTTCGAATATTGGAAATAACTAGAGGTGCTACAGAATGGCACAGACTTTCCCGTATTAGTTTTCTATTTCCTTGGGTTTTCGCTAGCTATATTGAATTGCCACATACTCTTTCTTGCCAGCTGCCATCTATCACCGCCAAAAGTACATTTTTTCTGTATACCAGTATTATAAACAACCCTTTTACATTAACAAAATCGTTCATAGTATGGCATATTATTGCACGAATCATTAAGTCATCCCTATTTCTGCACGAAATATGAGCCATTACTGACGTAATAGTCACGGCCCCTATATATTTTCAGTTATGGAGTTTAAAGAAGGCAGTGGTACCATATAAATAGATTGCAGTGTTCGCATTAAAATCAAATACGTTATGAAAAAACTTACTTTTAAAAATTGGATAGCAGGTGCATTTGCCGTGACTGTAAAACAAAAAAGCTTTTTATGTTTAACATGTAAGGGTCTTAAGGAAATGTATTTTTTACAGACCTCAACATAATTAAATTCTTTACTGGATACGATAGTAAATATTCCGGGCTTGTCATTTTTTGTTCACAATCAAAACAATACCTTCTTCTTTCACATCGTTGATGCACAAATTGTACAATTCGACACGTCTACAAGCACCAAATATGCCAAAAATATCAACAACCTGAAAATCATACCAGTTATTAAATAAATACAATACACCAGTTAATAAATAAAACTTAACTATTATTGCCACTGTCATTATTATACCTTCATTAAAGAAAAGTTTCATCATCAGCTTTTGTAAGAAGTCTGTTTACCTCTTGTTGGGAAAATACCATTGCCTTTATAGGTTGATATCCCACATTTACGTGTTTCATAAGTAAACTTACTTTGTGAAAAGTTCCAATATCAATATTCTCTTTGATCTTTAGCATTTCCTTTCATTTGGAATAAGTGCACCATAGTGTCGACGCTTTACATGCTGTGGACTTAATGTTTAAAGAAGCATGCATTAAATTAACAGACGTCTTTATTCTAGCATGTGCATTATACTTACTAAATCAAACTGCTCCGATAGATACGAAAGAACAGCAGCTTTGCATAATAAATTTGCATATTTTTTATCCATAAATTTCCTTAACTCCGCTTTTGCAGCTTCTTCCACAATTTATCTTGGCAAAGCCATTATGTTTGAATCACGACTTTCAAACTAATTGCCATTTGTTAACACATTTGTGGCTTAGGTAGCATTCATGAAAAAACATGAATTTGAGATCTACTACAACAACGAATTACAACTTAACACAATTAATTTCGCTTCCTTAAATCCTTATAATACTGTTATACAAAAATTGTGTATGCAATTCGTTTATAATGTTAATATTTTGCACTCGTAAGAAGATATTACAGAACTCACTTCTAGCGTCGTTCGTTCAGTAATATCTTCTTATTCGCGTAAAAAAATGACAACGTTTTAAACTAATTGCATAATATGCTATTGTCATTTTCTTCATATTTCGGTTTCCTATTGGTAGAACGGAAATATTAATTTTAGAATATTAAAGAACACAAAAACCTAGTCATAAATGGCAATTTTCTTTTAAAAATTATGTGCCGTTCAAGAGAAAATGGCGTTTTAGCGCTACTAAAAGTGCGAAATTTGAAGCTCATTTTCACAGAAAATTTTTGAGTTTTCAAAATACTTTATTTGAAGTTATTTGAAGCACTTACACTCACAAATATAATAATCTTTACAAATTGCTGGTCATGTGCATATTAAAGATGTGAGAGATCTTTCAACAAAATTTCAATTATGTAATTTTTGAAAAAAACAAAAAAATAACTCAAAATAAACTTTACGCTATACAAAAGAGTGTAATTAGCACTATCCGTTACAAAATTTTGAAGAAAACATTTGCAGCCATATACGAGAAAATGGCGTTTGAGCATTTCTGAAAATGCCGAAATTTGAGCTACTTTTCACAGAAAACGTTTGTTTTCGAAAACCTTTACTTGACATTATTTAAAGCATATATACTCGTAAATATAATAATGTGAAAAAATCGCCGATAATGTAAATATTAACGACGTGAGAGACAAGTGAAAAAATTTACATTTTTGTCATTTTTGAAAAAACTAACCGATAGACCAAAATGGTTTTTATGTCATTGATAGAGTACATTTACCACTATCCCTACCAAAAGTTTAAAGAAAAAATTTCGAGCCGTTTTTGAGAAAATCTTGTTTTTGTAATTTTTAAAATTGCACGCAATATTGCACGAAAACTACTAAAATTTCGAAAAACATTTATATGACCTTTATTAAAGAACGCAATATGCAGAACAAATTTTATTTGAAGAAAAAATCTCTATCTTCAATTTTGTAGTTGGAGAAAGGCGCCGAAAAAATGTCAAACTTTCACAATTTTCGAAAATTCAGAGCTGTACGTGAAAATCAGACCTATTCCATGTTAAAAAGTATATTTTACTCTATTCATACAAGAAATTTAAAGAAAAAATTTGGAGCGGTTTTTTGAGAAAATTTTGAAAATCCCCGGGGGGCTTTATATAAAGTACCCCCAAATTTTGAGGGATCTTTTTCAAAATCTTAAAGCTTCGACTAGAATTGGATAGACCACGGAATATCCATTTTGGAAGAAATCGTACGTATGGTGTACGCACTAGCAGTGTTCACAGACGGACAGACGGACGTTTTCCTTTCAATTGGGTTTTCGGTATCAAGGACCCAGAAAACAGGGTTTCTGGCTACACGACGTGTTGGGGGATTTTTTTTCTTAATTTAGCAACTGGTTTTATCCACTTATTCGTTTTCACGGCCCGGCAATTAATTTTTTTCCACCGAAAATTGGCCATTTTTTCGCGCAGCATTTCATCACTTTCCCTATACTACGTATATCACTCCGTGTATACGTATGTATACGGGAAAGTAAAAATTGCTTGCTTATGAAGGGAGTATCGACAATGCAGGAACGCAAACAATTGAATTCCGTTCCGCTGTCGCGCATTTCTGTGAATTAGATGTCATTGTTGTGACTGGATAGAGCTGTATGGTATCAGACTTCTTTTTCCAATACAAGTTTACAAAACTTTTGTATTATATTTTTATGCAGTTGTAGAATTCACATAGTTTTGACAGCATATATTCGTTTCTTTTGTACATAATAAACAATTTACATGTTTCTGGGGTGCTTATATGCTTGTACAATGAAAATTATTGCCTAGAAATCATTTTTTAAACTAACTTTTGAGTGCTTATTGCGGCTCAGCATTTGGAATATTCGTGTAGTTTATCAGACAAAATATGCTTAAAATTGTCTTAAGAGTTTATTTTCGAAGTTTTGACATTTCCTCACCGGAAACCCTGTATATATCGAGGAATCCCCAACCATACATATGTGTCGGGGATCGTTACATCCCAAAACAATAGGATGCTGGTCTTTGTTACATAGGTGTCGGTATAAATTAACGTTATGTCTGGCCTCGAACCAAGGACATGTAGGAATCTTCATCTGCAGGCAAGCAATTACTAATGCTACAATGTTTTAGGGGGAGGTACAATGCATAAATATTAATTATTAATATCTTTGGAATTTTAACATTATCTAAATATTTATAGTTTTCTGAATAAAATGATGTATACATAATAATGAAATGTACTCTTTTAACTTTTTTTTTCCATTTTCTTCCTGCATCTGCGGGTGTCAAAATGACACTTTAATTCTGATTCTCTTATTTATGTTATATATTCGGAACAAAGTCATCTAAAAGAATCTGCTTTTCAGTAAATGATAGAGAAAAGAATTTTTTATGTAGCTTGCACTGCATAGATTTATCTCCTATGACTATTTATGCGTCAAAAGTGTTTTTTTACGTTTTGTCATTAGGAGGTGACTGGTTTTCAAGGATTAACTTCGACGCTTATTTCTGAAAAATGACATTTTGAAAACATTTGTCCCATTATCTCTGAAATTACTAAAGGGATAAATTTCTATTTTTTGAGAAGTCCAATTAATAATAATAAATATGTATTACCAAAACGAGTACAATAAGTTCCATAAGTCCGCATTTCTGAATTAAAGAACAGAAAAAATGATGTAAAAAGTTTAACTTTTACTTCAAAAATGCTGTAAATTTGAGAAAAAATTTCAAATGAAGTAAATCTGGTCACATTTCCTTAAACCATTTCTACCAAGCTGCTAACATAATTTTACAGCTAGATTAAATAGGCAATGAGATAATGGGTCAATGTAAAGCCGGAGAGATAGTATACAACGACTCCCCTTAATGTTGCAGTAAAACACGGCAATGTTTGGACATAAATATTGTTCTGTGGATTCCCGAAATCGTAAAGTGGATAATTCTAGTTTCTGTATCTAGTAAATAATTTTCTCTAACCCTACGTGTAATTAAACTACGTCTGTCCGTCTGTCTGCCTCCCTCCCTCCCCCTCTCCCTCCCTCTGTGTGCCTATTTGCCCGGCTGTCTATCCGTCCGTCTGTGAACAACTCACATGCCTGTGAACAAACGCTAAAGGCAGGATTTTCACCAAAATTGATATTCCACGATCAATCTAGCTGATATCACGGCAAATTTGAAAAAATATATTTTGATTTGGGTGGGTACTTTACAGCCTCAAGGACATTTTCTATTTTTTTTAATTGCTTTAAATTTGATTTTTAATTTTTTCCATGGAGCAAAGTACGCTTGTGAAAGTGATGCGGTAATGAGAAAGTAAAAACATCACTTTCACAGACACCGCTCCAACTTTTTTCTTTCATTTTTTTCTCGGACAGTTCGTAGTATGATTATAATAATTGCTCTAAGCCAATTTTTGTTGAACTCTCTGGATTTTCGAAAATTGCACAAGTTTGTAATAATATGACAGACTACGTACTATTGTATCACCACTTGTTTTAAGCTCCTGTAGTAATTTTTTTTACAATTTTTGTCTGTTGATCCGGTCTAATAAAGGAAAAGGGCTAAATATATTTGAAAGGAGTTCTCACTGGCAGGTATTTTGTCAGGTATAATTGAAAGCTACTTTTCTTGAGATTGTTATTTTCGATTATATAATGAAAAGTATAAAGAAGTTTGTGTGTTTTATCCATGCATATGCTTTCCCTCTCCTTAATTTTAAATGCATTGATTCAGTGTTCCAACAAGAATTGGTAAACGAAGAGGAAACCCATTCAAAACCCTTAAAAAATTTCCTAATAAATAGGATATAAAGTCAAACTAATGACCTGCAGTCACAAAAAAGCAGCTGAACACCACAAAATCCGTTTTCCTCTGCCCAATAACAAAAAGAAATACTCTGGAATTACACCGCAATTAATTAAATTGTTTGCCTCACCGGGAATCGAACCCGAAGTCGCGACATGGAAAGCGAGGACTCTGACCAATTAAACCGCCAGGATTGAGTTAAACCGCCAGGGCTTAATGAATTAAATATTTTAACAAAAAAGCCTTCGCAAATACAAATCAAAAATATAACTAGTGGTGAGTCCCTTCCGTGGAAAAGATTTACAGAAAACATTTGGAGTGGTTTTTGAGAAAATAGTTTTTGAAATTGTATAAATTTCAAGCGAAAATTCCACGAAAACTATTCGTTTTTTCAAAAAGATGTTTATGACCTTTTGAAAGAGCTGATATTTTACTACAGACTTTGCCTAAACCAAATATACCTGGCTTCAATTTTGCAATTTTCAAATATCAACTTTTTACAATTCTCGAAAAAACCGACAGTTCCTCGAAAATGGAACTAGCAATGTTTTACCGTCCCTTTAAGAGAAAATTTGAAGAAACAAATTGGAGCGGTTTTTGAGAAAAACAAGATAATTCTTTTAACTTGTCTATATTTCGAGTAAAAGTACACAAAAACTACTCACATGTTCGGAAAATTGAACATGAATTTAATTAAAGATTTGTCTTTAACAAAGACGTTATTTCTAATTTATATTTTTTGTGCTTTCTCAGAAGTTTGCTCATGTCAGGCTTCAGGCTGATTAATCAACGATTCTTACATAATAGCTGATGCACGGAATACTTATAGTGCTAGGCACCTTCAAATTCATAAGAAAATTGTTTAAGTCATTTCTACGTTATTGTCTGACTGTTTCATTGAATTTCTAAAATGGGCCGCCTATTAACAATAAGCTTGTGACACGTGTTTCCCAGCATGGTTACCGCTGAGAATATACTGCGTTTCAAACAATGAGGCTTTGTTATAATTTTAATTCATCTGGATGGCGAAACGTGATTGTTTGAATTTTGTGGCTTCTTAATATTATACATTTATTTTAACCGTTGTTGTACAAAATACAAAAAGAGTCCTAGGATTGAGAACAATACACGTCATTTTTATTACTAGTTTTATGAGAACATGCTCTTTCGGCCTACGGATAATAATAGGAGCCATCAAAACAAACTCTTTCATATAGAATATTTTTATTTACTCAAAATGAATGTTTATATCAATATAACACTAGAGGAAAGGAAAACTATCACAGGATGTACTCTGCAAAATCCTCCTCAAAGAAGGATCCTTATAGGAATGCTGCATTACTTCTTCAATAAACTACCTAACCATATTAAGGAGTTAAGCAAAACTAAATTCAATAAAGCACTGAAAAATTACTTAATTGAAACTTGCCCTTACAAACTAAAGGAATTATCATAGACAAAGAGAGCAATGTTACAATAATTATACATCTCTTACTATACGATAAGTTATTTATGTCTTTAGGACAAGCAACTTAAACTTCAGTTGTAGTAACTTAAGTTTATTATTTATGATTTAATTAATTATTATTACGGTTAGTGCTAATTGTTTTGTTTTTTCCTAAGAACAATGACATTGTTTGAAACTTGTAATCCAAGTATTATAAACAATAAACTTGTAATCAAAGTATTATTTGTTTCTACTAACAGGTGCATCAATTAACACTCTCGTCAACGAGAACTGGATGGAAATTTGGTCTCAGCTGAAAGGTCCTTTGGAACAAATTGGCACCTACAGCTTCAAGGAATACAGCCGCCGTATTTTTGACAGAGTTCCCATGGATGACGTCTTCCTACCCTGAGCTACCAAGCCACATGCCAAAAATTATGCTTTGAGTCCAGGAAGTGTTCGATACGTCATATTTAATCCATGAACTGTTCATGCAATTGAAAGGCAATAAACACCTATTCATGTAAAAATGACGTTTACTTGTTAATTTCCTGATTTAATGTATTTTCTAAACAACATCCTCTAAAAGCCAATTATATTTTCAGTATAATTTGACACTACAATTATTTAAGTTTTGGAACAAAGGAAAAACAGAGCAAATTTTTATTCTACGAATCAATTCATTTTAAGCGACTCAAAATTTAAGAAATTGGTCGATCAACCATCTCGAAAAAATTCATGTTTTGTACATAAATTTCCTTATATTTTGGCTGTTTAAAAAAATTAATTTTTTTATTGTACATGATTTACAAATAAGATTTATTTGTGCTAAATAAACTAACATGCCAAGTAAAAACAGCAGTAGATGAACACAGAATCCAACAATATAAAAATCACATTAAAAAAATAAACCCTAAAGACAACAACTTATGGCAGGTTACAAAACAAATATTGAAAAAACCAACAATTATACCTAAGTTAAAGAAATTACATAAAAAAGCTACAACAACAAAAGAAAAATGTGAAATATTAGCGGAACATTTTCAAGAAACTTTTGCTCTAAATCCAACTTTAAATAATAACAACACAATTCAAATTATTAATAATGAAATAATAACAGTTCCACATCCAGTAAAATATATATCTCCAAATGGAACATACCAAACAATTAAACACCTGCCTAGGAAAAAAATCAGCTCGAATAGACCAAATTCCAACCATAATTTTACAAAAACTAAATATGAAAACTATAGACTACTTAACTGCAATATTCAATTCAATGTTAAGACTAGTGTACTATCCCACAAAATGGAAACATTCTATAATAATTCCAATACCAAAACCTGGTAAAAACGCAGCATTTACAGAAAACTACAGACCCATAAGCCTAATCCCTATAATAGCCAAAGCAATGGAAAAATTAATTCGAAAACGACTTCTGAAATACATAAATGAAGTATCATACATACCACATTTCCAATTTGGATTTAAAGAAAAAACACTCAACGACACACCAACTTTTAAGAATCACAGAACTAATATACAGAAGTTTTGAACAAAAAAAAGCATTCTCTAGCAGTTTTCTTGGACGTAACTCAAGCTTTCGACAGAGTTTGGCCCGAGGATTTGATATTTAAATTACAAGAATCAGGCCTACCTCAATACCTAGTGAAAATAATACAAAGCTTCTTAAAAGAAAGAGTTTTTTCAGTAAGAATAAATTCAACCTATTCTTCACAAAAAGAAATCACAGCAGGAGTACCACAAGGTAGCCCATTATATGCAACTTTGTTCAACATATTCACAGCTGACTTCCCAACAACGCAAAACACCACAGTAGAATTATTTGCCGATGACAGTGCAATATTAACCTCCAACAAATGCCTGAATACTGCTATAGAAAATTTACAAGATTAATTAAACAAAGTAACACTATGGGCAGATAAATGGAAGATAAAATTAAATCCCAATAAATGTTTAGCAAAAATATTTACATTGTGTCCAATAACCACGAAACCCAATCCTCTAAAGCTATTTGATAAAACACTTGATTGGTTACCAAAAAACTAACCGATAAAATATCTTGGTGTATTAATGGATACCAGACTACCATGGACTAATCATATAAATGACAAAATTATACAAGCAAACAGAAGACTACACAAACTATATCCGTTAATTAACAGAAAAAGCGCCCTCAAAACAGAATGTACATTAGTGCTTTACAAAGCAATAGTTCTTCCCATTATAATGTATGCATGCCCGATATGGTACAACACTGCTGCAACTAATATAAAGAAAATACAAACCTTGCAAAACAAAATCCTTCGTATAGCTGTAAACGCCCCCTGGTTCATTAGAAACAATTACACTCAGAATTAAAAACAGAAACTATCCACCAAACAATGCTCAAACGTTCACATTCTATTTTCACATATTTACATAATATACCAGCAACTGACTTTTATAACCTTGGTCAATCAGCAACAACCTCCCGAATCAAAAGCAGATTTCCATGTGACAAATATTTAATCCAATTTGCTGACCTCCCATAAATCTTTCAGAATTTGAACAAACAATACAAAAAATCTGAAAAATAATAAACAATAATGAGGAACCTGTTGGGCTTCCCTTATTTCCACTTATTAAAGAATGAATGTATTATACAAATGTTATCCCTTGTTCCTTCGATGATTGAATTGTACTATCTGTTGGTTATTTACTTTTGGTTACAGTTTTGTGATTTGAGTTGATTTAAATGAAAACAATCCCTGTAAAGCAATTATACTGGCCTGTGAAAAATAATAAAGAAAAAAAGATTTATTTCCCTGAACGTCATGCCATATGTCAGGCGAGAATGAATATTCGAGAAATGTACACAACGAGCAGAGTGAATGCCTACTGATTTTGAAAGAACTCTGAAAGCGTATCATAATGAACTTAATTCTTTTAAATGGACGGTTGAGGTTTGATTGAACTGGGATACCTAAAAATGTTACCTTTGCTTCAGTCAATGGCACATCGTTCATTTTCAATGGAGTACAGAATTTTTTTTTTTGAAATGGACAATTGCATTGACCGTTTTCTTTTCATTTACTATTAATTAACAGAATCAATTTGAAACTATTTACTATTACTACTATTACTATGAAATTACTATTTTCCATTACTAATGGTTTCTTATTGCAAAGAACATTCGTATCATCTGCAAAGAGAATTGTTCTTCCGTTTCGAAACGTCAAGGGCATATCGTTTACGTATATTAAGAAGAGAATAGGGATCAAATCGATCCCTACGGGACTCCATGTGCAACTGGCAATGAATCGGAAAGGTGTATATCTGGATATATCGTACTGGAGTGTCTCATCATGTTCTACTCTATTTGATCGTTATTTACGGCACGAACATAACCAATCTAGAATAATACCGCAAATTCCACACGAAGGTAATTTTGTAAGTAATATGTTTTAATCAATGACGTCAAAATCTTTTGAAAGATCTAAAACTATTTCAAAAGATGCTTCGTTTTGATCCATAGATGAAGTAGCAGTTTTAATAAAAGAAAAGATGTACGTTTCCGTGGATTTTGATTTTCTACATCCATGTTGGTCATCTGAAGACGCCTCGTGTTTACTGAGCAAGGTTGCCGTTCGTAAGTAAAAACAGTAAACCCGAAGACCCCACGGTATTGTACTGAGAGAATTTGCATCACCCGTGTTTTTACTATAGGATTAAACTCATACAGAACATTTAAAATCCAAAGAATAGATGCTGTTAGACCACGAATCAATAAGTAAAAGATTCCGTGTTTCTTGTCAGAGCGGCCGTAATCCTGCGGGAAGGGTGAATTGAGCAGACTCTGGAAAGCCGTCGGCCTGAACTGCCTGAACAGTAATGTAAGCAATCAGAGTGGTGCGAATGTTAGTTTCAGCACAGAAGGGGAGATAAGCAAATGATAGTGAGGCGGACCATTGATTATTAGTTTTGATAGATTAACATTGTCCTGGGTAAGAGTTCGAAGGTGGTAATCATTTTAAGTTATAGTAGTGACTTTAATTAAAGTAATTTTTGGATTTAAGCTCAAACAGACTCCGTATTTCCGAAGGGATTTATATGAAGATAGCTTCGTATTACCCGTACACTTTACATTTGCAGACGGAGCGCTACGATCTGTTTACATGAGGTCACCACCGACTGAATGAGAAACGCGCGTCTGCAGTATAGATACTGACCGTTTAATATGATTTACGTAGATGGCGGTGAGTAGCACACAGAACCCCGGCGGAGCAAGAACATAACCATTAAGCAGTAGATAAGTGCAAAGATGAAATAAAAACATTGTACGTGAATGTTGTGAATAGCGTGTGGTGTGATCTATTTTATTGTATATTACCTTAATCCTTTAAGCGTGCGACTCCAGGTCGCTGTCAGAAAGACATAATTCGTCAGCTGTGTCCGTAGCACTTGTGCTGCCTTCGGAGACAACTGATTGGTCAAATGCTGATTGACATCGGGACCATTCGTGTATTCTCGGTTGGTTGTTCGGGGCTTTCAAAACAACATTAGTTCCTAATCACGAAGTCTACAAGAAGGAGATTCAACTCCGGTGTTAGAGGCGTGGTGGGGGTATGTACGAAAAACGTCGGCAGGTACTTGAAAAATAAGAAAACAAAAATAGACCCCTTCGACTTCAGCGACATCGTGCTGCGAGAGAAGGAACTGTTTAGGCTGATAATTCACAAAATTCATTGGGCCCGACTGGCTCAGTTCACGCCGGTTATCAAGACAATATTCAAGTCAGTTGCTGCCGGTTGCTAAGAAAATATGCATGAAGGGTTTAACAACTCTTTAAGATTTATTTAATTTCAATGAACTTCGGGGAAAACCTAACCTTTTTCACAAGGTTTATCTGTGCATAAGTAAATGAATGTCTTATAAGTTAAATATTTTAGTTACATGTTTTATCTCTTACATTCTTTCCCTGTCGCTCAATTTTCGTTTTCCTATTCTGTAAAGTTTTCTTCACCTTTATTCTTTTAACCAACTTTTTACTTTCTTTTTCTGGTGGCAATCAACAATTCATCGCTGTTCCACTCCACAATGTGGAGTCCACATGGCTGACAGTATTCCGATCTGGTTTTTAATTTCTTAACACCAGAACACAATTGTTTTTGCATTTCATTTCTGCACATTGGCATTTGACGTAAGGTGTCCTTCAGTGATAAAAATCTGTGAATGATGTTATTCTCCTCTGTATATTTGTGACAATCGTATGTTCATTTATAAGAATCTTAGATAGAACTTCATTATTTATTTTATACATGTATATAAATTTATATGAAGTCAGGCGCGGATCCAAGGGGGGGGTCACGGGGGTAATGACCCCCCCCCCAAATGATGAACCGTCACAATTTTGTGAGAAACTCTACCATATCTAAAAAAACTCTGAGAAACTACTAACCTTAACCTTTCCAGTGTCCCTTCAGAATTGGGACTGCCCGAGACATTTTCAGATATTTTCAGACAATTCCAGAAATTTCTAAAAATTTAGCAGTGCTGAAACTAATGAATTTGTATAGAAATTGGAATTTACTTTGAATAACAACGTAAGTATTTTCATGATGACTTTAAAAATATTATTAGTACAAAGAAATTAATCTAAACAAGTAACATATCTAAAGTTGGAATCAAATACACTGCGCGTTACTAGTGTTGCCAACTTAATGTGAATTTTTTTCACTAATTGAACGAGAGAACTGTGAAAAAAATAGACGTCAACACATGGACTCAGCTTAAAAGACACAACTGTTGTTTAAAGGGAATAGAACTAGCTAAACGTAATAATAATGGTATGCATATAAAATTGGCATCAATCTTGCTTTCAGGAGTTTGTTAGAATTCAGTATGGGAACTTTTATCGAACTCAATGTATATTTAACCCAAAAATGCTTAACGTAATCAGTAACGGCGAACCTAATTTGATCACTGAAGTCTGATGCCAGTTCTGGTTTTGTAAGAACGTAAGAAGCCGCTTTTAGCAGAAGTTAATGCTATCAACAGGGGTTAGTGGTACAGATTTGTCGAAAAGAATTAGAGTTAGAGAATTTTAGTTTAGCTGATGAGCGAGGATAGTGCCTGACACCTAAAATACAGTGGTGAAGCTAGAGTCATGCAATTGGACATTCTGAAAATCTTATCTTACATATTTTTGTAAATTAGCTCCATTCATCGGTTTTTTATTCAACAAAAACGTCGATAATTTGTTCTTTAAAGCTTTCGTTTCTGCACAGTTAATTTCCTACGGAATCTCTCAGGATTGTCTTAACTCTTAATGTAATTCCTTTCACATAATGCTTTCTATAGAGAGAAAGTTAGACTGAGTTGTATCAACCAAACCGTCTCTTGATATTTTTTTCTAGACCAATTTGTCTAACAAATACTTCAGCAAAAAAACAACTGCAGGCATATATTTTGCATTATTAATGTATACATTTGTCATTTCGAGGCTGTTCACTGTCAAGGAATGGATATTGTTTTATTAGAAAAGAAAACTTTTCTGAACGAAAGGACGCTTTGTAGGTGGCAAACTGCTTTTCGTCAGAAATTCAATAAAATGAATGTTTTCGAAATCTTGGAACCTGCCGTCCATCTGAGTCGCTATTGTATCAATAATTTTAAAAGATACAATTTTGTTTCTTTCAAATCATTCTCACCCTGAAAGTTCATTCATTGTCATGGCTACTTTGATAACGATTTCAATAGTCTCTTCCTATCTAACAGGATATATTACTACGTATTGCTACTATTTCTATCTCTACGGAGTATTACTAGACTCGTGATTCCGCATTTCAAGTATCGAAAATTGCATTTCGATATCGTGAACCGTTTAGAAGTTATGAGACATAGTGGGACGTTGTCCGCAACACCATATCTTTAGCTTGAGGCATAGTCAGTGGGACATTGACTGCAACACTATGTCTTTAGCTTCATTAATTGTTTCGTAAAGAAAAAACGAACAAAAATCACACAAACGGCACCAAGCAACTCTACTTTCCCACAACGTCAGGTGATGAGGTGAATTTGCCTGATCGAGACGTGGGCGTGCATCGCTGTACAAGTCCGTGCCTGCCGAGAGCCTAGGCTCCTGCTGGGCTCGCTGCCCAGTCAATGCAAAAGAAAGGGAGGTAGCGCACGTTCTCTTGTGCGTATGCGCGGCAGAGTCAGCAGGTGTCTATCCACTGGCAGACTCCTCGCTCAGCTACCGGCCCCAAAGAGTAGTATATTTCTGCAGCCCTGCTAATTCCCTCGCGCGTAAACGGGGAAAAGGAGTCGAACACATTTAATTTTCGACGGTTCAGTAACAAAAGTATTGAAAAATGGTACACAACGACAGTTTTTATTGAAAAATAATTTGAGTAGTAAAGTCTCCCACATTACCCTTCAGCTTCACCACTGCTAAAAGATCTTATTGAATACTATTTTGCTGTCGCTGAGCCCGAATCCGGTTAGAGAATTTTAGTTCGGCTGATGAGCGAGGATACAATCTGACGCCTAAAATATCTTGAATGTTTTACTGTCGCTGAGTTCGAATCCGATATCAAAAGTATCTTTTGACAGCTCTCTTTTTTATGATTACAATAATGTTACTTTATTTGGGTTTTAATTATACAAAGCACCTTGGTTATACAAAAGGAATCAGATCAGTTATTTGCAATATATTAAATGTTGCATTAAATTAAATTTATAAGATGTTTGCATGTCTCGGTGTAGTTGTTCCCAAAATTATAATAAAGTTTACAACATTGTTATAGAAGAATCGCCATTGAAGGAGATTCAAATATGGTGCAAATTTATAATTATATGAATGAGCACGATAAATGAAACATTTTAAAAAAGAAAAAAGGAAATTGAGAAAAATAAATGTAAGATAAAATAAAAGTATAATTTGATTTATTTATTTATTATATGCATGTATTTTTAATTGTAATAATTTATTAAAAAGACATTTTTTTCATTACACACATTTACATGTTTCTCTCATGTAAGTTTCTTCACAAATTGTTTCATATTGCATCAAATGAAAGTTATTTTTGCTAATTTGAAAGTTATTATTGATAACTTTATAAATTTTCATTTTTTTTAAAAAAAATGTACCGAATAAAATTGACATATTTTTGTAGGCAGAATTCGAATCTGCAACAAAAATTGGGGGATACCGTTTAAAATTTACACAAAGTTAAACCCGCCACTCCCTCAGGGGATAAGGGTGAGGAGCGTAACAATAGTAAGCTGATATGTCATTATTGGTATATTGAATTTCTAAATATTTTAACAGTAATTCTAAATATACTCATTGAATAATAAAGTCAATCTGATATACGTATAATATACGTCAAATATATGTTATTACTTTCTGTACCCTCACCCCTTCCCTTTCCGAAATAAATGCACTTGAATCTTAACGTGACCCCTCCCAAAAGAGAAGTCTGGATCCGCGCCTGTATGAAGTAGCATAGTAGATTTTTTACATATGTAATAAAAACTTACCTGTAGTCATATCAAAATTGTAGCGGTTTCTCCTGCTACAAAGTAAATAATTACACCCATGTTAACACAAAAGAAATTAAATTTCAAAGAAACTCCAGAATTAAGGTTTACTGTTAAGTCTTAAAGGATATAAATGTGTGCAGTGTCACAAGATTGTGGAACTTGCACAATAACAAAATTGTGTAGTAAAATAATATTAATAATGAGCAGTTTATATCTGAAGGATAGTAGGGCCTACAAAATGAATAACAAGTTCAATGCACAAGTTACAAATGTAACATTATAAATTTTCTATTGTTGAACAGAATTTGCAGACAATCAATTTCCATCCATATTTAATAGTTTCAGAAGTTCCTATACTTTCAATTAAGATTGCACACATCCTCTGATGATTTGAGGATTTCATAAAATATTAATTGTATATTTAGTATATTATATGTTATCGGTATATAATATTTATACATAGGCCTATAACATAAAATGTTATATGTATTTATTAGCACTGAATTGTCTCAAACAAAGAAGGCAATGTATATCATTACTTACAGAACATGTAGGTGGTGGATTTCCATCGATGATCATAGTTTCAGACTCAGTATTTACACTTTCATCTCCACTAGACTAAGAAAATTTTGTGAAATATTTACACATTTGTTTATTCGGTCCAATACAAGAAGGTAAAACAGATTTAGTTACTAATAGATCTTGAAGGCAATGGATTTCCATTCATGATAATCATTTCATTTGTATCATGGTTTGAAAATTCTGTAAATATTAATATTCATTTTTACATTGCCCAGTATTGAAAAGGAAAACTAATTTAACAAGTCTATTTTCTCAAATAATGTTGCATTGAAAATTGAAGGAACTGCACCGGTTTTCAATCTCATTGTATTTGCAAGTAAAGTAACTACATTGCCGGAAATTGCCACATTGAAAGATTGGACAATATCTGACGCTTCAAAATGTTTCTCACAAAAATAAATATATTTTTGAGATGTTGGGAATTTGCACATGTTTTCAGCAGCAATGGAATGCCATCTCCCTCACACTGTAAGATCCTAAACCAACGATTTTTTTTCTGTAGAATTATGTTGTGTTTCCTACATTCCAAACTGAATTTCAGTTACTTCATTTCAGATTTTTCCATTTATTTTTTCTTAATAAAACCAATAAAATAAATCATGTTCACTTCAAAAAATAAAACATTGCATTTATAATAATGTTGCAATATGAAATATGACAACAAATAATTATATTTCATATACATTTAACAAAAACGTACCTGCAATCAGTACGTTTAATTATTACTCATGTATTAAAGATTGAGATTGATAATACTTATTCACATTGTTTTCATAGAGAAAATTACTTAAATTTGGTATTCGAAAATATGCTATTTCTTTATTTATCGCAATTTTGGCTTCACTATTGCAGCAATTTTTAATGCACGACTGTAGACTTTGTGATCGAGAACCAATAATTCCTTCCCACTCATTCGCCTCCCACACATTGACGAAATTGGAGCACATTGTTTAAGTAATAATTATAATAATTATTAATTACATAATAATAATTATGATTAGTTATATAACATTACTACAATTATAATATAATAAGTATATTATATAATAATATATAATAATTATATTATATAATAATATATAATAATTATATTATATAATAATTATTAATATTATTGTCAAGAGCCCGCGCCGTTAAAAAAAATAAATATATTTTGCTTCCAGCCGACTTCGTGCTTCCCGCGGATTCCCTTTGTTTTGCTGCCATTGGCTGTTTTGAAATACTTCGTAGTTCTTTCAATTGCTGCGTGAGGTCGCTGAAGGCGAAGGGGTCTGGTTTTTGTTGTGTTATTTTTTAAGTAACTGCCGACGTTTTTCGTACATACCCCCACCACTGGAGTTGGGTCTCCTCCTTGTAGACTTCGTGTTCCTAATTCTGCCGTCTGCAAATGTAAAGTGAACGAGTAATAGATGGTAAGTTTTTAATAAGTCGGCTGAAGATTAGTAGTCGCGCACATGTATTTTTCACCCGAAGCACAGCGAGGGCTAGTCGTGTTTGCAAAATAATTTGATAGAAAGCATTGCATTACATAAAGTATCAAATAGTCGAGGACATTCCGGGAACATTTGGTAATTTATTTTGACATTAGGCAAAAACAGAATAATTCCCAGGTCACCCCACGGACAACATCGAGCACGAAATCAACGTAGAAGTACATCTGAGAAGTCAGCAGTAAGCTTGCGAACTTAATTTCAAAACCGTATGATACATTAATGTTGTACAGGTAAAAAAGGTAATCATTTAATTCATGAGCTCTATAGAATTGTACAAAATATTACAACAAATGTCAAATTCTTATTGTTGAAAAGAGAAAAGGCTGATAATTCACAGTAGTTTCCTTCAGTTCAGTAGTTAGTTTTGATCCATAGAACTTAAGGACGTAATTCTGTACGGGATTACACATCCACATGCAGCAGCGGGTAAGATGAGAAATGTTGTGTATCGAACCCACTATTGGATTTTAAACTGATGTTGGTATAATAATATTTCAATAATTTGAGAGAAATCGTGAGAATAGCAGGACAACGAAAGAAATAATTACACCGTTAATATCAGGAGGAAATGTAGGAATTTTATAAATGACCGCTCGTCCTAATGCAAGTTATTAAATGACAACTAATTAGATATTGAATACATCAGGCGTATCTCAAAAGTCTCTCTAATATTTGACAAAAGATTCAAACGACTGACTAAAGAAAACTAAGCATTCAACTACTGAAAACTGACAAAAAAATTGGGCAATAATTTTGAATTTTATTTTGTTGCCTTTTATGACGACCGGCTTAATCTTAGCTGTTTTGAAACTATCTGGAAAAGTTCTGATGCTTAACCCTTTGCACTCGTATGGCATGTGTGATATGCCACGCATGAATGAACTCTGCGGTCGGCGGTTACTGAGCACCAAGAGCACAGAATAGATCTACACAGAAAGGAAAGCTACCCACAATCCGTGCGCCGATATGATGCGCATGATCGCCATAATGGAAGTGTGTAAACTGCTGTACGACCCGGCATTTGTTGTGTGGTGAACGGTGGTGAATATGTCTTTTATTTACGTT
This sequence comes from Acheta domesticus, assembly GCA_031308135.1. Taxonomy (NCBI): domain Eukaryota; kingdom Metazoa; phylum Arthropoda; class Insecta; order Orthoptera; family Gryllidae; genus Acheta; species Acheta domesticus. Next base: position 227,689,580 of record JAHLJT010000631.1, read on the forward strand.
TCACTCGTTTAATTTGGTGCGTGTATAACCAGCAAAAACATACGTAACCCGAGGAGACATATGCTTAGTATAGGCAAATATGTATATCGCATACAAGATATTAATAAAAAATATAGGTAAAAAGATAAAGAATTATAAATACATAACTAGTAGTGCTACAGAATGGCATGGACTTTTTCTTGTTAGTTTTCTATTTTCTTTGGACTTTGATAGTTTATCGGGCTTGCCACATACTCTAGCCAGATTCCATGTATTTCCGCCCGAAGTACATTTTTTTGAACTTTTTTAAACCTACAACATCACTAGACTTAAAAAAAACTATTTGGAAACTGAAGTACATTTCTTCGGTTTCCAAATAGTAGACCCGAAATATTGCTTTAAGAATATTAAAGAAGAGTAAACTCTCGTCCTAAATGACAATTTTCATTAAACAAATTGGAGCCGTTTTTAAGAAAATATCGTTTAAGCGTTACCAAAAATACGAAATTGAAGCTCTTTTTCACAGAAACTTTTTTGAGTTTTCGGAAACATCACTTGAAGTCGTTTAAAGCACTTTAACTTACAAATGTAATAGTGTTTACAAATTGCTGTAAATGTGTGTATTAACGGTGTGAGGAGGTATTTCCAAAAATTACATATGTGTAATTTTTGAACAAATAAAATAATACACCAAAATGAATTTTGTGTCATAATCAACAGTGCAATTAGTATTACCCGTTTAAAAAGTTAGAAGAAAAAAATTGGAGCCATTTTTGAGGAAATGCTTAGGGTTCCTTTGCACAGTTTTATGGTGGCTCACTGAAAATCAATGGAGCAGCCCTCTACTTTCCTTTCTGAGTAGTATTTATTCTGTCCTAAGAGGTTCTACAACTCGTAAGGCATATCTAAGATGACAATGGAAAAAGGCGACACAGCTCGAAGCCGATACTGAGCATTCCCCAGTTTCGTTCTCACATTATTGCGTCAACATAGTTTAAAAATAGAATAGTAGCCCGGATTGATTCAACAATGAACTTGATTTTGCATACCAGGAAATTACGTCGGCATTTGTGACATGCCTTACGAATTAATTACGGATCTTGGTGTTGCATCTTAGACATGCCCTGTAGTAATTCTGTGGCTATTAGGTAAAACGCATTAACTCCACTTTCAAGTTATTCGAGAAAATCAGGTTTTAAATTTGATAATTCTGATTTGGGATACAGAAATAATCCTTCGTTGTGCGATTCGTTTTTCTTGATTATTTTTTTGAATATTGGAAAAGCTAATTTTGATCTATATTTGCCCATCACATTCGCCCGCGGTAAACATGTAAACTGACTGGATTGGGTTGGTGTTAATGAGTTTTTCCTGGTACACGCATGGAGTTAATTAGTTTTTCCTGTTTCGCTTCACTTTTATCAACCTATTTAAACATTTTTCGATATATGTCGATGTTTTTGACATACATCGATGTAATTCGATATATCTCCATATATTTCGATATAGTATCTGATATGGTAAGCTGTATTTCTATGTATGCAATTATCTTTCGATATTTATAACGATCTATTAAACATATTTCAATATATTTCGATGTAATAAAAGTAAAAAATGTACACATGAGACATATTTTGATACATTCGGCATATGAAAATTAATTTTGATTTGAATTGATGTCTTTCAATATATGTCGATGAGTTTGACATACTGTAAGTTAAAAATTTGTTAATTTTAATAATTTGACATCTGTAAAGTTCACAATTTTTTCCAACATGAAACTCATAAATAGTATTTATGAGTATTTAATAAGTGATTTTGTTCCCTTTCCTGCCTGATTAATTGGTCAATTCGTCAGTTTGTACTTTCCCGCCACAATTTAAGTCCAACCCATCATACACTCACCACGGAGGCGCTGATGTCAAGAGCTACACACTGTTGTTTGTTTACAATACCCACATGCAACGAGATAGAAATTCAAAGCTCGTTGCTCGAGAAATAATTCAAGCTCGTTGCCCACATGTTTTGAAAGCAATCATAGTGAGAAGATAACACTTTATTTTCTCATCTCGGGCGTCTAAAAGTAATTGTAGATGATGGAGTTAATAAAACAATAATTTTAATTTTCTTCATAGAATTCTTCGCAAGGATTACAAGCGTTCTGCTACCACAGATCAAAGGTAAGATTGACTATTTTCGCTGTTTGAGTAACTTAACCTAATATTACTTGTATTCCGATATTTTACCTTAGTGGATTAAATTTAATTTCACTTGGAATACTTCAATATTGTTTTCACGTGGCATAATTTCATTCAAACAAAACTTTGATTACGCTCATGTAATCTACATCTAACTGATATACTAAATGAGTTGCACTTAAGAAATAAACAAATGTGACTGTTCCAACCATGTTAATATCATTTTGTATTCAATTTAGGCCATCAAGACAACGTATTAGTTGGGACAAATTATTTCGACGCAACGTCTTTCTCTGGGAATGAGGGGGTTACCGCAGATGCTTTATCATGCAGTTTTTCAAATTTATCTACAGGAAGCTTTGATGATTATCAACAACTCCCTGGTACGTTATGTGCACATAATTTTTATAATAGAAACATATTTTTTATTATAAATTTTACATTCTGATGTGTCATAAATAAACTTTTAACATTAAATCAAAATAATTTTATCCTATATGCAATGAAACTTGATTTAGTACATTTTTGTAGGGCAAAATATGCAGCAACCAGGCAATGAAAACGCTGTTGGAGACGTTCTGAATCCACCAAGTAGTTCTAAGAAAATTTCTCAACAGAGTTCCTCACGTATGTATACTGTAGTATTTTTGTATTTGAGTCTTTTAGGACTTTGTTATATTATTTCTTACAAACATTTTTAGTCGTCATTTTTAATCAATACGTTTTTACAGGCCAATCACCCCGAAATAGTCGTGCTGCTACCGCTAAATCTCGGAAGAAAAGGCAACGAAGAAGGAACACCGGCAAATCTTACAGGTCGCAGGCATTTAAACGTGTAGCTTGACGTAACTGCACTAAGCTGCGCAGGTGCAGAATGAATTGTGCGTTAAAGGTGACCAGGGGGAGCAACTCAACAACTTCAAGTCATACTGGGCTCAAGGGAACTACGCGAAGCGCAAGACGTTCATGAAAGCATTTATCAGTGTGCACCCAAAAACGCGTTACCGAGGAAACGAAGTTAAGCTTCGTAAATGTATCGTTGCGTATCACTTAACTACCGACTCTGTAAGAACTCAGGTTTGTCGACAATGCTTTCAGTTGACGTTTGATGAAAGTCAAGATTTCGTCACGAACATGGTCAGATTGTTGGAGGATGATGAAACATTAACTGAAGTTGAGTCCAGGGGTAAAACCACGCCGCCGAACAAGACTCCTAAAGCAAAAGGATGAAGTGCGACGACATATTGCTAAGTTCCCGGCCTATGAGAGTCACTATTTGCGAGCTCATAGTCCAAAAAGTACTTGCCCTCTAACTTAACTGTTGCCAAGATGTACCAGCTCTATACCGAAGAGGTCCAGGATCCCGTGGGCCATTACATTTACCGGCGTGAGTTCAACGCAACTGGGTTGAAATTTCCCCACAGCTTGACACCTGTCACAAGTGCGACACATTTGCATCAAAACTTAAATTCGAAATCGACGAAAACACCCGCAACGTCATCAAAGAACAACAGATCGCCCATCACGACGCAGCTGACCAGGCTTACAAGAAGAAAGCGGAGGATAAGCAGGAAGCAAAGGAACCCAACGGATCTGCTGTCGTTTGTTCGTTTGATCTGCAGCAATGTTTGCCCACCCCAGCTTTGCAGACATCTATAACGTTTTATAAACGAGCACTATGGACTTTCAACTTGACCGTCAACAACAACACGTAAGGCAAAACCAAGTGTTATATGTGGCACGAGAGAATCGCGAAGAGGGGAGCGAATGAGATTTCCTCTTGTCGGTACAACTTTGTACAGGAGTTGGATCCCAATGTGAACCACGTTACTTTTTACTCTGATTCTTGTTTCGGTCAAAACAAAAACAAAATCGTGTCTGGGATGATGTCCATCGTAGTTGCAAATCATCCTACGTTAGATACGGTTGACCACAAGTTTTTAGAGACAGGACACACCCATATGGAGTGCGAGTCCGATCACGCCTTGATCGAACGAGCTAAAATGCGTGAATCTTCTGATATCCATTGCCCCGAAGATTGTTACCAGTTGGTACGGAACAATAAGACAACGAATTTTTTTGAGGTTAGACAACGAATCCTTTTGAGAAATGGACCGAAGTTCTTTATACAATATCGAGAATTTGTATAAAGGTGAGATGATAATGCGAAAAAAAGATGTGAATAACGAAAAGTTTCTGATGCAACATGTCAGGTGGTTCCGGTTTACAAAGGAATAGGGAATCGTACTCTTCAAGAACACTCTCTCAGAAGCGGAGCCTTTTTCGAAATTGGACCTGAGAAGACGACCTGACTTCTTCGTTTCCCAGAGGATCATTTTCAAAAGTATTAGAATGGGATGCTGAAGATTCAGAGAGAGACGAAGCAAAACCTTCTAAGTCTTCTACCTTTGCTGCGACCAGAAGTTCACGATTTTTACAATGATTTTTACAATGCCTGCCTGTAACAACCGATCGGACATCAGTCTAGATCCACATTTGCAGCTTGCGGAACTCTCCCCTACATGCTCTGAAATCGTCGTAGATTGTCCAGATCAAGATGACAGCGAGATGACGTCAAAAAGACGGAAACTAAACGAACCTAAACAGGCGGACATACTTCCCCGACGGTCGACAAGAATTTCTTCGAGAGGAAAACCTAATTATACCAATGTTTAACGTGATGTTTAACATGAATTTTGTTACAAGCACCATCATTTGATGTAAATTATTAATAATTAATTTTGTAAGAAAAATGTCGATATTTATTACGTCTTTTTTAACCTTTTTTTCCTAATTGGATCCATTTTTAATGTATTCGAATTGTTATTTCGTTAATTCGAATTGCTCGCCCTTCAAGGTAAAACTAAAGCGTTTACAGAACTCAAAAATTTATTATTTTTGGTCAAAAAGTGACTGACTTAAGTGACTGACAAAGTTCGAAAAATCGTAATTTGTGGTGCATTTTCAGGTGGCTGATGCAGAGCGTAGTTGCAACAAGAATGCACTGAAATAATGTCAATTAATGTCAAATTGCTGTATTTCAGGTGCATTAGATCAATTTTTAACGTATTCGACTTGTTAATTTATTTTTACTTTCCCGTATACGTACGTATACACGGAGTGATATACGTAGTATAGGGGAAGTTACGTAATGCGCGAAATAATGGCCAATTTTCGGCGGAAAAAAAAATTCATTGCCAGGCCGTGAAAACAGGTAAGTGGATAAAACCAGTTGCTAAATTAAGAAAAAAAAGTCCCTAACACGTGGTGTAGCCAGAATCCTTGTTTTGTAAGTCTCTCATACTGAAAAAACAATTGAACGCAAAACGTCCGTCCGTCCGGTGTATGTGATCTGGTTCCACTCGGGGCGCTGCGATTTTGAGAAACTTTCTTCAAAATTTGGGGGTATTTTACATGAAGCCTCCAAAAATTCTCGAAATTTTCTCCAAATAGGCCCCAATTTTTTTCTTTAAATTTCTTGTAAGAATATAATTAAGAATACACTTATTACGGTTTAATTTTGAATTTTGTTTCCCTACAACTACAAAATTGAAGATAGAGATATTTCCTCCATATAAAATTTGTTCTCCAAAGTGAGTTCTTCCATGAATGTAATTTTTTTAAAATTTGAGTATTTTTCGTGTAATATTGTGTGCTATGTGCAATAAAAAAAACAATCTAGATTTTCTCAAAAAAGGATCCAAATTTTTTCTTTAAATTTTTGGAATGGATAGTTCTAAATGTACTCTGTGAGATGACATAAACGCCATTTAGCGCTATTCTTTTGTCAAAAAAATATAATTCTTTTGACTTGTATTTCACGTCATTAATATTTACATTAGCGGCGATTAGTTCACATTATTATATTTAATACTGTGCTTCAAATAATGTCAAGTAAAGTGTCTCGAAAATTCAACCGTTTTCTGTGAAAACTAGCTCAAAATTCAGCATTTTCAGAAACGCTCAAACGCCATTTTGTCATAAATGGCTCCAATTTTTTTCTTCAAACTTTTCTAACGCTTAGTGCTAATTGTACTGTTTAAGGCGATCTAAAATTAATTTTGTTGCGTCCTTTGGTTTTCAAAAATGTACACAAATGTAATTTTTTTGAAAGATCACTCACATCTTTAATATGCACATTACCAGCAATTTGTAAACACTATTTATTTGCGAGTTAAAATGCTTCAAATGACTTCCAATCAAGTTTTTCGAAAACTCAAAAATTTTCTGAGAAAAATAGCTTCAGATTTCGAATTTACAGTTGCGCTTAAGCGCCATTTTCCTAAAAAGGCTCTAAATTTTTTCAAAGAAAATTGCCATTTAGGACGAGGTTTTACTGTTCTTTAATATTCGAAAATTAATATTTCCGTTCTACCATTAAGAAACCGAAACATTGAACTTTTTCTTAAATCATGTTCTTAGGGCGGCGATAGATGGCAGCTGGCTCGAGTTTGTGGCAATTGCGAATAGCTAGCCCAGACCCAAGGAAGTATAAAACTAATATGGGAAATTATCGTAATTTTAGTGATTTTTATCAATTATTATGTTGATTAGATGAAAGTTTTTCACTGATATTGCTATATATAATGAAAGAAAATGAAAAACCATTGCGAAATATGGTGAAAACTCGTACTGAATCTTCAAAGGTTTTGATTGATTGAAAAATTGTTCCGGGCGCACGAAGTGCAAAGGTCATTAGTCTCGTAAATGTAATGCATGTTAGTATTGCGGGAGATGGCACTACTATCTTGAAGTTAGAATTTGAATATTATGAGAAATAAAAGAAATGTAAAAACTTTTTAATTTCATTTTTGTCCCCATGGGGGGCGATATTTAAAAACTCAAAGATTTTTTTAAAACATTCACAAATAAAAATCTTTCGAATATCTACATTTTGCATTGAGATGTGGAGGAAAGTATAAAATAATAGCCACCTGCCCCTCTTGGAAGCCAGATTTGTTTTGAGATATTCATGTTTGTAATATCTTGAAGATAGAACCTTTTGAATATTTATTTTTAAATGAGAAATTATTGAGAAATAAAGGTAATGTGAAAATAAAGTTTTTAATCCTATTTTTGGCTCCCCTACCCCCATGGCGGGGGAGGGGGGCGAAATGAAAGAAATGTATGCCAGAAACCTTCGCGGGAGCTACTTACCAACTTTCCAATGTTTCATGGCGATCGAGTTAATGGTGTTAGCGATTAATGAATAAAGGTCAAACAGACATACTGTGCATTGTTTTTACGCATATAGATGCTTGATTCCCAACGCGTGGCGTGTTACCCTTTTGTTTGAGAAGAGTGTGTACATAATATAATAATCATCGCTGTATATTCCATTCCTAAATGAACTAATGTACTGTAGTGACACCACTTTCTATCTCGTCTCTCCGTGCTTATTTTCTACCTCTTTCTCTCTGTGTCTACCTCCCTCCGTCACACCGAAGTGGCTGTTAATACGCAACACTCACCGTGCTGAATACTCAGATTGACATGAAATTTCACCAGCTTCTTTAGCACCTTTCAAAACCCCTACATACAATTTTTTGCGTGGTACGAAGCATTGCAAGTAGTGTTTTCTCAACAATTATAATTGAGACCTTTCACGGCCTTACCGCCTGTGGAAGGGCGGAAATCGCTGCGCGCCGCTGCGTTGGTTCCGCGGCCGTTATACTGCGATTTTTGTAGGAAGAGCTCTCAAGATAACTCAAATCCCATCTTCGCGATGGAATATGTCACGGCATTTCGTATCATTCACAGTCGTTCCGCTAGATTTCGCACGATCGCGACCGTATGAAGCAGTGCTTGCGATCATGCGACTTCTACCGGCAAGACCGGGAAAAGACGCGAAATGCGTTGACATATTCCATCGCGAAGATGGGATTTGAGTTATCTTGAGAGCTCTTCCTACAAAAATCGCAGTATACACACCGAGCCGCCACTATCGGCCTGTCGGCAGGGGCTCAGTTGCCTCAGAGGGCAGGCGGGGTGACGAAAACGGATGGTCACGTTGCAGTTTCAGAAGGACGAGTTGGGCGAGAACACATGCATCAGTAATTCGAATGCAATCATTCATTACTGACATTATTTACAGGATTTAAAGATCACAATGTGGTTTAATTAATCAAACAAGACTTATTAAACAATAAATATGTAAATAAATAAATGCACAACAAATCAGTAAATAAATAAAAAGAAATAATAAACAGATACAATAAATAAAAAAATAATTAAATAAAAATAATAAATAAATTGCACTCACGGGTTACGCACAAAATATTCACAATAATATATAACAAAAAATGTTTGTGCGCTTACTAACACTCTTCACAGAACAAGTGTCACTGTGTACATCAAACTAACGAGTCATCAGCAAAGGCCTTCGCCATCGTTCTTGAACAAACACGTTTGGAAATCTGATGCCGGTTGATAAAAGCCACGTAACGTTCCTGGCGCTGCCGAGGGAACGGCTCGCCCACTACAGGAAGCGCAGAGGATACGAAAGGTCCTGATACAAAGTACCTATAAAACACTATTTATTATATTCAACACGAAAAAGTCTGTATGTACGAGTTTTGAAAGGAGCTAAACAAGCTGGTAAAATTTCATGTCAATCGGAGTATCTCTGTGAGTGATTCGTGAAAGAGTAAAGAGGGAGACCAGAGCGAGACACTTCAGAAAACGTATTAGTGTGAGTCGTGTAAATTACACCCTATTCGGTGAAAGTGGGTGTCCCAGGGAATTATAAGGTGTCTATATACAACTATAAATACAAAATTACTCAGAATCTAAAATAAGATGGAGATTTTGAAATATTTCACCACGTTGTTCCCTACAACTGACACTACCTGCTGGAACATTTCCTTTCGCAAAATGTCAAACACGTTAAGACATAAGGAGGGGTAAAATCATAAATTCATTACTATGCACTTATACACTACGAAGTTTATGAAGCCTACTGAAAAGCCTCGTATTTAGGTTAGTTGTACCTATTTACCTTCAAATACCTATTTACGATGTGTCAAAGCTTGTACAGTACTTGTAATCAAAAAGTTTCAATAACATATACGTGTAGTGAAATGAACATAACTAAATATTAGATGCAATCGCTTTTGATCAATCCAATATTTGATTATTGATGAAAGGATGAAAGTAAACACAAAGTGGATAGAAGTATCTTTAGATTCTCCTAAAGATATGTTGTATATTACTCTATACAAAATAATCTATACCCTTCTATATTATATGCTGTAGTAAATATCACAGATTATTCCCTTTTGTAAGAAACTATGTACCCAATACCCCGCAACTATATTACCGCTAAACTGTTTCAAACTCAAAATGGAATCAAGCAAATTCAAATTGACAATTAACACAAATTTGTAACAATCAGGATCAAATTGAGACCAAAAAAGTAATGGAGAACAAATGCAATTGAAGTGAGACTTAACACATTAATACTGAGACCAAACAATTACAAAGTGAGAATCAATTAGGCAATTGTTTTAGTTGATAAGAGAAACAAAAAGAGATGGAATTTGTCGAATTTGTATTGGTGGTTGATTTCGCCTTATATTAAGAATTAGTGATGTTAACAGTACATACTTTCTCACATTATTTCTAACTTTTGCAATTTTCAAAAATTCAATGAGTTCAACGAAACGCAGACCTGCGCCATTCTTTTAAGTCCCATTGTTCCAATCATGGAAAAAATAAAGACAAAATTTGGAATAGTCTTTGACAATATGTTTTTCATAAATTGCCTGAACTTTAAGACGAAATTACCCAAAACATGCATTTTTTTAAAAAAATGAATTTTTATGTGTTTGGTTTTTGAAAACAGATTTAATTTAATTCAAAAATCTCAACCTTCAGTACTATACTTTTGCAATATTACCCTTTGCAATGTTACTTAAGCAATTTTCGAAAATACAGAATGTCAGACAAAATTGGGATCAGCACCACTTTTTTGCCGACATTTAATTTCCAACACGACAGCGAATTTTAATAACAAAATTGCTTAAAAATTGTCTATATTTTGCGGAATATTACGCACAAACTACTCATATTTTCAAAAAAAATTGTACTTGACCTTATTCCAAGACGTCTTTAAAGAACATATTTTGTCAAAGAAGAAAGCTTTTTCTTCAGTATTGTAGTTTCAGGAAAACGCCGAAAAAAGTTGAACCTTTACAATTTTCGAAAAATCAAGAATTTCAACAAAAATGAGACCTGCGTTATTTTTTATTCGTTCTCTACGCTATTAGTGGATAGTTTAATAAAAAAATTGGAGAAAGTTTTGAGAAAATTTTGAAAATGTAATTTAAGTCTCATATAAAGTAACCACAAAAATCAAAATATCCGCTTCAAACTCGCAAGACCTTGAGTTTGTTGAGATCACAAGGAAAACATAATTTTTGATAAAATAGTGTGAACGATTTAGGCGTTAGTGTTTACCACGGACAGAGGATAACATGTTCTGCAGTCAGAATACATGTTTTTTGGGACCTTGATATCACAAAAATCGATTCACGACAAAAAATCTGTCTGTCGTTTATATGCAGTGGACGCTAGCGCCCAAACCGATCACAGGTCTGAAGAATTAATATTTCTCGATGTATTTAAAGGAACTGGAGGTCCTGCAAGATTCAAACTTTTGATTTTGGGGAGTACATGAACCCTCAATTACATTTTCAAAATTTTCTCAAAAATGTCTTCAAAGTGTTGTATTAAACTTTCTTCTGGAATAGAGTAAATGACACTTAAAAGAATGTCGCAAGTCTCATGTTTTTTGAAAATCCTGATATTTCAAAAATTGCAAATATCCAAATGTGTTTCAGCGTCTTTCTTCAACTACAATATTGAAGATAGATTTTTTCTTAATGAATCTCTTCTTGAAAGACATCTTGAAGTTACCTAATGTGCTATTTCGTCGATGTTCCTAGTTTTCACTTAATTTACCATACAATATAGTCAATTTTTAAACAATTATTTTTCATAAACAGTTCCAATTTTTCTTGAAGTTTCTTCCTCGTGTGCATCAAAAAAGTGTAAAAATAATTGGAGCTAGTCCTATTTTTAGCTCGCTCTCTGTATTTTGAAAAGTGCAAAAACTGAAAATACCAAAACTATACATTTTAGGATAGATGTTTTGTCTTATAAGCAATCTGTTCTTAAAAAATACGACATTTAAAAAGGTGCAAACAATTTTTATAAATTTCGGATTGATGTAAACGCAAATTAAAAGCAAAATCATTTTCTGACAAAAGGCCCCAAATTTGTTCTTTCAATTTTTCCACAAAACAACCGATTCTTAAAATAACGGATAAAACAACGGATTCTTAAAAGAATGTCGGAAGTTTAATTTTTGTTGAAGATTGAATTTTGGAAAACGGCAAAAAGTTAGAAATAGTGTGAGAAAGTATGAGTTGTTGTAGTCCCACTAGTTATTACTTAGAGATTTCCGCATCTGCCGTTACCTTTCGAGTCCCAGCGTTCGCGTTGCCACTCTCGACTTATATCCCCACGTACAGAGCGTACATAGCATTACGCAATGTACTCCGGAGCAAAGCAGGGCTTATGAATTTAATTAAAGCACGAGGCCCGATAACCAATATCTTGGAACCAGAAAGAAGGCGTCTTTTCGTGTCCCCGATAATTTTAACGCACTTCTATCTTAAGCACCTAATAAATATTAATAAATTTCATCTCAGTTGCGCCCTGCGCTCAGATAAGACGTCGAAGGCTCCAATAACTAACGCATGCCCCTTAACCTCCATGTAATCATGAGAGGTCACTTCGGGGCACAGTCCTCGTGATAGCAAGACCCGCGCCTCGGAGTTCCCCCCTCCGCCCGTGATAAGGGCCACCCAGAACGCGCTTGCGTCTCTGACCATAACAAGTATCTCCCCCTCCACCATGTACTTACAAACAGGAGTGGGGATGTAGTCTATATAGTTCCTAAGGAGATATTGTAAAGGGTTCACAACCATTTTCGACTTTGTAATAGAAATTTGTATAACCTGTATTTTATTCACTTCTGTAATAAATTCGGTGTGTTCACACTCTCTGAGTTTCATTTCACTAAGTCTGTCTGGAGAACTGTCGACTTGCCATCGACGTATTTTACTCTCGTTTGCGAGCAGTTGTGAAGTAGGGATGTTACAACGGTCACAAAACATCGATGTACAAAATTAAAACATTGATGTTAATAATACATCGATCAAAACAATCCATGGTTTGAAACATCGATGATTTAAAGCTAGTTTAGTAATCTATTGCATTAAACCCGGGCGCAACAAAATTGAATTTGTCAATTGCCATGTTTATCTATTTAAATTTAAGGTTTAACTGAGAAAAAAGCAAAAAAATGAAAACAAAGGACAAAATTATAATTTAGCGCCCAGGGCCATCTAAAAAAAAGATGATCAGTTATCACTTCGCCAAAGAAGGATATGAGTAGAAGAGGGAAGGCAGTTGAGGGTATATGTGCTGACCGCCTCTCCATAGGCGAAATAGAAAATACTGGGAGGACATCGGCGTCTTCTCGGAAGAGAGACACTACTCGATGAAGGTTGTAAAAGCAGCGTTCGTTTCGTTCAAAGACAAAAACGGACTATGACAGTAAGCACAGGAATGAAATAGATTTTTGCCACAAAAATGGAGTATCTGCGACGTTATTTTTTATTTACTAAAACCAGGCCGTCAAGTCATGACCGTACGGGTATTCGTGGGTCACGCCGAGACCTCCTACCTCCGACGCATTATCAGGGATCATAACGCCCTTCCCAGGTTAGCTAAACAAACCTCAACCTTCCCTCTCCCTCTCTCTAGACCACGTACTGGGATTATATGTGGGTTGCAACAACGTACAGTCACAGAAAGAAATATATATTCGAAAGACAAAACACAGTAAACAGGGTATAATAACTGCTACAAAAATGGAATGAATTACTAGATGAAATTATTGGATAAAATTACCCAAAACAAATAAGATAAATGAAAAGAAAAGAATACGAAAAAAGTACTGTCATGTTCCAAAAGTTCTTATATCAAGTAAGCGGCCGTCCATAAATTGCGTAACGCAAATTTCGAGTATTTTCAATATCCCCTCCCCCTTGAAACGCAATTCTCTATCTCTTTATAACGCAGAGTGACGCTGACTCAGACCCCCACCCTCCCCTTTAGCGTTACGTAATTTATGGATAACTCCTAAGGTCACGAGCATAACATCATTATTTACCTTTCACTTCCGCCTTCCCTGAAGACTATACTTGTGTTCAATGAATTATGGTCTTTTATACAAAAAATGTTCCCAGATTCCACTTGCCTGGTTGCTGTGACGACAGCTTTCCCCGCTGGCTGCTTCGCTCGCAGCATCCCTCTAGTTATCTCACCATCCTTCAGCTACTAAATATTGCCGCTCTCCGGACGTGTGCATGACTCGCAATCCGTCGGCCGTCTGCCTCTGGCCAGCCTACCCCGCCAATGCTCGCTCCTGCCGCTCCACCCCTCAGTTCCTTCCCCTATCTTGACGAGAGCTCACCGAAGCGTCCAATCACGACATTGGCTCGGCCGCGGAGCTGTCGGGAACAAACCCGATGATTGTGTCTCTCTCAATGAGAACCAGATCCAACACTCTTCCATTCATCCACACAATGTGGATACGTCAGTGGTACTAGCACTAGTGGACAGTGGTATGCAAATTTCCATAATGACAACTTGGTAAAGGTTAAAATATGAAATAAAACATTATATCATATTTTAACTTTTACCAAATTGTGGTTTGGGGGATATTTTACTTACAAACGAAACATTGAGGACAAACCGTCGGTGTTAAAAAACATCGGTTCTAATACACTGACATTTAAAACATCGATGTTTCTTTAAAAATATCGATGTTTTTAAAACATCAATATCGAAATGGCATCCCTCTTGGGAAGTCGCTTTACGAGAAGTGTCGAGACGGCGTCATAGAGACGTGGGAATGAGATGCAAGGCAGGGATGAACTCACAGTGGTGAGAGAGGTTCACGAACCAAACACATGAACATCTTAACGTACGCCATAATGACCGTGCAAACACAGTCATTCATCGATACCAATAACGTGAATGTACAAGAAAAAGACGTTAAGTAAATCTAGGGGTATGTTGTAGCAAAACTGCTTCTGTACAAAACCCCAAAAATTGTTTTTCCCAAAACGTAGCCGCTGCTCAAGAATAACAAATACTCGAGTAATACTGTAAGAAATGAAATATTTTAGCAAAACCCGTCTTCACAAATACTGCAATAATATTCTACAGTAAGAATTAAGTTCTGTACTACCAAGAATATAAATTAATGGTGCTAAAACTACTTTCCCGCTCGTATTTTCACTTAAAATTACGCAAAAATTACTAAAATTTTCGAAAAATTGTACATGACCTTTTTTCAAAATCTATTTTTAAGAAACAGATTTAATTAAGGAAAAAATCTCTATCTTCATTATTGTAGTTGTAGGAAGGCGCCGAAAAATGTTTCATTTTTTGCAATTTTCGAAAAATTAGTTTTCAACGAAAGTGAGACCTGCACCATCATATTAAACGTCCTTCACCCTATCGAATAAACAATAATTTAAAACATTGGAGCTATTTTTTTGAACATTTTGAAAATGTTCTAAGGGCTTTATATAAATTTGCCCCTAACATTAAAATTTCGGTTTCAAATTCGAGGGGCCGCGACAACAGCCAGATCAATTGGGGAATATACATTTTGGAGAAAATCAGATGAACAGTTTAGCCGCTAGCGTTCTTTGCAGACGGTCAGACGGACGGACAGACAGACAGACACGTTTTGCAGTCATTCGATTTTGCGGTATCCATCAAATTCGGATCCATAAAAAATGATTCTGGTTACACCAAGTGTTAGAGGACCTTTTTTAAAAATTTAAAAACTGGATTTATCCACTTTTTTAATTACCAGGGCCCGGCAATATGCGTTTTCGGCCAAAAATTCGCCCGTGAAGAAGGTAAGATTCCGTTGCGCTATCGTGACCTCCGACAAGCCGGAGGAGCCGGCGGCGTGGCGCGGGCAGCAGGGCGGAAGCAAGGAGTTGTTGCGGGGCCGTGGGCGAGGGCGCGCAAAACAAGGGCGATGGGTGTTCGGCTGCAAATAAATGCCGCGGACGCTGGCTCCTGCAGCCACTTCGCACCGTCCTGGGATCGCGAAGATGGCTCCATCCCTCCAGCTCGCCGCCGCCATCGCTCTGCTGCTGGCGGGAGACCCCGCGGCGGCCGCCACCGACAAGCTGCGTGAGTACACATCGCAAGTTGGGGGAAGGAACGGCGGACTCTGTTCACTATCTCGTGTTTCCGGGCGCGTCCGCTGATAAAATCATTACTCCCGTAAGTATAGTGCGCGGGTTTTTTTTATCGCGGCAAGTGGCGGTGATGTGCCGCTAGATGGTAAGATCCGGCCCTGACCTACAGATCTGCTAGAGTATACTGCGATTTTTGTAGGAAGAGCTCTCAAGGCCACTCAAATCCCATCTTCGCGATGGAATATGTCACGGCATTTGGCGTCTTTTCTCGGTCTTGCCGGTAGAAGTCGCATGATCGCAAGCACTGCTTCATACGGTCGCGATCGTGCGAAATCTAGCGGAACGACTGTGAATGACACGAAATGCCGTGACATATTCCATCGCGAAGATGGGATTTGAGTTATCTTGAGAGCTCTTCCTACAAAAATCGCAGTATAGTTTGCCCTCCAACAAGTATTTCTCACCGTCCCAGTCGGATCATGCTCTAAGCCAGATCTGCACAAGCGCACCATTTGAGCCCCTTCTTGGGGAAGCCCGCGCCCCACGCCCCACGGCGCCCCATGAGAACTATAAAAGTTGACATAATCCCTGACGGCCGAGCTGTCCCTTCACTTTACTGATCGTCGGTTCAATGCTAAGTGCGAGCTTGAATTTTTATTCACGGAGAGAAATGGAGCAACAACGAGTCTCTTATGTCAGAAGATGGTGTCGGAGAAAAAGTAACGGCAAAAAGTAAAATTTAAACATTTAAAAAAGTATGGTCAAGTGTATTACAACCAGATATTTCTGAACTAAATGTATGAAGAGTGTATTATTATTAACAATGAGAAATGGTTAAATTTTCTGTTCTTCTAATTTATATTACAAATATTTTCAAATCAGTTGCAACAGTAACTAGTGGTGCTACAGAATGGCACAGACTTTCCCCTATTGGTTTTATATTTCCTTGGGTCTGAGCTAGCTATTCGAAATTGCAACATACTTGTGCCAGCTGCCATCTATTGCCGACCCAAGTAATTTTTCTTTACATTTTCTTAATTTTTCGGTTTCCTAATGGTAGAACGGAAATATTAATTTTAAAATATTAAAGAACAGTAAAACCTCGTCGTAAATGGCAATTTCCTTTGAAAAATTTGGCGCCGTTATTAAAAAAATGACGTTCAAGCTGTACTAAAAATGGGAAATTTCAAGCTCTTTTTCACAGAAAACTTTTGAGTTTTGGAAAAACTTTAAGGGGAGTCATTTGAAAAACTTACACTCACAAATACAATGGTGTTTACAAATTTCTGGAAATGTGCATATTAAAGGTGAGAGAGATTTTTAAAAAACATACATTTATGTCATTTTTGCAAAAACGAAAAAATACCCCAAATTGAACTTTACGTTATGTAAAAGTGTGTAATTAGCACTATCATTTTCAAAAGTTAAAAAAAATGGAGTCACTTATGAGAAAATGGCGTTTGAGCGTTTCTGAAAATGTGGAATTTTGGGCTACTTTTCACAGAAAACTTGACTTCTCGAGAAACATTACTTAATATTATTTAACGCACGTGTACTCGTGAATATAATAATGCAAACAAATCGCCGCTAATGTTAATATTAAAGGCGTGAGAGACAGGTCAAAAAAATTAGTTTCGTAATTTTTGGAAAAACAAAAGAATAGAGCAATATGGCGTTTATGTCATCTCAGAGTACATTTATCATTATCCCTACCAAAAGTTAGAAGAAAACATTTGGAGCCGTTTTTGAGAAAATCTTGTTTTTGTAATTTTTTAAAATTTCACATATTGCACGCAATATTGCGCGAAAACGACTAACATTTTGAAAAAATGAACATGACCTTAAAGAAAGAACTCACTATGAAAAACAAATTTCATTTGAAGGAAAAATCTCTATCAGCAATTTTGTAGTTGGAGGAAGACGTCGAATAAAATTCAAATTTTTGCAATTTTTGAAAATCCAGAGTTCACCGCGAAATTAGGACCTATGCCACTTTTAGAAGTGTATTTTACTTTATTCTTACAAGAAATTTAAAGAAAAATTTGGAGCTGTTTTCGAAAAAAAATTGAAAATGTCTGGCGGGCTTTACGTAAAGTGCCCCCACATTTTACGGAATCATTTTCAAAATCTGAAAGATTGGAGTCGAGTCAGATCGTTAGGGGTTTCTTCAATTTGAAAAAAATCGTACGTATGGTTTAGGCGGTAGTAGTGTTCAGAGACAGACGGACAGACGAACGGACGGACGTTTTCCTTTCAATTGGTTTTTCGGTATCAAGGACTAACAAAATAGGGATTCTGGATACACTACGTGTTAGGGGATTTTTTTCCCTTAATTTAGCAAGTGGCAAGAGCTTGCGTTATCAGGGCCCAGCAATGAATTTTTTTCTGCCGTAAATTCGGCATATTTTCGCGCATCATTACAAAACTTTCCCTATACTTCGTATATTACTCCGTACATACGTACGTATACGGGAAAGTAAAAATTGACCGTGAAATGTGTAGAAGTTGTCGAGCAATTTATTCTGAAATAGAAGTATACAAAACCTCCCCTCTCCAGAAACTACAGCCGTTTTTTCAAGTTTTAGTTCAACATAATTCAACACATTTCCGTCTCAAGAGCCGAAGGGGCTCCCGGGTGGGAGGGCCCGGGTCCTGCTACCGAGGGCAGCGGTCACTTGCCCCAAAAGTGAAAGTCTCTCACTAGAAGCCGGTGGGGCGCGGAAGGGCTGCCATGGCCGTCGTGAGGCGCGTTGCTGGGGCCCCTGTGCAAGCCTACTCTAAGCTTGCCACTGGGCTCCTGACATGTGGTAGTGTAGTGTATAAAACTGTTAGTGTGTGTAATGTATGAAAGTGTAAGTGTGTGTAAGGGCTAAAAGAGAACAAGGAAGAGGAAAGAAACATCTCGCGCGGTCCGTGTCCGTTTGTTAGGGTACTCCTTCGTTTTTGCCTGGTTTTGATCGGAGAAACTCCGGAAAAACTACCGATCAGAGCAGCCGGTAGAATTCTCCTCCAGAAATCAAATGACTTCGACCTAGTACGCAGCTTGTGTCGAAAATCCTGCCTCGGTCGGCTCTTTGTTCGTTTTCTATGGTGATACATACATATGGTGATACATATGTATCTTTTCGTAACGCTGTACTGTTAAAACGACTTAACGCAACAATTGTGAAAGATAATACGTGAGTGAAACCCAGTCTAAATCTGAAACTCTTGCGGTTAGTTCTGCAAGTTGGCACCGCAAATGATTTGGGTCTATTTTGGTTACGATTGCGTGAAATGTGAGCAGGTGATGTGGCGTTTAATGCAAATGATATTGACTGTCCGGGTGACGCCACGTCGAAGACTGTGGTGCCAACGCTTCGAACAACTTGTCGTGAACTTGCTCACTGCCGGTCAGAGGCACTGCAGTCTCAACTGATTCTCTGAGCCATCAAACTTGGTTCCCTATAAGGAGATATTACAAAACCTCTTGAACGACTTTCGGCAATAGTGCCTGAATTGATGGACTAAATTGATTATTTGTTGTTTGGTGTAATGACGTTAATCACTATATTCTAATATTCTAAAGTTATAACATCATTTTGACGCAACCAGCCAGAGACAAAATTGACATTCTTAACGGCCGACATCCAGTAAGAAATTAACAGTCGTTAAGACTCTTAACTTAAGAGCGATCGAAACAAACGACTTGTAACTAAAGATACTGTATGAGTACATGAAGTCGAAAACATAGAATTTCGTGCTTTTCATTTCTTCTTTTTCTCACTTTTAATGACTTTTCACGCAAAAACATTGTATTAAGAAAAGTACTGAACGACGCACGGCCAATAATTCAAATAACAGATTCGTTTGGTTATAAACCTCGGATATCACCTTGTGTTACAAACTTCAGCCACAGTTGTTTAGTTGTTATGCTGTTTATTGGCATAACGACAATAATGATAGTAAAGAACAACGCATTAGATTTATGCCACTAAATTGCAAGTTTCAAATTGCGATCCCTCCATGTGATGTGTGAGGGAAAAAGTGAATTCCAGGTATATACTGGGACTCATCAATTTTCTCTAGCTCCGTATTTATTCCTGCATAAAATCATTTCTATATTATCTGTCCTAGTAAGTTCAAGACCATGCACTGAACTTCTAATAAATTTATGCCTAACTGTTTTAAACATTTTGAAAATGTCCCAGAGGCTTTATGTAAAGTACCTCCAAAAATAAAATATCGGTTTATAATTCAAGGGGCCGCGACATCAGCTAGATCGAATATCAAATTTCGAAATAACAATTTTGGCAAAATATGAATTTTGGAAAAAAAAATCGACTGAACGGTTTAGGCACTAGCGTTGTTCACAGACGGATGGACAGACATACGTTTTGCCGTCATTCGATTTTTCTGTATCAAGGACCCACAAAATACGGAACCTGGCTGCATGTGTCACAGGATTTTTTTTTCTGAATTTAGCAGCAGAATTTATCTACTTTTTCGTTATCAGGCAATAAGAGTTTTTCTACCGAAACCTCGTTTTCTGGGCAGCATTACATACATTTCTCTTTACTGGATAAGCAGTAGCGAGAAAGTAAAAATGTGAGAGCTGCATAATTTCCTTTCAATTTTTGGGCGCATTAGAAATTAGTAATACAATGATTTTTGTTCCATGAAGGTAAGGGTGTAGCGGTCTGAAAGCACACTTTTTACCACTGGAATTGGACTTTAAATCCCGTTAAATCCATGTGAAATTTGTGGAGGAGAATAGGATTTTTGGTAGGTTTTCTCGGTGTTCCTGCGTTTATCTCTCCTCTCATTCCATCAGCTTCATTGTTCATCTTAATACATATTAAATCTTTATAATTAATTTCTTCATCGTCGTCACATATTGAAATATTCATCCATTCTAAGTATGGTCAGAAGGTTTAGGCAGTGATATCGTATGACGAAAATTCGACTGTGGTAAATAATGTTTTTCGTGCACTCATAAAAGGAGTGCAACTGTGTTCACCTGCTTTTGGGTGCTTTATCAGAAGCCACCACTGACTTCACTATGACAAGAGTCCCTCGTATGTGATGTTTACTTGTTTGTCAGTTTCAAACACATGTTACAAATACTCGGCAAAACCTGAGTTAACTTCTTGAGAGTACCCAATATTCTGACCAAAATTATAGCATCAAACTGTAAATTCTTATTTGGGATTTGCAGAAAAATAATGTCAATATATAGATAATACTGTGCTGAACAATCAGAAGGTTGTGACCAAGGAAAGAGAGGTACTTGTGAAATACAAGTGTTAGGAAATCGTAATCATCGGTTTGTGATGTAAAAGAGCACACGTCGTACCGGAATTTATCAGAGGTATCTACGATATCAGCAAAATGTGTGTAAGAACTTGTGCAAATTCCCAGATCATTCAAAAAACTTGCAAGTGTGGCGTCAGTTTATGAAGATCGGCACATATTTTTGCCAATACGTATTGCAGAGGTATCTTCTTAACATCTATAATTTAGTAAATAATAATAATATTATTATTAATGATAAAAATAATATTAATAATAATAATTCGTGTTTTGAACACTAAGTAAACGTACTTGTTTCAGCTCCTGGGTTCAAACTCTGCCATGTAGACGATGACAATTCGTGTTTTGAGGAAGCTTTGGTAGTAGCAGCTCAGCAACTTGTTCCAGGTAAGTCGTAAGGACTGTATTCAAAACGTGTGTAAATATGAACCAATGTAACATTAAAATCTAATGTTTGGCTTAACTGCAATAAGATCCATCATCAAATATAAATGCATTGAGGTCACTTACAGGACTGCCAGATTTTGGTATTCCACCTTTGGAACCTCTTCACATCCCTCAGTTGAATATCGGGGACAACTCCGACTCACCTGTCAATTTACAAATCAATATCACTGACATACTTATTTACAACCTTAAGGATGCCAAACCATCGAACATCAAGTGAGTATATATCAAAATCAACAGAAATGCAGAGTTTCTATATATATAATGCATTGATTTTTTTAATGCGAAAATTTCTTACTTATTGTCATCAGATGCAAAAATTCGAAAAAAAATGGTAAATTTCATTAGTGATGCAATCAAGTGGAAAGGGCTTCATCCCAGCAGCCCACGAAATACTCACAAATATGTTAAAAAAATTATACAAAATCCGTAGCACATCTAACTCACAGTAAACAAAAATTCACAAATATAGTATTTTCTAATCTTCTATCTTATCGAAAGTCATTCAATGCCTCAATTGAAAATAAAAATAAAAAATTTTAATAAATTTAAATCAACAAAAATACATTTTAAATTCAGCTTGAATGAAATTGCCTTCCTATGAAAACATCAGGTCAGATAGACTAACACCTGAAGACCCCTCCCCCGACAAAAATTCTATTTGCGGCCCTAAAGTTATATTTTTTAAAAATTTCTTTAAATATACGAGGGTTGGGGTATAAGTCATGGAAACTAAATATATTTTATAACATCAGTAACGGGTGAAAAATAGGAAATATACATATGAAAGTATAAGAAGTGCATGAACATGACGACACACCAAAATTGTGTTTCTCATATTTATTAAGGTATTTGAAATGACGATACAGGTTTTATGTCCTAAAGTATTTTAGTATATAGGAGTTTACAATATTACAAAAGCATTGCATACCCGTTCTAAAGGCCCGATTAAGCAGATGATTGCCGTGGGTTCCACATAGGTTCGCATACTTACAGGTTATCACGTGCGTTGCTGATCACTGGTCGTACACATCCTCGCAGAAACTCTCGTGCGCAACTCGCGACTGTTCGGTACGAAAGGGCATTATTCCAAAGAGCCTCCACCAATTCTCTCTGACGTTCTCGGGCATTTCTCCCAATAAGAACGGCTGTCTTGATGTAAGGACGTTGCTCGAATCACGTTAAATTCATCTCGCACGGCGGTAGTCGGATAATTGGTTTTACGTTGCTCTCTGCGCTAATACATAGAGACACTCGCAGAGCCATCTGTTGTAAACGCACATTAGTACAGAATCTTTCACGTAACAAATAAAATTGTGTAATCCGATAACATTTCTTAAAAAAATTGTTGCCTTTAATTCTACTCCAACCCTTGTAGTTACGGATATAACTTGTTAACTATTTTTAGCTGGAGCTCAACATACGGCTTAAGAAAGAAAATTTTTGATGAATCTCGATACAATAAAGAACATGAGTTTTAAGTATTTATGCTTTCTATTATTAATAAAAATTGCTACTTCTTTATTTTCCAAATAAATAAATGAACACATCAGTTAAATAACACTAATAATTATAGTTAATAACTATAATAGTTATTAATTAACAACCATAATAATAATTATTTTTATTATAATTATAATTTTATTAAACAATGAATTATATTTCCTTTTTACTTTAGTTTCGATTTTGAAAATTATCATTTATCAGCCCATGAACATGTAGAAAAAATCTATGGAGAAGCTAACTATGTAATGGGTGGTCGAATTCTTATGATTCCTGCACAGGGTGAAGGCAAAGTCACCTTCAATATATGTAAGTATTTTTGCATACAGTAGAATTTGCATCAATAGAGTAAGTGGGAGAACTAGATCTTTTTGACGAGGCTTCTGTTTGAAAAACTAGTCTTTTTACAATAATATTGTAGTATTACCCCCCCCCTTATTGGCATGAATTAAGAGACAGATATATCAAACAAAAAATGAAATTTTTACTGGGATGAAATGTGACGATAAATGCAAAATAACACTCAATTAATAAAATTTAGAATTTCAAACTATTATTTTTCATGGTAGCTTCAAAACAATTTTTACTCCTCCTTCATTCTCCACATATATTTTTATCTGTATTCATTTTCAGACAATTTGGAAAGTGAGATTACTATCAAAGGAGAGAAGCATGTCAAGAAAAATAAGGATCATATGAGAATTACTGACTTTATTTTCAACATCACTCATTTGGAAAAAATGGACATGCACTTCGACAACCTGTTTAACGGAGACCCGACGTTAGGTAGGTAAACGTGATCGCAATAATCAATTTAACTTAAAATATTTTTTATTCTTGGTACTTCCTATGTCTGATGTAATAAGCTAGAATGAAAATATATTACAATTCTTCTGAATTAACGCCCAGTTTCAATTCAAGTGCCCGAAATCTAATTGTAAGGAAGTTTTAGCATTTTAAAAGTTTAATTAAGATATTCAGAACAAGTCTCTCTAATCGTTTTGAGTTTGAATACTTATTAGTTCATTCAGACTGAAAAGCATGAAATATGTAATCAAACAAACGCAATAACATGTAACAAACGGAGAATATCTCGCACATATTTTGAAACTTTTTAAAGCAACACTATCGCTTGGTTTGGTTATCATTTGAACTAGAGATGCTACAGAATGGCAGAGACTTTCCCGTATTAGTTTTCTATTTGACTTGGTCTTGGCTAGCAATTCAGACATGACACAGACATGCCAGCTGCCATCTATCGCCACCCACACTACATTTTTTTTTATATTTTCTTAATTTTTCGGTTTCCTAATTGTAGAACGGAAATATTATTTTCAGAATATTAAAGAACAGTAATAACTTGTTCAAAATGGCAATTTTAATATTTTTAAACAAATAAGCACGTTTTATTAACAACTTTCCTCTTAGAATGGAAATAGAAAAATAGGAATGTGGGGGTTTAACATGCGATAGTTCTCGCACTATTATGAGGAGGTAGCAGGAAAAAATGTGTGCTACGGCACATCACAAAGAACAAACTTTTTAAATTAGCTAAAGTAAAATAGCTTGAAAAAATGCAAAACAAAAATCAAAAACACGCTAGCCTACAAAACTACGTGACTTAATTTAAAACTAGTGGTCTTACAGAATGGCACAAACTTTCCCGTGTTAGTTTTCTATTTCCTTTGGTCTCAGCTAGTTATTCGGACTTGCCAAATTCTCTTGTCAGCTGCCACCTATCGCCGCCCAAACTACATTGACATTTTATTAATTTTTCAGACTCCTAATTGGAGAAAGGGA
The DNA here is from genome assembly GCA_031308135.1 of Acheta domesticus. Classification (NCBI taxonomy): domain Eukaryota; kingdom Metazoa; phylum Arthropoda; class Insecta; order Orthoptera; family Gryllidae; genus Acheta; species Acheta domesticus. The sequence continues at coordinate 227,714,097 of JAHLJT010000631.1, forward strand.
AATTATTTTAAGAATATTAAAGAACAGTAGTACCTCGTCTTAAATGGTAATTTTCTTTGACAAATTTGCTGCCGATTTTAAGAAAATGGCATTCTTTGTTTTATCATTTAAATTTTTCAAATGATAATTGAAGTGTACGAGACAAATTGTCATATTATAATATTACTAGGAAACCCCGACAGTCATTGTTCTACCTTTCATCTCCCTCTTTCCCATTTCTCACTGTCTCTTCTTCCCTCCCTCACCCTGCCCCTGTCTGTCTCTGCCGCTGTCTGTTCCTCATTCACATTTCATTGCAGATTCTGCACATCTCTTAGCAGGTGAGGTAGTATCTGGAAGCGCCGCACCAGCAAAAATGTAATAAAATGTTCAAGAAGATTTCATCTTACATTACGATGTGAGAAACATTTAGGCCTCAAAGTTGTAGTTTTAAGGCCATAGAATGCATTGTTTAGGAGTTATATAACGATATAGATTCAAAATCCTGCCGAATGTGTGTTGCGGGTTGCATTTGACGTAAATATTTAGTTTTGTTCGACAGCGCCATGTAGTGAAGTTACATCACATTTAACAGCACATAAACCTCGGTGAAAAAAAAACACTTAAAAGTGCGAACATTCGTGGAGATTGGTCTCACGGAGAGAGAGAGAGAGAGAGAGAGAGAGAGAGAGAGAGAGATCTATTAGCAATATCGGGAGAAAGTACGTGCTGGTGTATCACCACTAGTTTCTTTAAATTTTATTGTAAGAATAGACTGAAATTATAAAGCTGACATACATCCAATTTTCACTGTTAACTCTAAATTTTTGAAAACTCGCAAAACTTTGAATTTTTTGGCGTCTTCTTACAACTACAAAATTGAAAATAGTGATTTTTTCCTTCCAATGAAATTTGTTCTTCCAAAATTAGTTCTATCAATATGATAAGTTACATTGTATTGAAAGTTTTAGTAGTTTATCGCTCAATATTGAAACAGAAAATGTGAAAAAGTTTCAAAAAAATGTACTTTGGGCGGAGATAGATGGTAGCTTTTAAGAGAATGAGGTAAGACCTAAAATTAGCTCAGATAAAAGAAATTATAAAACTAACTAAAACATGAAACTCTGCGCCATTCTGTAGCACCAGTAGTTTCTATCTTTAGCCACTGAATTTATACTTTTTCGTTTCCAGGGTTCGGCCGTAAGTTTTTCTGCCAAAAATTCGCCATTTTCCGGCGCACGGTTATATAACTCTCTTCTTACGAAATAAGTGCGAGAAAGTAAAAAACTGTCTCATACAGGAAAGAGGTTACATTTTTACACACAAAAAGGGTTGGATAGTCACAGTTAGGGTTGCCAGATGTTCACTATTTGTGTGAACTGAGTCACTAATTAAAAAAATGAAAATAGTGAACATGTAAAAATATCTTACCGAAGAAAAAACAACTTATTGTAAGAGTGAACAAGTGTTAGTAAAGCTTTTAGTGTTTATTATGGCAAGTTTTTAATCTCGATTCGAGCTGACTGTACTCTGATACCAATCCTGGGTATTGCGCATCGTGTTGTTTAGTTTGGGAACTGTTCGTAATACGTATGTCCTAACTACTTCCTAATACGTATGCTCAAGTGCACAACACTGCGAATGTAATTCAAAAGTGTGTTTCATAAATGTCTTTCAGTCATATACTGCTTTAACCAATTCCTGATGAGTGTTGGCCCTAATGCACACAGAAAATTTTATTTGAAGATTTGAGCTAATGTATAATTTTTTTCTCCATTTTAGACAAAAGCAAAGCTCAACTTCACACTGGGCTATATTTTATATAATAAAGAAAATGTATCATTATTGCTAAAAGATCCCCTCCCCCCCCCCCCCCGGTTCTCTATTTTCTCAAAACATTTCTGGCAACCCTAGTCACACTTTCATTGACTACGCTTCGTAACAACAGCCCGTGATCACAATTTGTAGGTTATATTCACTAATATGTTAATTTATATCAATGTATGCTACTGACATAACTCTTATGATTGTGAGAGTGGGTCGTTTCGGCCGTACTCCTGGAGACACATCAACAGTTTAGTTTGATTTAATTATTTTTCAGTAGTCGATAGTGGTTCGTCAATTTACAGGGATACTACGAAATATTCTACCTTCTTTGCAGGCCCTTCTGTCAATAACCTCATCAACGAGAACTGGATGGAACTTTGGTCGCAGATAAAAGATCCTCTGCAAGAAATCTTTGGTTACATCTTCCAGGAATATGCTCGCCGAATCTTCGATAAGGTTGCGATGGATGACATCTTCCTACGCCATCCACGTTAAGCCTCAAAGCGAATTGCCGGGAAAAGGCTGTAAGGTCAAGCCCTGTTTTTACTTCGTTCTTCCGAGACTTTGTTTTAAAAGTCTCAAATTGTATCCATCAGATATTTATGCATTTAAATGACAATAAAGGTTTCTTCACATAAATGAGTTTTACCTGATTCCTAATTTCCTGAAAAATTCTTATGAAGAGCACGGTCCACATAAAATATTCTTTCTTTACATTCTTTCCAGAAAATATAAGACTTGTAAAAATATATATCTTAAAAAATCTTTGTTCGCATTACTTTTACACTTTAAGGAATGGAATTCCATTTTCGTAGGAATTTGGAATAGCATGAGCGCCTTCAGCTTCAGTTAATTTGGTTAATATTATTCCACACAAATATTCGCAAAATTATACAAAATCGAACATTTTCATGACCTGGTGTCAGGTCATATGGCTTTATTATTAACGCTCAGATGTCTTATAAGAGATGAAACTAAACCAGCCATGTTAAGTAATAAAATAACGATTTGGGACAATTTATAAGGATGGCTGGACAACAATTCACAACAAACAACAAACTCAAAATAGAAAACTACGTAGAAGAAGCGGTTGTTTAGCCACCTAAAGCTAACAGCGCTCAAAAACTAATCTCAAATAAACCCACACATAAACACGAAAAAAACAAAAACAGAAGAAATATGAATTCCTACCCAAAATTTAAAACTAATTTTACGCTCTAGGAAGACATGATTTCGTTCCATATTTTTCAAAAATCAGGGGGGTACAAAGAACAAAAAGTTCACGTACATTCTTATTCACAATAATTATTTTTAAACATTTTTTCTAAAAAAAACGGCATCCAAGTTTTTGATTAAATTTTGATCCGGAATTAAGTAAATGATTCTTAAGAGAATGATGCAGGTCTCATTAACGTTTAAATCCGAGATTTTTCTAAAATTATAAAACAGCAATATTTTTGGAGTTCTTGCCACAACAAAAATTTCACATGTTTTCGGCATCTTCCTATAACTACAATTATGAAGATAATTTTTTCTTAATGAAATGTAATTATCAGAAACAGGTTTTTAAATAAAGTCATGTTCGTGTGTCAATTTTTCGAAAATATGAATTTTTGCATAATTGAGCGTGAAACATTGGTTATTATAAAATTTTAAGGCTTTATTTTCACAAAAATGGCTCCAATTTCTTTTAAACTTCACGTATGAATGGTAAAGAAAATGATGGTGGTCCCATTTTCGGACCTTTTCTTTTTTTCCCAAATACATTTCGTTTTTTTCTTAAATGCAAATATGGTCATCGAGAAATTATTCTCTATTATATCCTGAAGGAATATTTTTCACTAAAATAATAAACATATCTTAGAAATCGAAAATAAAAAGACTTCCAAAATAATTATCAACAGGGCTTCACTATTTAACAATAAATTTTGGTGTCGTCAAATGCCGACAATGGGCGGATGTCACTAAAGCAGAATGTAACGTACCGCGGCCGCGACGAAGGTTACATCCAGAAATGCGATAACGTGTTCCCAGTTGCAGCGATTGTAACCGATTAGTTAGAACCTTGTTTGTCTTCAGATCGCCGAGGGAGAACATCTGACGTTTTGGCTCGATCCATTTTTTGGTATTAAGGGCCAACTAACGTGGTATATGAGTAAACGAGCTGTTACAAATAATAATTTACTATCTACAAGGCCAAGATTTAACCCTTTTTGGAAAAAAGGACCGGGCAATACAACACTTTCCGTCAAAATATCTTAGTTCTTTTCATCCATCGTAACAATACTTTCTCTGCATTGCGTAAGCAGGAGGCAAAAAGTAAAGATATCGGATCAACATGTATCCCCTCTTTCGTTACCGGGTTACGCAAAAGAGTTTTCTGTCGAAAATTTACTGTTTTCGGTGTTAGAAAATAAAAAGGCCAAAGCCAAGTAATAAAATAAAAAGGTCATGCTTTGAGAAAGAATATTCATTATTTTTATATCAATATGATTTTCAAAGAAGCAATCATTATATTTCTTAGAATTTCCGTTCAAACGCAATTCAACGACATTATGCAACATCTTCGATTTCATCTATAAACGCAACTCAACTCTGATAAACTGACCACGATGTGGTATTCAGGAGATGCGGTTTCCTCACCGTAGCTTCACCGGGGCGCTATAAATGCTCCTTGAGGGATCTGCCAAGTATGTTGTCTCAAAGCCGTCAACATGCTTAAACTCCTCTGCTTCTTCTGTCTGATCGTTTCTGCCCTTGGTAAGTACAGGTCTTTAGAATGAATTATCTGTGAACTTTGTATTCTTTTGTTAACTAAAGGAATGAAGTGAGAACGAGAACAGGATAGGCCGCGAACATTTTTGAGTAATGTTATCTTTAAATTTTCACAGTGGAGGTAGAATTTGAAAGAATAAATATCAGGTAAGGAATTCAATACACTACCCCAAAATTTCTCAAGTGTATCTACTTCAAATACGAGTAAAACACATTCGTGAAACCCTTTTTACGATGAAAAAATACCTGAAAAGAAGTTAATGAAGTTTGAATTGTAAATGTATTAATTATTAAGCAGCTAATTATCATTTAATTAACGCTTAATTAAGCATCAAGTATTTATTTGTCATTTTAGAATAGTTATGAATGAAGTGAAAGCATTTAAAGTCACACTATTTTATTCTTGCTTTTCTCCCATCCTGGAATGAAAAACATTGTAACAGTGGCCTGCACAACGCCCCCAACCCGCGGGCATTCTGCACTTAGGAGCCGACCGTATGCCCGCGACAAAAATTATGTTTTTAACATTCGGAGATATTTTAAGTTAGGATTTGAATTGAACCTTTTATATAATTTGTATTTGGCAGTCACCCTCACATCCCTGAACATCGATTCCAAAATAATAATAATAATAATAATAATAATTATTATTATTATTATTATTATTTAGTCTATAATAGCTTAAAATTACACTAAAGCAAATAACTGTTTTAATAATGATATCAATAATGGTTGTCTAAAAATAATAATAATAATAATAATATTAAGAAAAAGAAAAATAACACTAAATATTTCAATTTATAGTGATGACCGTGATGTTTGAAATAGCCCATCAGTTTTATTATAAACTCGTCTAATATGTACCCGAATTTGGTTGCAGACACTGATGTTAAATTTAGGCCTGTAATTGTTCTGTGTCCCTTCTTGTAAATTGGCACTACAATTGCACATTTCCCATTTTGAGGAATGATATTATTATTTATAGTGACGTCCATTAATGGTATGGAATTGTGGCATCCCCTGTTAATGTTAGTATTTCTTATGGTATTCTATCAGGACCTACAGATTTATTTTTACTGATTTTCCCGATGCTTTTCCTAATACTTCTTACATTATCTATAAATGATTAAAATGTATTTCATAAGCTACATAAAGGTATAAATAGTGTAAGCAATATTAGTTCAAAACCATGTTCAAATTTACATTACGCATGCATTTCTCCAAGAAACTAATAAAATGTGAAGGAATACACGAAAAATGTATGCATTTTTCCAATAGACGTTTTGTCAAAAAGTTTGAAAGCTGTACCTGTTCACATTATTATATTTATGAATACATGTGCTTTAAATAATGCCGTATACATTTTCTCGAAAACTCAAACGCCATTTTCTCAAAAATGTATTTTTCCATAAACGTATTTTTTGAAAGATCTTTCACACCATTAATATGCACATTTCCAGCATTTTCAAACACTATTGTATATGTGAGTTAATGTGCTTCAAATGACTTCTAATGAAATTTTTCGTTATCACAAATGATTCCTCTGAAAAAGAGCTTCAATTTTCGAATTTACAGTAGCGCTTAAACGCCATTTTCTTAAAAAGAGTCCAAATTTTGCCATTTAGAATGAGGTTTTACTATTCTTTAATATTATTAAAAGAATATTTCCATTCTACTGTTAAAAAAACGAAAAAAATATGAAAATGTAAAAAATGTAGTTTGGGCGGTGATTGATGGCAGCTGGAAGAGTGTGTGCTAAGTGCGAATAGCTAGAAGAGACCAAAGGATATAGAAAACTAATACGGGAAAATCTGTGCATTTCTGTAGTACAACTAGTTGCATTGTTTCTAAATCCTCCGCAATAACGTACACTTACATGAACCAACAAAAATATTTTCAACCAGAATGACTTTTTTTTTCATTCCGAACCCAGTTCCTCTGAGTTAACGTGCTAGCGCCGATACCACACAAAAGTAGTGGATAATTCGTATTTTTTTCGGCGCACGAGAACTTTCTCTTCTTATGGAGTATTCGTAAGGCAAGAAGGTTATAATGATTTCGGAACCGTTAGGAACATGTAGGGATGCCATAATTCCATACCATTAATGGACGTCACTATAAATAATAATATCATTCCTCAAAATGGGAAGTGTGCAATTGTAGTGCCAATTTACAAGAAGGGACACAGAAGAATTCTTAACAATTACAGGCCAGGCCATGGGTCCTGGATTTCAATTTAATATTTCAATTTAATATTGAAATATTTATAATTTTACTTAAATCGGTTCATACAGGTGCACACAAGGAAACGATCGATTGGAGGTGACATTCGTTTCAGAAATCGAATAACAGAGTTGAAAATGTTTAAAAGTTGCAAATTGAGAAAAGAAATTAAGGCACATCCTGTATATTTATCTGTATTGATTTTATTTGCGAGTAAATTCAAATAATTTTGAATAATGTTTCTGCAATCCTCGATAGTTTTTCTGCAACAACACATTCATCAAATTAAAATTCCTTTTGGGAATTCGACCCCGGCTCCTTTCGATCTGTGGCGCCCTGTTTGCACTCGTTTTAACCGCCTCGGCCATTCGGATTATATAGGATCTAACTTCTGATATTATAGTCAAATCATATTTATATCAGCTTCAGAAATAGGAAGCCAGTAAATGCGAAAATGTGAAGAAAAAACGTCTTTTTTCCGATAAAGAATGACAACCTTGAGAATAAGGCGCAATCGAAATGTTAGACCAGATAAAAGAAATTAGAAAACTAATTACTGCGACGAAGTCTCTTCCATTATATAGCACCACTAGTTTATTTATTTATTTATTGAGTAATTTACCGTCCGTTTAATACATATGTAGAGACAATTTAAATAACAAAATTTGGAGTGGTTTCCGAGAAAAAAGATTTCTTAAATTTTAAGCGCAAATTATGTAAAAACTACTCGTTTTTTCAGAATATTGTACATATTCTTTCTTAAAGAGCTAATTTTGTGCAACACACTTTTTCTTAGGCAAAATCTACAATTTTGTAGTTTTAAAAATTTGTTTCTGTAAATTTTCGAAAGATCGAGCGATATTCGAAAATAGAACTACCACCATATTTTTACCATCATTTATTACAAAAGTTAAGAAAATTTAAAGAAACAATTTGGAGACGTTTTTGAAAAAATATTTTTGCAAATTCCAAGCGTAAATTACGCAAAAAGTACTCTTTTTTCAAAAAACTGTACATGACCTCATTTAAAGTGCTAATTTTGAACAACCTAATTTGTCAGACGCAAAAATCTGTCTTCAATTTTGCAGTTTTTAAAATGATTTTTGCAATTTTTGAAAAATTCGGGATATCAACGAAAATGATACCTGCATTATTCGCTTAAACGTCCTTGACAATTATAACAACAAAATTTAATCAAATAATTTGGAGCCATATTTTTGAAAACTTTGAAAATGACCAATGGTTTGATGTGAAGTACTTCCGAAAGTTAAAATATGGGTTTCAAATTCCAGGAGCCTCGACATCAGCTAAAACAATTGTGGAATATCAATTTTGAAGAAAATCGGTTGAACAGTTTAGGCGCTAGCGTTGACCACAGACGGACGGACAAAGGGACAGACAGACAAAGGGACAGGGACAGACGGACGTGTTGTCCTCAGTCGATTTTTCGGTATCAAGATCCATCAAAATATGGACTGCGGCTACACCTTAATTTTTTGCACCATATTTTTTTCTAAATTTTGCAACAGGAGGCAAAATGCAGGCAACACTTTTTCGTTACCAGAGCCCGAGAGCGAGTGTTTATCTGGTGAAAATTAGCACAGTTTGTCTTCCGATGCACAGTAATATAACGTTCTCTTCTTACGAAGAATTTGTAAGATGAGAAAGTAAAAATGTGTTGTTTCATTTGAAAACAAAACAAAGTTACATTAATATTTATCAAAATACAAGTGATGAAATAGAAGTGAATACAGATGTGAATTTACTCTCTTGCATTTCCGTGAAGATTGCATTGCTATGACTTCAACTCTTCAAAAACTGTAAGATGTGCGAACGTTACTTGACTCACTCTGTATAATACGTAGATCGTGAGAATAAATAAACGTTACACTCGCAAATTCAGGCATTTTTTCCGGAAGCGCGCGAGTTGAATAAGCACAATTTGAAGGCTCAACTGTACTTTCGAATGTTAGTGTTAGTAGTGCGGAATTGAAGCTTTCGCGTGTTTCTGCAGCGGCGAGTTCCTGGAGAGAGGGGACCTCCGAATCCGGCGAGGACCTCCCTGACCCCGTTGACCTGGGGGCTCACTACCCCTTCAACCATGCACCTGCGTCAAACACCCCATGCGGGGGACACCAGCGAATTGCCGGCGGCCGACCAAACGAGGACGCTTCCGACGATGGTGCAACCGTGATCAACTCCCGCTGTGGCGGACATGAGGACGACGTCGAAGACAACAGCACCACGACCATCGACAAACATCCTTACCAGGTAGCTCTTCACGCCTTGCATTTAATTTGTATTGCTAGAAGTCTCGTTTAAATGGGAGCGTCATTTCAGAGTAGGCAAGGGAAACGGACCTGTAATCTGCGATACCTCCACAGAAAACTTTCCTATTGTACTACACTCTTTATTATGCCCTTTGAAAGAAGTTTACCACCGACTAAGGAGTGTTTAAATAATTCGTCGCATACATTTTTCATTTATAACTTTCATCAGTGTTCCCCGAAAAAATGTCGTTTACTTTCTCACATAACGAATACTTCGTAAAAAGAGAACGTTATGTTATTGTACGCCAGAGCACAATTAGCACAAGCCGTTAGAAAAGTTTGAAGAAAAAATTTGCAGCCATATATGAGAAAATGGCGTTTGAGCGTTTCTGAAAATGCGCAATTTTGAGCTACTTTTCACAGCAGACGGTTGTGTTTTCGAGAAACTGTACTTGACATTATTTAAATCACATGTACTCGTAAATATAATAATGTGAAAAAATCGCCACTAATGTAAATATTATCGACGTGAGAAACATGTGAAAAAATTTACATTTTTGTAATTTTTGAAAAAACTAACAAATAGAACAATATGGGTTTTATGTCATCTGATAGAGTACATTTACCACTATCCCTACCAAAAGTTTAAAGAAAAAATTTGGAGCCGTCTTTGAGAAAATCTTGTTTGTAATAAGGGACAGCAAATAAATAAATAAAGCTAGTGGACCTATAGAATGGCATATACTTTTTCGGAGAACATGGTTTTCTAATCTCTATAGTTTGAACTAGTTTTTATATTATGAATGACAATCTTCCCAGATACCTTCTTTCGGCGCCCAAAGGACATTTTTTTCACATTCTCTCCCTTTTTTGGCTTCCTAATGCTAGAAATAAAAACACCATATCCATTACATAAGTGCAAATGCCATGTATTGCCAGTGTGGCCGTGGTCGCTAAATGGCGAGCACGGACCCAGCTCTTCGAAGGGAAGCTTCGCCGGTTCGAGTCTTGGTCGGGGAGCATTATTGGCCACAATTCTCAGTTGTCGCAGGAAATAATTGAGGTTTCTAGAAACTTCATTGAAAACCATTTGAAATAATTCGAATCGAAAATATTATTAATTACCATAAATGAACTGGAAGTGTCTGTATTTCATTGTGATTTTCAAATTATCAACTTTTAAACAATTTTTCACATCTCTTCTTGGATTTCCAAAACATATGTTCCATCATATTAATTGCTTTCCTATCAGACATTTACCATTTTGTGTCTCTGTTCGATTCCGACCCATACGGCGCTTGTGTGGCGTAGTGTTATAAGTGCTTGCACGTTAAGTTTGAGAATCTGAGTTCGAGTCTGGGAGAAGAAACAAAATTGCTGTAAGAAAACACTTTTGCTGGTTTATGTAGAAGTATAATATTGCGTGGCATTTAGAAACAATGCAATAAAGTATGTGCTTTAGTAGCGCCACTAGTTGCATTTGAATTTCAGTGAGAAAGCAAAAATAAATGTATGCTGGGTATTTTTATACCTTGTCCCAATTTACGAAAATTTTCCTCTTGGGGTTACTTTTACGTTTATTCATAATTTGGCACATATTGACAAAACATTGTTGGTACAAATTTTTGATTAATATATTGTATTGTACAGAACGTGCTGCCGTAATAATTTTCTTATATCCCTCTATTTTGGTTGCCTGAGGCTTGGATTTACAGATTTACTTGGATTTACTCCGCGCGAGCAAACACGACCCTATTGATTCCGTGAATATCGGAGTATTAATCATTTAACAATGCCAATTATTATTTTCACAATAGCAGTTTTCAAGCATGGTAAAGTGAAACTAGAGCGCCGCCGCGAAGCAGGATGGCTGGAAATAGCTATTCTCCCGCTTTGGCCAGAGGCCCAAAAAGTAACCATTTATCAGCGCGCTCTAGCGCCTAAACAGTTTTTCATATATTTAAAATTTACATACGCATTTTATAGTAAATTTGATATATTTTAATTTTGTAAATAACAATTGTTTTTATAGAACGCCTAGTTTTGAAGATATGAGCGAAAAACTAAAAAAGGGCGAAAGGGGTTTTTGCAATTTCCTCTGTGAAGCCGACTTTTTTGAAATGACAAACAGCAAATTCGAATTTAGCATCCTCAAAAACACAGAGAACCGTTGAGAAAAACACTTATGAATTTTTTTCCTGAATCGGGCCTTTTTGATCACCATTTGACTGGACTATTAATGCACTCCTTCAGTTTAAATCAGATTTGACAGTGATTAGTCTGTGGGATTGCTTTTAGGTTTCCTTATACCAAGATGATATCTATTTCGCAAGTGGTTCCATCATCAGCCCACAGTGGGTTCTAACCGCTGCCCATTGGGATATTTCGTGAGTATCTATTTTTCTATTCACGAGAAGTTAGTTGTCGGTGTTTACGTGGAAATGAAGCTACAATGTACCTCTTTTTCAGAGCCACGCCTGGATACACAGTTCGCGTTGGCAGCAGCCTTCAGCACACCGGAGGTAGGAAGTACACCGTAGCTGAAGTAAAAAAGCATGAACTCTACAAGAAACCGCGTCGGCCAAAACTCCCTGACTATGACATCGCTGTCATTCGCGTAAGTTGTGAGATATGGGTTTGGCGACGTTTGTATCAAAGTGAAATTGTGCGGATCAAAATCACGCTCTTTGCAAGAGGATATTTTAAAATGTTCTTTTAAAAGTTTATAGAATATTTTCTTCTTTCTACTCCACGCTACTAAAACACATAAACTGTTTTGAAAGTTTTGGACGAACGAGAAGCCTTCGAATATTTTTCAAATTTTGGGCTAGCACCAGATATTACAGATACTGGACACAACTGGCGACTCCTTTTTTGTGAATAATACGAGAGTTAAATAAAAAGTAATGAGAATTTTTTTTTATCTGAAGAGACTTCATTGGCAGAGGTATGTACATTTACACTTCTTCAATGTAATCGCCTCCATTATTAACATCTATTTTGCCAAATGTTAGGAAGGCGTTGTACACAGACTGAGCGACTATTTCTGTCCATGTCCCATATTGACTGTCACAGAGCGTGAATAATTTCTTCTTTGGTATTGTACCGAGTTCATCGCAGTGGTTCTTTCATTATGCTAAAGAGAACATAAACACAGGGACTCACATGGGATGTTCCAGAATCTCCCACTGCCAGCGGCGCAAGAATTCTCCACGATGGGTCGTCCTGTACGGGGGTTATCCTTCACATCCATGCCTAATCTGAACGCTTTAACCTATATTGGGACTGTTGAGTACGGCAACTCTGCATCACCACATACTTCTCGCAGTCGGTGAAGCCATTCTTGCGTACTCCGACCTCGAGCAACCTCAATTGTGAGCCATGAACGCTGCTCTACCTTTGTAAACATGACATTAGGGCGCTTGCACTATTGCGTTGACGATTTACACAGAGAGTCAGTAGACTCACAGAGTACACACTCGTCTAATAGTCCTTCCTTTTATCACGACAGATGGCAGCACGCCGACTCATCGACTTCATGTTACAGAAATATTCTCATTACTTTTTATTCAATCTATGTATGAAGAATATTCGTTCACCTGACTTATGCTTTACAGATCAATGGTCACTTCACTTTTGGCTCTAACGTGCAACCAATTCGCTTGGCGACTCAGACGCCTCCTCCTGGTGCCTTGGCTGTTCTCGTTGGCTATGGCCGGAGAGTAAGTGCATATCTTTCTGCTTTTCGTAAATTATTTATTTTAACATCGAAGGCATAACAGCGTAGGTTTTTCTCATATTATTTACTTTAGTTCGCTTTATAAACACCTATGATTTTTAATAACCACTATTGATTTATACCAGAGATACATTTTAAAATTTAGAACAAACAGAAATATGAAGTACAACAAATGATACAATAATTCAGATCATTTTATGAAGGTCAATATTAAGATTCCATCAATGTTACGATTGCAACAATATTAACATTGACTTGCAAACTTTAATTGAATTAAATATGTTATATTCAGGGTTATTCACGTACCTTCTCCCATGCACGTCTGTGAAAACTGCATTGCAATAACTTCAACCATTCAAAAACTGTAGGAGGTGCTAAAGGTACGTGTCTCATCCTGTACATAGTTTTTGATGCCAAGAGATGATCTTTTTGCTATATTCCTCAGAGAATTGCGAGATGCCTGTGAATAAAAGTTTCAAAATTTTAGGGCACGTAGGGGGTCAAAATAAATCACATTTTCCCCATGAATATGTAATGGGAAGTTTCATATCGCAAAAATACCCACACAATTGGTCTCTAATTCGTAGGTGATATGCTCCAGTGTGCGTGAGGTCATGTTCTGACGCACACAAGAAAATTTTATGTAGTGCCTGCCGAATAAGCGCTCAGTGGCTAGTTGGTTAGCGAGCTCGCTTTCCACGGCGCAATCCAGGGTTCGATTCCCAGTCGGAGCAAGATTATAACTGTGCGCTTTCCTTACAAATACCCCAGTATCGATTGCTGTGTGACGATGAGAAAGCCCACCGTAAGGTCAAGGGAGGGATGTCTTCGTGCTAAACCTACGTGCTTATCCCAACACCACCGGTCAACGAAGGCCCGTAGTGGGCTGTAGAGCCAAAGAATAGGAACAGTACTTGCCGAACATTGATGCATCACGAGTTGCGTATTAATGAGTTAAAATATCAACTGTGTAATTCTGTTAGGTGAAATTTTCTATTACTAGGTCACTACCAAGAGGCTGTTATTTTCGACCTCTACAGAAGTTTGTAACAAGTATTCTCAAACACTCTGTAGTGGTTGTGTCGGGGAATAAAAGATATATTATTTGCAGTCGAATGGTCGTTCAAAGCTGAGGGCCGTGACTGTGCCAGTCGTGCCCCAAGACGTGTGCAAGCGTTTATATATCAAACGCAATGATGGAGAGGTCACTCCCCGCATGCTTTGCGCGGGTTTCCTGTCCAAGGACTTGAGCAGTTGCGCTGGAGACGACGGTTCGCCACTGGTGTACAACGGCACTCAGGTTGGAGTCCTCTTCTGGGAAATGGGCTGCGGTCGACCTGACAGCCCTAACGTCTACGCCAACGTTGCGGTCTTCCGCGACTGGATAAAGAAGAACACTGGCGTTTAAGTTCCGACATTTGTTGCTGTGGAATATAATTATTGAGCAGAAAATTTGTATTCCTTGAAATAAAATTGAATAAATTCTATTTTACAAAAGCGTCTTCAATCTTTAGTATACTTTGCTGATTGGATTTGTATCCTCCTTGCATACAATTTTTCAAATAGAACTGAATATATTTCGGTTATTTTTATTATATTTTCTTCAATGTTCGCGTGTAATACTGTGCCAAAAGACCCCATGGTACTTCGCATGAAAATAATTGTATCAACCCTGCCATTACGAGGGGATCGTACGTATATGAAGCGTTCAGGATCCAAAGAACAAACGTTAAGGCAACGTAGTAATAAATATAGAGATTCCATGTTCAATATCAAGGTGCTATACAATGATGTTTTGTCACGGCCCGGTGGTCATGAGCTGCTATAAATGTGAAGAAGGCTTTTGGAAGTCCTGGTGTTGCGAAAAGTTAAATATTTTCACTTTCATGAAAGCAGTGGAGCTGTGAACATCTAATGACAAGTGGTATGAGTCTATGTTAGTTTTCATTGTAATCTGGAGTTATTTATAAAAAGGTATCTAGGCGAATATATGATTCTTATGGATCGGCATGGTGTAGAATTAAAGTTCAAAGGCATTATTAATAGTAAATTATAACTATAACTTTTGTTTCGCGTGTTAAAGTAAATTCATTTGATTTAAGTTAAACAGGCGTCGTATTTTCCGAAGGGTTTATGTTAGGATAGCTTCGTAGCAGGGTAGAAAAATATTAATAAGTTGATTGAAATAGCTAGTGGTGAGTAGAGGTTTCATCACAAACCTAGCGTAGGCCAGTCTCGTAGCGATATAATATATTAAAATACTTAATATATTAGATACATTTCGGGAGTATTCGGATTTTATTAAGACGTTAAGACGAAATCATAATAATAATAATAGGAGTAGAGACCGGATAGAGTCGGGTTGGAATCCATCTGAGAAGTTAATCGTAAGCTTACGAACATTATTTAAAAAAGACCGTACGGTACATTCATGTTATGAAGAAAAAAGTTCAACAATTAATCCATGAGATCTCGAATATTGTGTAAAGTTATAGCAATTAATGTTAAATTTGTTTTTAAAATAGAAAAGGCTGATAATTCAATGTTGTTGCCATCAGTTTAATAGTAAGGTTTTCTTCCACAGAACTTCCAGTAATCGTGATTCTGTTTAGAATTACAAGTAACACATGCATCAGGTAAGACGATTAACGTTGTTTGTCAGGACCCATGACTGAACTTCGAATTAAACAACATTGAGATAATCAACGAGTCAGCGGGGCAACGATAGAAATCATAGTATTCTTAATATCAGTAGAAAATAGTAAATCATAAATAATCGCCCATCTTAAAGAATCTGTAATATGAATTAGAGATTTTCAATATGATTCGCTTGCCGAACCTAAAGGATAATAATATAAGTAATAATTGGAAAAGGTAAATACTTTACAGTACTATTGTAATCCAATTGACATCGAACGACGCATATCTCCCATGTAGGCCCTTTTGCCAAGGAGAGACCAGCGACTAGATATGAATTTAACTTTGACTTCAATGGAACAGCTGCTGCGGGTAAATAAGTCATCCAACGTCTTTACTGAATGCCGATACCCCGATTCTTAAAGATTCTAGTTAAATAAATGAAAACTCAAAACCTTCCTTGCTATGTTGTCAATCTTCTCAACCATTGAAGGCTGCTGCAGCACAAACTTTACAAAATATTTGCGAGATTATTCACGCAGGCCTATCAGCTTGTTTCTGCTTTCAGACCTACTCTCAACAACCTTTTGCGTCCCTAATAACTCGTTCTCTGTTCAACTTGGCTTCACTTTATTGTTTCAATACTGTAATGGACATTAATACGAATAATTAATTTAATCTGCCACACGTTGGGTAAGCCAATGAAACGATCCCGTTTATCCCCCTAATATGTAATTATGTAATTTAATCTGCTAGCGTTAATACAATAAATGATATCGTTATATTTTGATTCTGTTGTAAAAGAAAATATATTACTTTTATCATTGCTATGTCCCTGCTTCACCTACGTATCTATTTAATAACATAATTTTCCTTTATACCAACATCATATTGCCGGCTAACATTAATAATAATAATAATAATTATTATTATTATTATTATTATTATCATTATCATAATAATAAAAGTGTAGATACGTAGATGGTAAGTTTTAAATAGGTTTGGACCATATAGGATCAATCTAAGTAGATATCACGAATTGAATGAATGAACTTTTGTTGTTCATTCACTTATTACTAGCTCGATGTTTCGCACATTCAACATGTCCCTTGTCAAAAGCAATACAGCTGTTGAAAAACGGTTGACAATAGCAAGACAATATAAAATTATCATAATAAAAATAATGGAATACAAAAAGTAATACTGAAATCACTATTTACACTTTGGTGTTTATATTAGAGCACAACATATTGCAATGAAAAGTTTCTAAAAGGGTTGGAAATTTTGTCCAACTTAATGGTTACAATAATTTACTCGTCAATTGTGGCAGGCAACACAAGATTAAGGAATGGCATAATAAAGATTGTAAGCCATGGATTCAACAGTGAGTTTGGCAAAAATAATTAAAGATGTTGGTTCATTATCAACGCTAATAATTGTATGTAACTTTTGTTCTTCATCGCATTATTTAACATAATATATATCACTTCAGCAACTTGTCTTATTGAGGTTTGATTTTCGTGGTGCAATTACTTTCTTTCTTGATGAAATTTATAACAGTGACAAAAAAAGACATCACATAAGCCCTTGGGAAGGAAGTAGAAATCCAAGAGATGTAGAATCTGCTCAAAACCTGTCTGTAATACGCATACCCAAGTAAAAAGTGGGTGCAATCTTTAATAAGAGAAAATAGTGAAAAAACAAATTTTAAATTTTGAGAGGATATAATTTAAACAACCATATTATAGCGTTCTGTTTCATTATCCAAGTCCAAAATGGACATCTGTAAGCATAATTCTGTCTCAGACACTCCTGCTGGACCCCGCTTGCCCGGTTGCGTCATTAAAATTGGTTGCTCGGAAAAGGGTTAAAATCTAATTTTGTATAATAGACTTTATTTGAGGTAAAAATCTCTATCTTTAATTTTGTATATTTGAATTTTTTCGATTTTACAAAAAAACTAGCAATATCCAAAAATAGGACTAGCACCATATGCTTTACCGTCCCTAATTAAATATTCGAAAAAAATTTAAAGAAAAAAATTGGAGCGACTTTTGAGAAAAAAAGTTCCGAAAATTTCAAGCGCAAATAACGCAAAAACCACTAGCATTTTCAAAAACCAATACGTGAAAGCTAATTTTGTACAACACATTTTGTCAGAGGCAAACATGTCTGTCTTTATTCAACGAAAATTATACCTGCATCATTTTCTTAAACGCCCTTTTCAATATTCAACATCAAAATTTAATCAAAAAGTTTGGAGGCATTTTTATTAAATTTTGAAAATGTCCGAGGAGCTTCATGTAAAGTGCTTCCCAAAATTAAAATATCGATTTCAAATACCAGGAGCCGCGACATGAGACAAAACAAATGAGGA
Source organism: Acheta domesticus (assembly GCA_031308135.1). Taxonomy (NCBI): domain Eukaryota; kingdom Metazoa; phylum Arthropoda; class Insecta; order Orthoptera; family Gryllidae; genus Acheta; species Acheta domesticus. Next base: position 227,731,924 of record JAHLJT010000631.1, read on the forward strand.
ATATAAATTTTGGAGAAAATTGCCAGAACGGTTTAGACGCTAGCTTTCACCACAGACGAATATGGGGACAGACGAACAGACACACAGAGAGACGGACGTTTTGCCGTCAATCGATTTTTCGGTATCAAGAACCAACAAAACATGGATTCTGGATACACCACGTGTTAGAGGATTTTTTTTCTGAATTTAGCAACAGGATTTGTCCAAGTTTTCGTGACCAGAACTCGGTAATAAGAGTTTTTCTGGTGAAAATTCGTCGTTTTCCGTCGTTCGATTACATAACATGCTCTTCTTACAAAAAACGTAAAGCGAGAATGAAAAATACAAAACAGTTTCGATTTTGACTGAAAAACGCGAATATTTGGTTATATTGATCCGAAATTATTAATTATTTTACAGATATAAACATTTAACTTGGGCGCAACATTATTACATCAAAAATTAATTTCATGCTTCAAGAGTTCTAAGAAGTAATCTTATTATAATTTAATGAGGCTTATCATGCAATGTGGCTTTACACCATCAGACCAAGAAAGAAGATAATGAGAATGTGGTAAAAGAAAGGAAGTATTTTGTGATATAGTCGTGCGAATCTGTTTCAAAGCTCTTTTTAATGAGAAACACAAGATCATCATGCAAGAAGATGTACAATTAGACCGCAGAGTATCAGGTTTGTGGGGAGCATTGCTGACGCAAGTTGAAATGGCCATTGGCAGGGAACGAATACAATACAGTGAATGAGTTTCTTTTCGTAAATACAAAGTGAGAATTTTGAATAAATATTTCTATTTTTCTTTGTTAAAAGGGTGTGAAAATATGTGTTCCTTTTTTTATGCTATGTACTGATATTAGCCAGGAGAGGCAGCAACGACGCCAGGTAAAAGTTTGTCATAAATAGAAAAAAACATAGTATCAGAGTTCGTGGTGACAATATACATAGTATAGGGAAAGTTATGTAATGCCGCGGAAAATCGATTACGAGATTTTAACGGAAATACACGTTTTGGGGTCCCCTGATACCAAAAAAGGTTTGTTTTTTTTCAAAACGTCCGTCCGTCTGTCAGTCTGTCCGTCTGTCCGTCTGTTGTCTGTCCGTCTGTCTGTCCGTCCGTCCGTCAGTCTGTGAACAACACTAGCGCCTAAACCATACGTGCGATTTATTCCAAAATGGATATTCCCCAGTCTATCTGTGTCCACTCGAGGCGCCGCGATTTTGAAAAAACTTTCTTCAAAACATGGAGGTATTTTACATTTTCAAAATTCTCATGCGTATGAGAAATAATGCTAACATCATCTAAACCCAACCAATTCACTCGATGTACATCCCAGAGTTTATTTCGATAGCCAGGAACAGTAGTCATTTCTCAGATCTCACAAATGAGACACACCATAATCAGCTACAAAATGTCTTGAAGTAAAGTAGAGTGTTTGTTAGTTCTCGGTCAAATTTATTACCTTCCTTCAATCTACTTCCTTTCATAAGAATAGCTATAGCCACCAAACACATGTCAAATTATGCTCACAAAGGGCAGGGAATTCGAATTAGGAGGCTATTTTTGACGCCAAATTACACAAAAACTACTCATATTTTTGAAAAATTAAACATGACCTTATTTGATAATTTGTTTTTTGACCATTTCATTCAGAAACTGGTAGTGCTAAAACAGCACGTACCTTCTCGAGATATTGCTAAAAGCTATGTAATATTATTATATGACAACTTCTCTCAAACACTTCAATTACCATTTAAATATAAACTGACATAAAAGCCATATTGCACTATCAGTTGTTTTTTACAAAAATTACAAAAATGTAAATTTTTTCACACGTTTCTCACATCGATAATATTTACATTAGCGGCAATTTATTCACATTATTATATTTATGAGTACATGTGCTTTAAATAATGTCAAGTAAAGTTTCTCGAAAACACTACCGTTTTCTGTGAAAAGTAGCTCAAAATTTCGCATTTTCAGAAACAAAGTAGCTCACATGCCATTTTCTCATATATTGCTGCAAATTTTTTCTTGAAACTTTTTTAACGGATAGTAATAATTACACTTTTTAATATGACGTAAAGTTTATTTTGAGTTATTTTTTTGTTTTTTCAAAAATTATATAAATGTAAATTTTTTGAAAGATCTCTCACATCTTTAATATGCACATTATCCGCACTTTGTAGAGATTATTATATTTGTGAGTGTATGTGCTTCAAATAACTTTAAATAAAGTATTTTGAAAACTCAAAACTTTTCTGTGAAAATGAGCTTCAAATTTCGCATTTTTAGTAGTGCTAAAACGCCGTTTTCTCTTAAACGGCACATAATTTTTAAAAGAAAATTGCCATTTACGGCTAGGTTTTTATGTTCTTTAATATTCTAAAATTAATGTTTCCGTTTTACCAATAGGAAACCGAAAAATGAAGAAAATGACAAAAAAATGTACTTTTGGCCGTGGTAAATGGTAGCTGGCAAGAAAGAGTATGTGGCAATTCCGAACAGCTAGCGAAGACCCAAGAAAATAGAAAACTAATACGGGAAAGTCTGTGCCATTCTGTAGAACAACTAGTTAATCTCATTCAAATGTGTTGAAATGATAAAATGCTTTTTTCCTAGTGTGAATATCTACCATTCAAGGTGTAGGTAAATGTAGATCTGGATTTACCTACTAGCAAAATAAGAAGGCTCGGGACTATCCATCTCCGTGCCCGGTTTTTAAAATATTCTTAAAAAATTCATAAAATGTGTTTATGTGCATAATAATAATAATTAATCAAATAGTTTACTTACTACAATGTTTGAATTAATGAACTACAATGTTTGAACTTAAAAATAAATTGATAGGAACAAGAAGATACTAAACGTGTATTTGTAAATGAGAAATTAAAAATGTAATTTCCACTTTCTCCGAAATTTCTTAATTAACAACTGTATTTGTACAAGGGTTTATTCTATCATATTTAATGTTTTTAGTTAACCGACGATTTTTTCTGAAGCTGTGCCCAATACCATTTCGTGCTTGCAGGCTTACAGCATCTAAATCCAGTCCTGATGAAATAAAATTGAAATTGTAGGAGGAATGACAAATTCAGTCTTTGGTAGTATTAACTAGTGCAACACCACCTAGATTTACAGGCCGCGGCGCTGGAGGCCTTCTTTGTGTGTGACGTCACGCTTAGAAGGTTTAGATTTCTTCATCTGATAGATGTGTTTTGTGGTTAATGCCAGGATTGCGCCAACCGACGAGGTTTATTTTTGTTTTTGTATCATCGTTTTATCAAGATTCGCTGTCGCAACAACCGTGTATTAAGAGTTGCTTCATATCTATGAAAATGTTTTTATACGCATATAGTGCATCAGTGTATTTTGCAATGGTTTACAAATACTGTGTTCCAAATCTTCTTCTTCTTACTTTTATTTTAGGCTAGAGCCTGTTTCTTTACAAAGGATACTTAATTAAAATTTAAAAAACCTGATAAATTACATTTATGTAGTTATATTTCTAAACTGGCACTATATTCATGCTGTCTTGTTTCACAAAATATCTTTCCACCTAGTTCTTGGGCGTCCTACTCTTCTCCTTCCTTCCGGTCTTCTGTCTCTAGTCACTTTCACCAGTCTGTCTTCTTCCATTCTGCCTATATGGTCATTCCATTTCTTTCTCGAACCCAGTCTGAGATTATATTTGGCAAGTTTATCTTATATTAATATTAGGTTCTTTATCCCTTAGCGTTTTATTTGTAATTTTTCTCAACACCCGCATTTCCGACACTTCCATCATTTGGCATTTTTTTTGAGTCTGCTCTAGTTTCAGCTACATATGACAATACTGGTCTAATTACTGCCTTATATATTCTAATTTTAGTGTCTTTTCTTAGGTACTGATTTTGCCATATCGAGTGGATGAGACAGCCTGCTATTCTATTTGCTTCTATGCTTTGTTCCTTAGCCTCTTTTATAGATCTGCCATCACTAGTTATTTTTACGCCTAGATATTGTATTTGCATCACTTGCTCTATTAGGTATTCGTTTATAGCTAGTTTGCATCTCAATGGCTCTTTCGAGATTGTTATGCATTTAGTTTTTTGTGTGGATATCCTCATGGTGAATGACTGACATGTCTTGTAGAATTGAAACAGGAGGCGTTTATTTATTTATTTATTTATTTGTCAAAAAACAGTAAAAACTGTATATGACGTGTGGAGGAAGAGATTTATCTGTGCACATTTTCTTGAGGGCCAGAATTTAAAAAAACAAAAAAAACGAAAAAAATTAATTTAGAAAATAATTATTTTAGAAAAATAAAAATATTTGAAAAATGTTTGTTCCCGAGTTATAGAAAATGAATTTCAACGGTAAATGAACTACAAGCAAAACGAGTGCTCAACAAAACGTGCGCACAGTGAATCTACATTTACGTCCAGAAGCAAAACAAGGGGCCATCTCAGCATTTGCTCAATGGATGAGAGAAACTGGACAAAAACCTGATCGAGATGGGGGTCATTGACCCGGAAGCTGAAGTACATTACTTGTTACAGGCGTATTAAATATTTTTTTAAAAATGTATACAATGCAAACGTAAACTAATTCATTATATATCTTTGTTTTGTTACAATAAACATTATTTTTCTTTTTCACGATCAGTATAGTCTCTAATTGTATAGAAACAGTGTTGCAGCAGAAAAGATTTTACTTTTAACTTAAATTTGTGTACCGACTTTAATTGTTTTATGTCATCTGGCATTGCGTTGTAAAGTAACGTACATGTATTGTATGTTGATTTCTTGTTCTGAGCTATTGATACTGACACTTGATGCACGTGATTTCTGCGGCGTCTGTTGTAATTATAAATATCAATATTGCATGAAAACCTGCTCCCTCCGTTAAGTAGGTCATTTTTGACAAATATTACAGATTCGTAAATAAATTGACAAGGCAATGGTAAGATTCCCAGCTCAATGAAAAGGGGCTGCAGGAATCTCGTGGAAGGCATTTTTTCATTATTCGAATAATTTTCTTTTGCAATCTGAAGGTCTAAATACTACAGGATGAGCTTCCCCAGAATATTATGCCATAACTCAGGCGAGAATGTACATTTGCAAAATAAACGCAACGAGCTGCATGAAGGCTGACAGAATTTGAAAGAATTCTGAATGCGTAGCATAATGAACTTAATTCAGTGTTTAATTCTGTGATATGTACATTCGATTTGAGGTTTAATTGAATTGAAAGACCTAAATTGTTGTAAATCATCTTCACTTTCGGCAATTAAGACTGTATCGTTTGCATAACAGATTGAGTTTATGTTATAAGAGCCAAAGTAATATCCTTTTTTGTTCGAAAGATTGTTTAGGATGTGTTGCATTACCAGGTTGAAGAGTATTGGGCTGAGGGAGTCTCCTTCTCTTATTCCTTGACCTGTTGTTATGGCTTGGGATATTTCTTCGTTATGTTTTACTTTCATTCTGGTGTTCATATATATATATATATATTTGCTATGAGTTTAATAAGGTTGCAGGGGATATTTTCTTTCTTTAATAATCTTGCTATATCTACAAGGCATACGCTGTCAAATGCTTTCTGTATGTCTACGAAACACATATATGCAGGCTTGTCGAATTCCAGAGATTTCTCAACAATTTGTCGTATAATAAAGTTCGCATAATTACATGATCTTCCTCTTTTGAATCCTTGCTGTTCTTTCCATTCTCTTAAATTTTCTATTACTTGTGTGATAGTTTTTGTTGTTAGTTTAAGCGTTGTGTTCAGAAGGTTAATTCCTCTATAATTGTTTGGGTCTAGCTTGTCCCCTTTTTTAAAAAGGGGGATTAGAATACTCGTTTTCTATTCCTCTGGTATTTTACTCTGCCTATATATGTTTTGTATCAGTTTTACTAATTCTTTATGTAATGATTGCCCCCGTATTTTAATAGTTCGTTATATATGCCGTCCTCTGCGGGTGATTTCCTATTTTTTAATTTGGGTATCGTTTGTATAATCTGTCCTTCTGAGATCTCATAGTATTGTGTTAATGTGTCAGCTATATCCAATACTGGAGCCTCGTTATTGTGAAATAGCTTACTAAAATATTCCACCCATTCCGTGTTACTGATTTTTGTTGTGCTTATCAACTCATTTGTTTCGGAGCGTGTATTTCTTATAAAACGCCATATCAGATTTTGCAGGACGTAAAAGTCGTGTTCCATTCTTGCAGTAAATGATTCCCAATAATTTTCTTTTATTTTCCTGATCTTTATATTTACTTGATTTCTTATAAGTTTGTATTCTTCATAGTCTTGTGATAATTTAGACTGTATTTGAGAAATGCTTGGAGTTTCTCCCTAGTTATTTCTTTGACCTCTTCTGTATACCATGGTATATTTCGCCTTTGTTTCTGTTGACTTTTTCTGTTAATTTTTCCTAATGCTTCTTCGGCTGACTTAAGTATATTAGTTTTTATTTTTTCCCAGGCTGTCTCAATATCATCTTCTTCTCTAATTCCATTGTTATTGATTCTTTCGTCTAAGCGATCTCTATCAAGTTTTTGCGTCGACCCATCTTGAAGGGATTGAATATTAATTTTTGATATTGTATCCCTGGGTATTGTTTTTTCCCGTTTAAGTGTTGGTCTTAATTTAGCTAGCTCCAGATTATGGTCACTTCCAATACCTGCGCTTGTTAAGCTTCTTATATCCAAGATGTTTGATGGGTGGCACATTCTATTCGTTACTTCATAATCTATTATGGTTCGGTGTCCCATATTATTTTCCCATGTGTATTTATGTTGATTAGGTTTACAAATACTGTGTTCCAAATGGTAGACGGAATTATGATGCAAATGGACCACATGTTCCCATGTTTGAATTTCCCAAAGACGACACACTGATGAAGAAATGGTTCTCTGTTTTTCATCGGAATAATTTTGTTCCGACGCAAAACATAAAAGTAAGTATTGACAACTTTGTTTATTGGAAAAGATTGCGACATAACCTACATCACTCATGCATTTGGTAGTATATTATTCAGAATATATCTATGTGTGTTCTCTGGTGCTCATCTCCCACATTTTAAACGGTTCTAATTTAAGTTAATATGCATTCATGAACAATATAGTTCACGAAGGAAAATTAATTTGTTTGAAAACATTAATTAAATAAAATTTGACGAAAGAGTAGGCCTCTATTTATTCTACAATATTTATTGATTTATTTATTCCGGTGTGGTTGATTTTAAAGACCTATCATAAGCCATTTAAAAGAAATGATTGTTTTATCTTATGTGATTTCTCATGTTTCTTTAAAGGTATGTGCACATTCTGCATTTTGATGATAGGAAAATTCAGTGGACAACCATATGTTATGATGAAAGTCGGGAAAGGAGTTTTTTATTTATAAACATTAAAAACAGTTTAAAATTGTGTGTAACGAGCTACGGGGAGAAGTGAAATTTGTGCACGGTTTCATAATTCTGTGATCTCTATCCTAAACCATATTCTAGTCGAATTTTGAATACAGAAAAAAGAGCGGTTTTTTCAAGTTTTGTACACAAAAATATTCGCTCCTACATAATAAAATATATTTTCAAAGGTAAATTAGCTATTAATTTGTGCCCTTAACCCTCATCATGTTCTTCATGAAAGAATAATACTTTTTGACGCGACAATATGGAAAACAATAATTTCAATAACTATATTTCCCACTGAAATTCAGAAGACGTGCACAAATAATGAAGTTACATTTATGTTCAGAAGCAAAACAAGGGGTCATCTCAGCATTTGCTCAAAGGATCAGGGAAACTGGACGAAAAACCTGATCGAGATAGGGGCCATCAACCCAGAAGCTGTGGTACAGTACTTGTTATAGGTTCTTTAGAATTATACAGTCCAAATGATAAATAATTACATTAACTATCATTCTTAAAATTAATGTTACTTTCCTTTTGATACTCAGTATAGTCTCGAATTGTATAGAAACAGTTATGCAGCAGAAAAAATTTTACTTGGGACTTAAGCTTTTCTATCGAATTTAATCGTTTAATGTCACCTGGCAAAGTGTAGTAGAGTAATGTATATGAATTGTATCTGCATTTTTTGTAGTGGGCTGTTGATACTGCCACCTGGTGAATATGATTACTACGTCGTGTGTTATACTTATAGGCATTTATAGACGGCGTTTGCTGAAAATATGTTCCCGCTCTTAAGTAAGTCATTTTTGACAAAAACTGCTGATTCGTAAATCAGGAGACAAGGTAATGGTAAAATTCCTAGATTAATAAAGAGAGACTTACAAGAATCACGTACATGGGATTTGCTTATTATTCGTACAATTCTTTTTTGTAATCTGAAAGTCTGGGAGCTATAAGATGTGTTTCCCCAGAACATTATGCCATATCTCAAGCGAGAATGAACATTCGCAAAATATACACAACGAGCAGTACGAAGGCACACGGAATTTAAAAGAATTCTGAACGCGTAGCTTAATGAACTTAATTTTGTGTTCAACTCATTTAAGTGGGCATTCCATTAGAGGTTTGACTGAATTGATAGACCTAAAAAGTTTGTTACTTTAACATCAGTCAATGGCACGCCGCTCATTTTTAACGGAGTACTGAATTGTTTATTTGAAATGGAAAACTGCATTGAAACAGTTCTATTTTCATTTACTATTAATTTGTTATTACGGAGTTGCAGTGTATTTTGGAACGACCAACAATCCAGGAAGGAGCCATGCCCACAAAATTGCCAGTTTGCCCTGCTTACATGATTGCAGGTCCATCATCTTCGCGTATAGATCGAAATAAGAGCAGGCAGAAGAAGACTCAAGAAAATCTACGAAGGAAAAGGAGCTCAGAAACGAAATCAAAGTATGATACAGAGACAGCTCTTACATCTTTTGATATTTCTGGTCTGTGTTTAGAAAGGAACTTCATTGGAAAATAACAGACAGTAGTGAAAAGTGAAGACAGGTCTTGTTAGTTTTGTTTTGTGTTTTACAGGTGACAGTGTTTACATCATCGTTGGTAATTAAGTGTAATTTTGAAGTCAGCTTGTTCATTTCTGACATTGAATTGAAAAAGCCGGGAAATAATACATTATCAAGAGTTATCAAAATGTATTGGTGAATTAAAATTCAAAGACTTCTTACCACACAAGATACAAATTATGTTACTTTATTATGAATTTCTTTTTGAATCAATAAATGTATACGAACTGCGCTGATGAATTACGTATTTTATCAATTAGAATCAATAAATAACAAACACTCAATATTTTTAAAATAATTTTAGCGTTTTGATTGCATACAAAATGTATGAATAATACCTGTATTGACTATGTTAAATGTTTATATTTATGCTCATGGTTGTAATGTACTTCCATTCAGGAAAAATTGATCATTCTCCTAACAATAAACATGCTTTACGTTCTTAGAAGTTTTATTTTGGTAATCATTCAAAATTTAGTTTTGACTAACCGACAGACGTGGTGCCGTCAATCAATTGTTCGGTATCAAGCACCTATAAAACGAATTTCGGTTTCACCACATGTTAGAGGATTTTTTTTCTAAATTTAGCAACTGGATTTATCCAGTTTTTTGTTACCAGGCTCCTCTAATAAGTGTTTTTCTGCCGAAAATTTGCCGTGTTTTGGCACACAATTACATAATTTTCTCTTCATAAGAGGTTCCTTCTTAATCGCAAGAAAGTAAAAAAAATATCTTCACAATTGTAGTAAGAAAATCCGGAAAATTGTTTTTAAATTTTAAAAATTTTTTGAAGGTTGTAAAATCAGAGATTTTAATGAACATGAGACCGGCACCGTTCTCTGAAACATTCTTTACTCAGGACCAAATGTAATTTAAAAAATGTGCTGTTTTCAAGTAACAATGGTTTAAGGAAAATAAACTTTGCCTATGTTTGACACAAAATTTCGCAAGAATTAACTATATTTTTGAAAAATTGAAGATGTCATTATTTTCAGAACTATTTTTATGAACATATTACATTAAGGGAGAAATGTTTATCTTCATAATTTTAGTTGTTTGTAGAAAGACGGCGAAAAGTTCTTAATTATTGCAATTTTAAACAATCAGACAATTCAACAAACATGAGATATGCACCATTCTCTTAATCGTTCTTTACAGAACAAAATTTAATGGAAATTGTTGATGACTTTTTTGCGAAAAAAACTGTTTTACAAATTATAGATTTTTAAGAAATATTTATATTTTCGAATATTTCCGAATTCCTAGATTTCACTAAACATATGGTGAAAAATACTCAAATTGATAAAAAAATGTTCACGACCTTATTTAAAATCTATCATTAGGGAACAGACTTCATCAAGGAAAAAAATAGCTCCAAAATTATAGTAGTAGGAAGATGACAAAAAATTGAACTTTTGGAATTTGCGAAAAATCAGAATTTTCTGCAAATATGTGCAGCATTCCTTCACACTATTCAATAACGAAATTTAATCAGAACCTTTGAAGCCTGTTTTTGAAAAGTTTGAAAATATCCCAGAGACTACTTGTAAAGTACCCCCAAAATTAAAATATAAATTTCAAATTCAAGGAGCCTCAATTCAACTCAGAGGAATATCAATTTTGGAGAAAATCGGCTGAAAGGTTCAGCTGCTTGCGTTGTTCACAGGCAAAGGGATGGACCAACAGACAGACGGGTACACGTTTTTCCGTCAATCGAGTTTTCATTATGAAGGTCCCACAAAACAAGGATTCTCGCTACACCTCTTGTTAAAGAATATTTTTTTCTACACAAACAAAGTGGATTTATCCCCTTTTTTGTTACCAGGGCCCTGTTGGAAGAGCTTTTCTGCCGAAAATGCACAGTTCTTTCGCGCAGCATAACATAACTTTCTCTCTACTGCGTAAGCGAAACAATAAAGTAACAATTTGCATCTATTTTACAGAAAATTTAGAAAATTTTGAATTTTCCTGTTAAGTACCTACCAGGAACAAAATAAGGCTTTTTAATTTTTTCTAAAATCAGCCTGATAGATTGGGGAATATTAGTTTTGATGGAAATTCTGCTAAAGGTTAAGGCAAGCATTGTTCATAAACAGACTGGCTGACAAACCGAGAGACGTTTTGACTCAATCCATTTTTGGTATTAAGGGCCAACTAACATTGTATATGAGTAAACGAGCTGTTACAAGTAGTGCTTTACTAGCTACAAGTCCAAGATTTAACCCTTTTGGGAAAAAAGAACCGGGAAATACAAACCTTTCCGCCAATATATCTTAGTTGTTTCCCCCCATCGTTACAATACTTTCTCTGTACTGCGTAAGAAGTAGACAAAAAGTAAAGATATCAGATCAACATGTATCCGCTCTTTCGTTACCGGGCTACGTAAAAGAGTTTTCTGTCGAAAACACGCCGTTTTCCATGTCACGATTACAATACTTTCTCTTCAATCAATTAAAAAGGCCATGCATTGAGAAAGAATACTCACAATTTTTAAACCTATATGATTTTCAAAGAAACGATCATTGTATTTCATAGAATTTCCGTTCAAACGCAATTCAACGACACTGTGCAACACTTTCGATTTCATCTATAAACGCAACTCATCTCGTGATAAACTGACCACGATGTGGTATACAGGAGATGCGATTTCTTCACCGTAGCTGCACCGAGGCACTATAAATGCTCCTTGAGGGATCTGCCAAGTATGTTGTCTCGAAGCCGTCAACATGCTTAAACTCGTCTGCTTCTTCTGTCTGTTCGTTTCTGCCCTTGGTAAGTACAGGTCTTTAGAATGAATTATCTGTGATCTTTGTATTCTTTTGTTAACTAAAAAATGAAGTGTGAACGATAACAGGGTAGTTCGCGAACATTTTTGAGTAATGCGTTCTTCATTTTTTGAGAGTGGAGGTAGAATTTGAAAGAATAAATATAAGGTAAGGAGTTCAATACACTACCCCAAAATTTCTCAAGTGGATCGATTCCAAATACGAATAAACATTCGTGAAAACCCTTTCTACGATGAAAGAATACCTGAAAAGAAGTCAATGAAGTAGAGGGAATTGTAAATGTATTAATTATTATCCAGCTAATTCTTGTTAATTAAGGATTAATTAATCATTTAAAGCAACACTATTTCATTCTTGCTTTTCTCCTTTCCTGGAATCAAAAACATTGAAACAGTATACTGGAGTGAATGCATTGCGAAGCTCGTAGGCCACAGAAAGACTTGATGCATAGATGTACCATATCAAATGAGCGTGCATAAAAACATCAATTCGTTCAATGAAAAAATGAATGTGATCGATTGATTTCGGTTTGCAGACATGTCCAAACACTTCTCCAAGCGGAGAAATATTTTGGAACTGTAATCACATCGCTCAAAGAATAAACATTCTTTAGAGAAATAATTATTCACTATTCATTTGAAACAACCTGTGAAGCAAATACGAAAATTCTTAAATTTTACTATTTAATCAGGTTCAAAAGTATTATTAGTTAACGTAGCATCTTTATTGTTTCGTTATAACCGTGGAAGAAAATAAAATAATAATGTGTAAAGGCATACTTCTCACTGTAGACAGGATTATAAAATGCTAAATTATACATTCAAACATGTACTGACAAATAATGGAACCTGCATAAGCAGGGTAAAATTGAGAAGGCTTGAGAATTATATATTTTGTTTTTAATTTTTAATGTTTTATTGCCTTTTATAACAGTGAAAATATTTTTTTTAATTTGGCTCGGATAAATTTATCCATTTGTGAGGAACGAAGGATTTCGGATTTCGATTACAAATAATTCTTCCTACGTCGTAAATCATAATTGGATCATACTTCAAAAGCAAAATCTCAGCAAATTTTGGATAAAATTTTAAATTATCTGATATTTAACCAAAAATAATGTTTTTAACAATCGGAGGAATTTTAACTTAGGATTTGAATTTAACCATTTATATAATTTGTACACGGCAGTCCCCCTCACATCTCTAAATATCGATTCCAAAGACGTATTCATGTCTTCAACAATTGTCAATGACTTCAGAAAAGGTTTATTGTTTCTTTCAATTTATAAATTACAAAATTTTACGAAATTTGATTATTTTTTAAGACATGGTGTTAAAACAATTTTATTTTATTTTATTTCTTTGCACACAAGCGGACTGAAAGTCTGTTGTTTATTATTTTCCCCTCCTGTTTTCAGTAACAAGCGGTTTCTTGTATCATTATTATCCTCTGTGAGAGAAACGCTTTGTTTCGATGCGTTTCGCAAATGTTAACAGCGGGTGTACTTGCATAGAAAATCCCAGTATGGAAGGGATAAAATTCGTAATAAAACAATAAGCAAGACACAGGTAGGATGCGAGTGGTAACACACAGTATTTAAGAATACCATACCATTATTCAAAATTTGCGTCATTTTTAATATACACAAATTAGATTATTAATGTTAGAGTTGAGCTAACGCTGGGTGGGAAACATGATTACAATTAGAATTAAAATTTGAACAATTAGAAAAAGATTACAATTAATTACAATTGGAATGAGAAGTTCACACATCAGTTCCAATTAATTTCAAGATATCTCTAAATTAACATGTCCCTATTATGGATTTATTTACAGCTTTTCTAACAGTTCATTCCATTTCACTTTCCTTCATTGTACAAGGGGCATGATCTTAATATCAATAATAATAATAATAATAATTATTATTATTATTATTATACAGTGTATAATAATAGCTTAAAAATAACACCAAAGCACATAATAGTTTTAATCAATTATAATTGTCAAATTATTATAATAAAAACATTAAATGTCTCAGAGTACAGTGTTGACCGTGTAAAGCTCGCCAGATTTATGAGCACTTTATCACCAGATATTGCTAAATTCTGGCGTCACACAGATAACAAAATACTTTAGCTATTCTTCTTGTTCAAACAATCAAGTTCATAAGGTTCACAGTTCATTAACAGTCGTTCTCGTTCTCCAGTAGCCTCCAGGCAGCTTCCGGCAGACTCTGCAATTCCACAAGACTACTGCTTGATATTTCCGTCACAGAATTTCGCCACTGCTCCCCTCACACTGCAGGTGCAAAGCCTTTAAGAGTCCCCAGTTCGTTCACCATCAGTTCACGTTTTGAGTTAAGAGTCGTTTCCCGGTCGCCTCTGGCAGATTCTGCAACTCTACAAGACTTTGCTTGGTATTTCCGTTACAGAAACTCGCCACTGCTCCGATCACACAACACGTGATAGAAACATGAACTTTTCACTTAAACAGTTCGCTCTCGACAGTTTCATGGGATCGGTTATTACAGTTACCAATCTTCAGTTCAACTTTTCACAAATTCGCACGAACACGTTCCCCGTAATTCACTTATATACGTTGCACTTAATAGTTGCGGGATTGCGTATTATTCCGTATCTTACACACACACACATAGTTCCCATAATAACTTGCACTCACTTGCAATATTTCAGTAAACACCAGTTTTCTTCCGACATTCCACCTCTGCCACCAGTTTTCTTTCTCTCCCCTTAGGGTTTCTCCTTCTTCTCAATGAAGTATACACAGACTTGTGCTTAAATAACTAATTTATTTACTCATAGATTACTCTGATCCGGAGAGGACGCTTACAAGAGCCTGCCCGTTACATCTCTTGCTTAAGAATAATCTCTGCGACACCGCCCAAACTACATGTTTTTGATATTTTCTAATTTTTCGGTTTCCTAATGGTAGAACGGAAATATTAATTTTAAAATATTAAAGAAAACACAAACCTAGTCCAATAAGGCAATTTTCCTTTAAATATTTGTTGCCGTTTTGAAGAAAATGGCGTTTAAGCGCTACTAAAAATGCGAAATTTGAAGCCCATTTTCAAAGAAAAGTTTTCAGTTTTAAAAAAACCTAATTTAAAGTCATATGAAGCACATTAACTCACAAATACAATAGTTGTTACAAATTGCTGGTACTGTTCATATTAACGATGGGAGAGGTCTCTCAAAAAACTTACATTTGTGTAATTTTTGAAGAAACAAAAAAATACCCCAAAATTAACTTTACGTCATATTAAAGAGGGCAGACGGCACTATCCGTTCCAAAACTTTGAAGAAAAAATTTGAAGCCATTTATGAGAAAATGGAGTTTAAGGGTTTCTGAAAATGCGGAATTTTGACTAGTTTTCACAGCAAACTATTGAGTTTTCGAGAAACTTTATATTATTTAAAGTATTTGAACCCATAAATATAATGTAAACAAATCCCCACTAATGTAAGTATTAACGACGTGAGAGACAAGGCAAAAAAAATACATTTTCGTAATTTTTGAAAAAACAAAAGAATAGAGCGATATGGAGTTTATGTCATCTCGGGGTATATAGGGTATATTTAGCACCATCTCTACCAAAAGGTTAAAGAAAAAATGTGGAGCCGTTTTTGAGAAAATGTTGTTTTTGTTTTTTTAATTGCACTAATTACAGGCAATATTGCGCGAAAAGTACTAATATTTTCAAAAAACTATACGTGACTTAAAAAAATTTCACTATGAAGAACAAATTTTTTTTGAAGGAAAAATCTATATTTGTTCAAATTTGTTGTTGGAGGAAGACGCCGAAAAAAATTTAAAATTTTGCAATTTTCGAAAATTCAGAGTTAACTGTGAAAATGGAACCTATGCCACCGTAATAAGTGCATTTTACTCTGTTCTCACAAGAAATTTAAAGAAAAAATTTGGAGCCGTTTCTGAGAAAATTTTGAAAATGTCCGGGGAGCTTCATGTAAAGTACCCCCAAAGGTTACGGAATATTTTTCAAAATCTCAAAGCTTTGACTCGAACCAGATCGACCGGGAAATCCATTTTGGAAGAAATCGTACGTATAGTTTAGGAACTAGTGGTGTTCACAGATGGACAGACGGATGGACAGACGGACGGACGGACGGACGGACATTTGGTTTTTCGGTATCAAGGATCCACAAAAGAGGAGTTCTGGTTACACCACGTGTTAGGGGATTTTTTTCTTAATTTAGCAACTGTTTTTATTCACTTTTTCCTTATCACAGTCCGACAATGAATTTTTTTCCGCCAAATATTCGCCATTTTTTCGCGCAAACTTTCCTTATACTACGTATATCACTCAGTGTAAGCGTGCGTAAACGGGAAAGTAAAAACACACGAGTAATATACGCTATTTTCAAAAGGGAGTTCCTGAAAACGTTTGGAAGCTCTACGTAGCATAAAAAAAGAATTTGCAGGATGACAAAGAATCATTCATTTCAAAGTTTATTCCGATGTAAAGTATTGGCAAGCGAACTTCGCGGTAACTATTTGGAAACGGGCGGAACGGGATTAACAACAGGAAATCGTCTCACCACAGCTGGAAGAGAAAGGTTCCTTAGAGAAAGCACCCAAAGGCTGAACAAAGGGCCGTGAGCAGAGGCATAGCGGGGGAGGCGGCGTGACGTAGGTCACGTGAGCTACAAGTATATAATGAAGCCCAGCAGGCCAGCGGGCGGGTTCTAGAGAAAGAGTGAGGATCTCGTACTGATGCACAAATTTGCACCAGGGCGGTGCAGCGGCGAGCAAACATTTGGAGCCATTTTTTTGAAAACTTTGAAAATGTCCGAGATGCTTTATACCCCCCACAATTAAAATATTAGTCTCTAATTCCAGGCACCTCGACATCAGCTACGACAACTGGAGAATATCAATGGGCTGAAAAGTTTAGGCGCTAGCGTTGACCACTTACGGACGGACAGACTGAAAGATGGACAGGCAGACAGGTAGACAGACAGAGAGACGGACGTTTTGCCGTCAATCGATTTTTCGGTGTCAAGAGCCATCAAAATATGGATTCTGGCTACACTACGAGTTAGATGATTTTTTCTAAATTTTGCAAAAGAATTTATGCACTTTTTTCTTATCAGAGCTTGACAATGAGAGATTTTCTGATAAAAATTTACCGTTTTTCGGAGCACGATAACATAAATTTCTCTTCTTGCTGTAATGAATTGTATTTTTTTACAATAAAAGAACCTTCACAGAGGAAGCCGACTATAGTAGGCGGGCGCTTTTGTATCCAACAAAAGACGGCAGAAAGGCGTGCGGACATTTATTGTGTACGAAATGCCGCGGTGAATAAACATCAGTTCAGTGTTTTTCTATTTAACAGAGTGACTGTATTCCGCTTGTTGTCAAAAGACAAGTGACGGAGAATTGCTGGTGTGAGTAAGCACAGAAAAGTACGAAATTCGAACTGAATAACGGGAAATTGGTGTGTTTCCGACTAATAAACATCAAAAACGGAAATTTAGGGAATTTTTGGAAGATACCGTTAAGCAAGGAGACGCCGGGGAGGCGTAAATCAAAATAATTTGATGTCAATAAAGAAGGACAAAAGATTGAAAGGGCGTGTTTTGTTGAAGGAAAGTTTTGATAATGAATTGCAACAATACTTTTCGAGAGAAGAATTCCAGTCTCAGAGGTGAGAGGACCTCCAGTCTTGCTATGCGGTGAATGATTTTCGGGCGTGAAGAAAAGAATATTACGAGCTTTTTTAATAGTGACAGTCAATTTTCGAGAGTTGTGTGCATGATATGATTAATGGAATAACTGGAACTTGGTGCAGCCGTCGTGGACGTCAAGGAAGTTGGGCGCAGTTACGACATCGCTACGAAAGGGAAGTGGCGGCGCATGCACTTTGGTAAATTGACGAGAATTATCATATTTTGTTGAAGCCCAAGCATGTCATCATTTTTCTTAAGTTCAATTTTATTTACAAAGAAACTGGCCATATAGGGAGAATGCGCATGTCTGGTGGTATAAATGACTTGTAAATATTGTGTGTGTGTTGATTTTTTTTTCTGTTGAATTGAATTTTGTTTATGTGATGGTGGAGCAGGTTGATGTTCATGTTAGCAGAGTATACAACGCCAGGAAGCCGAATAAAGAGTAAAAAACACGGTGTGTTTGTGATTTTGTTTTGTTTTCGCATTCAATTTGGATTTGTTATTTGTAGTTTAGAAAATACCGGATAGTGTTACAAAAGGGAAAACAGGTCTTCATTCAGTATTGGAAACTTGCGCCGGACCTACGACATATAATTTCTTTTCCAAACGGCGGCATCCAGTGATAAAGTAAATTATTAATGAATTAATTTAATAGATAAAGATAGGAAAGGAAGGGATGTTAGACAGATACAGTGCAGCCAGTCGCATTACGAAGTATTTGTAAGGCGAGAAAATAAAAATTAGTATTTTCATTTGAAAAAACAAAGTTACCTCAATTTTTCTTAAATTACAAGTGATAAAATAGATACAGATGTCAGTTTACCGCACTCCCTTTTGCATTTCCGTGAAGATTGCATTGCAATAACTTCAACTATTCAAAAACTGTAAGATGTGCGAACATTACTTGACTCACTCTGTATAATACGTAGATCGTGAGAATAAATAAACGTTATACTCGCATGTTCAGGCATTTTTTCCGGAAGCGCGCGAGTTGAATAAGCACAGTTTGAAGGCTCAACTGTATTTTCGAATGTTAGAAGTGCGGAATTGAAGGTTTCGCGTGTTTCTGCAGCGGCGAGTTCCTGGAGAGAGGGGGCCTCCGAATCCGGCGAGGACCTCCCTGACCCCGTTGACCTGGGGGCTCACTACCCCTTCAACCATGCACCTGCGTCAAACACCCCATGCGGGGGACACCAGCGAATTGCCGGCGGCCGACCAAACGAGGACGCTTCCGACGATGGTGCAACCGTGATCAACTCCCGCTGTGGCGGACATGAGGACGACGTCGAAGACAACCGCACCACGACCATCGAGAAACATCCCTACCAGGTAGTTACATCTTGCATTCAAATTACATTGCTAGAAGTCGCATTTAAGCAGGGGCAGCTTTTCACGTTACGCAAGGGAGATCGGACCTACAATTTGGGAAACTTCTACCGAAAACTTTCCTATTGAATACACACTTTATTAAGTCCCTTGAGAGTTTACAACCGAATACAAAGTGGTTCAAAAATTCATCGCATATATTTTTCATTCATTACTATCAGCAGTGTTTCCCGAATAAAAAAGTTGTTAGTTTTGCTTTAAATTGTTTAATCTACAGATGGGAAAACCTTTATTGGTTAATACTCTGATCAAGAAGTTCTAGGATATCATAATAAATAAAGTGTTGGAACACTTTCAACCGCGTAAACAACACTTGACCAAAAACTCTCACTTTCTTGGCATTGTTTTTTTATTATTTGATCTCCTCCGAAATGAAACGAATATGTTAATATTTGAGGAAACTTTTTATTAAACTCAGACTTGAATTTTTAAATTTTCTGGTAATCGACACCAGATTTTTTCTTTAAATTCTTTGCACAAAGAGACGAATTGGGAAATTAAATGCTCGCAAT
This sequence comes from Acheta domesticus, assembly GCA_031308135.1. Taxonomy (NCBI): domain Eukaryota; kingdom Metazoa; phylum Arthropoda; class Insecta; order Orthoptera; family Gryllidae; genus Acheta; species Acheta domesticus. The sequence goes on from JAHLJT010000631.1 coordinate 227,751,305, forward strand.
GTATATTTGCTCACAATTCACAGTGATGTCGCTCTATGAAATCACAATGACGTCGCAATCAGAAATTGCGTGTAGGAAAGCATTTTGTGGCTTCCAAGACAAATGATAAGTACATCACATTTGTGGAGTTCAATGTCAGGTGTTACTAAGCAAATCTTGTAGAAATGAGAAGAATTGTGAGCTTTATGATGCTACTGATAAAAGTGTATTAAACAATACATTTGTTAATGATAATGGAATTGCTTGGTTGGAATGAAATTAGTGACCTATAATAGCTGACGCGCTTTTGGGGACCGGGTTTTCTAATCGAGAATATTGTGAAATTATTGTAATTTTAAGATCTGAATGGCCTGATGCAAGAATTATCATATCTAAAAAATAAAAATAAAAATTGATCATTTAAAGAATGATAACGTATAGGGTGAACACGTTATTGTAATTAATTTGCAGACCTCCTCTGTATTATATCAATATTAATTATCACTGCACAAAAGAACTATACTTCGTTTTTTTTCCTGGCGCACGGGGATGTGTCATCGAAGTGGAATATCTCACGGTATTTCGCGTCGTTCTCCGTTGTGCCACCAGGGGTCGTATGATCGGCAGCACTGCTCGATACAGTCGCGATTATGTAACTCCTAGCGGCACAACCGAGAACGACGCAAAATGCTGTGAGATATTCCAATTTATTGACACATCGCCAAGAGAGAAAAAACGAAGTATAATTCTATGTGAGGAATTCTGTAAAAGGTATTGCCTCTTTGCTTCCTAATTAACATACATCTGCAGTTTCAATCAGATTTGACAGTGGATTTGCTTTCAGGTCTCCATTTACCAAGATATTTTCTATTTTGCAAGTGGTTCCATCATCAGCCCACAGTGGGTCCTAACCGCTGCTCATTGGGATATTCCGTGAGTATCTATTACTCTATTCACTAGAAGTTTGTTGTCGGTGTTTATATGGAAAAGGAACTGATATATACCTCTTATTCAGAGCCAGACCTGGATACACAGTTCGCGTTGGCACCAGCGGCACGCACCGCGGAGGCAGGAATTACACCATTGCTGAAGTAAAAAATCATGAACTCTACAAGAAAGAGAGAGGCGTACGATTCAGTGACTATGACATTGCTGTCATTCGCGTAAGTTTTGAGAAATGGCTTGAGCGAGTGTCTATCAAAGTGAAATTGTGTGGATCAAAATCACCGTCTTCTTAATAGAATGTTTTCCAATATACTATTTGAATATTTAGAATATTTTCTTTTTTCTACTTCACAGTACTAAAACACATGAACTCATACTATAAAACTTTTGAACAAATGGAATGCCTTCAAATATTTTGGAAATTTTGGGTTAGCACGAGCTATTACTGAAACAGAGAGCACTACTGGTGACTTTCCTTTCTTGTAAATAGAAGATGGATAAATGTAGATACAAGCTCTATTCTACAATTGGGCAGATGTCCTGTGACAGAATCCACAAACATGAAAGTACAATTACAAATAAAAAACAATATACGAAAAATTAATATAAAAACAATAAATTATATTTGTCATTACCCAGCACACACAGATTATATTTACTACAAATGAATATATATATATATATATATATATATATATATATATATATATATATATACACATATACACACACACACACACACATACATAAAGTGGTACTGCAGAATGGCACAGACTTTCCCGTATTAGTTTTCTATTTTCTTTCGTCTAGGCCAGCAATTTGAACTTGACACATACTCTTGCCAGCTGCCATCTATCGCCGCCCAAATTCCTTTTTTCCTAACATTTAAAAAAATTTCGGTTTCTTTATAGTACAACGGAAATATTATTTTTACAATATAAAAGAACAGTGAAACCTTGTCCTAAATCGCAAAATTTGTTGCCGTTTTTAAGAGAATGGCGTTTCATCGCTACTGTAAATGCGAAATTTGAAGCTGTTTTTCACAGGTATCATTTGTGTTTATCAAAAACTTTATTCGCAATCATTTAAAGCATTTTCACTCAAATGGACGGTGTAATGTATCAACCGGCTATACGACACCCTACAAGTTTTGAGATAATCGTGTTCAAAGGTTTTATTACATTTTCAGCTTTAAAAACTCAAATTTAATTATATTATTCATTGAAGCACCAAACTACACAAACATGAGTGGAATATCTGGCGCTTACCTGCATAATATGAAATTAAGAACAGCAGTTTTGAAGATCTAGGTTTATAGTCGGTTGTTGCGAAACATAAAATCCCTGATGTGACTGACGATGTTTACATTTTTCATTAATTATAAGACTATTTTTACAGATTTGGCGCCAAAATTTTGGGTACACTTAGAACATGCAACTGATGGCGTCCATATATATTTTTTGTTTTAATGTGGCTTAGCCGGTTGATGCATAACACCATGCAAATATAATAATGTTTACAAATTGTAGGAAACGAGCATATTAACGATGTAAGAGAGATCTTTCATAACAAAATACATTAGTGTAATTTTTGAAAAAACAAAAAAAATGAACTTTACGTCATATTAAAGAGTGCAATTAGCACTATTCGTTAGAAAAATCTGACGAAATTTGGATCTATTTTTTAGAAAAAAGGCGTTGGAGCGTTTCTGAAAATGCGAAATTTTAAGCTAGTTTTCACAGAAACTGATTGAGTTCTCGAGAAACTTTATACGACACTAGGAAAACCCGGCAGACTTTGTTCTGCACATCTCCCTCTTTCCCCTTCCATCTCCCTTTTCTCTGTCCCTCCCTCCCTCGCTCTCTCACCGCCCCGGTCTCTGTCTCGGTCTGTGTGTCTTCTTGTGTCTCTGTCTCTGCCGCTCTCGGTGCCTCTCATACACATTTACTGGCAGATTCTGCCCGTCTCAGACCAAGTGAGGTAATATCGGAAAGCGTCTGACACAGCAAAATTCATGTTCAAGGAGATTTATTTTTTTTAACTCAAAAATTTAGTTTTTAAGGCCACAGAATGCATCGTATAGGAGTTATTTAACAATATAGTTTCAAAAGGCTCAGTATCAGTCTGTCTCTATGTCTGCATTTGCAAAAATTTGGAACCATTTTTGAGAAAATGTTGAAAATGTTGTCTAGGGGGCTTCATGTAAGGTATCCCAAATTTTATAGAATCTTTTTAAAAATTTCAAAGCTTTGACTCGAGCCAGATCGACAGAGGTTTTTTCAATTTGAAAACAAAACTACGTATGGGGTAGGCGCTAGTATTGTTCACAGACGGACAGAACACTTTTTCGTTATCAGGGCCCGGCAATTAATTTTTTCTGCCGAGAATTCGTCGTTTTCCGCTCAGCATTACGTCACTTTCTCTCTACTACGTATATTACACAGTATATACGTACGTATTCTAGAAAGAATCTGGTGGTGCTACACAATGGGACAGACTTTCTCTTGTTAGTGCCACATACTCTTGTCATCTGCCACCCAAAGTAAATTTTTTCCATTTTATTACTTTTTACGTTTCCAAATGGAACGGAAAAATATTTTAAGAACATTAACCTAAATGAAAAAACAAGAGAATAGAGCAATGTATCATTTATGTAATTTATAGAGTACATTAGGCTCTATCCCTACCAAAAGTTTAAAGAAAACATTTGAAGCCGTTTTTGAGAAAATCATCTTTTTGTAATTTTTAAAAATTGCACATGTTGCACGCAATGTTGTGAGAAAACTACTAGAATTTTAAAATCAATGTAAATAGGCGTAAAGAAAGAACTCACTAAGGAGAACAAATTTTATTTGAAGGAAAAATTTCTATCTTCAATTTTGTAGTTGGAGGAAAACTTCTGTAAATTCAAACTTTTGCAATTTTCGAAAATTTAGTGTTAACCGTGAAAATTGGACATATGCTACCTTAATAAGTGTATTTTACTCCATTCTTAGAAGAAATTTAAAGAAAAAATTTGGAGCCGTTTTTAGAAAATTTCGAAAATGTCCGGGGGGCTTCATGTAAAGTACCCCCAAATTTTGAAGAAGGTTTTTCAAAATCTCAAAGCTTCGCCTCTAGCCCGATGGAGAGGGGTTTCATGAATTTGGAAAAAAAGCTACGCATGGTTTAGGCCCTGGTGGTGTTCACAAACGAACAGACGAACGGACGTTTTCCCATCAATTGGTTTTTCAGTATCAAGGACCAACAAAACAGGGATTCTGGCTACACTACAAGTTATAAGATTTTTTCTTAGTTTAGCCTTAAGATTTTCTCCACCTTTTTGTTATCAGGGCCCAGGAATGATTTTTTTCTGTCAAAAATCGGCCGTTTTTACGCGTAGCCTTGCATAACTTTCCCTATACTAAGTCCAGCAGTGCTCAATGAAACCGTATCACTTAAAGAAAATCGTCATTCTGTTTTTTTCTGTGTTTTACAGATCTGTCAAATTTTAAGCAGGAATTAGTAGAAATTTGTAATCATATATTTTATGTAGACTTAACGATGTTTCCAATTCCGATATTTTCATAACTCGCTCGATTTTAACCAATCAAGTGATATATTTTCAGGATTATATTGCAGATTAAAACTGTGAGGGAGATGATGCGGTTTTTTCGAGAACTACTCTGTATTACTCCGTATATACGTATGTATACGAGAAAGTGAAAATGGAAACATTATTTTACCTAACAACACAAAAAACTAATATACAATACAGATAATAATTATTCCTTTTCTAACATGGAAAACATTAATTAGAATAAATCAATAAATGTCAACGTATGTCAGTGTAGCCTAAGAAAGTCGTTGTAAATTAGAAAAACCAACAGAAAGAAATGAAATCACTTCACTTCCCAGCGCCATACTTTACCTAAATATTAACTGCTCAATCCTTTTTAAATGTATACTATCCATAGTTGGATCTTTCACTTATAATAATAATAATAATAATAATAATATATTTATTGGGCTACAATTGGCTGATTGCCAGGTGGTAACCACACGTCTGTAGCTTTACAATACATCTACATTTGCAATTAACAAAAACCATTTACAATATAACACAATAAAATAAATTACAACTACTACTACGTCAAAGGATGGAACAACTTCTCTAAAGACCCTCAAAACCAACCGTTAACATTATTAATACTTTTAAAAATGTGCACGTACATACACACATTCATGCTTACACGTACATACATACACATACATACACACATAAGAGTGAAAACACACGTTTTCACTCTATTGACTGATCTCCTATTTTTTTCTAAAACCTCGAGCTGAGCAAGGAAAGGACTCAAAAATTGCCGAAGGCAAATCGTTCCCATGTACTATTGTTCTCTTTACAAAGGAGAATACGAAGAATATTTGTCCTCATGAGCTATGCTTTGCAGATCGATGGTCGCTTCACTTTTGGCTCCACCGTGCAGCCCATTCCCCTGGCGACGCAGGCTCCTCCACCTGGCGCCTTGGCCGTTCTTGTTGGCTGGGGCTTCAGAGTAAGTGCAGCTCCTTTTGCTTTTGTTCCCAGACAATTCCGAGATGTCTCTAAGCAAATGTTGCATACTTTCAAAGCATGTAAGGTAAAAATATATCAAATTTTGCCAATGAACATGTAGTGAGGAATTTCATATCATGAAATAATACATACCAGATTTGTCACTAATTCGTCGGTGATGAGCTCTTGTATGTGTGAGGTCGACGCACACAAGAGAATTCCATGTGGTACCTGCCGAACACTTATTAGGTCACTGCCAAAAAGCTGTTATTTTCGACCTCTACATGCCCTAGAAGTTTGTAACATGTATTCTCAAACACTCTGTAGTGGTTGTGTTCAATTAAGATCTATTATTTGCAGCCGAATGGTAATGCAAAGCTGAGGGCCGTGTCTGTGCCAGTCGTGCCCCAAGACGTGTGCAAGCGTTTATACACCGCACTCGATGAGGGAGAGGTGACTCCCCGCATGCTTTGCGCGGGTCTCCTCTCTAGAGACTACAGTACTTGCATTGGTGACGACGGTTCGCCACTGGTGTACAACGGCGCTCAGGTCGGAGTCCTCTTCTGGAAGAAGAACTGCGGTCAACCTGACGGCACATACGTTTACGCCAACGTTGCGCTCTTCCGCGACTGGATAAAGAAGAGCATTGGCGTTTAGGTCTCCGAGATTTGTTGCTGTGGAATATAATTATTGAGCAGGAAATTTGTATTCCTTAAAATAAAATTGAATAAATTATATTTTACAAAAGCGTCTTCAATCTTATGATATAATTTGTTGTTTGGATTTGTTTCCTCCTTGCATAAATTTTTTCAAATGGAACTGAATATATTTCGGTTATTTTTATTATATTTTCTTCACTGTCCGCGTATAATACTGTGCCAAAAGGCCCCAGGGTATTTGGCATGAAAATAATTTTATCAACCTGCCATTACGAGGGGATCATACGTATATGAAGCGTTCAGGATCCAAAGAATAGACGTTACTGCAACAGTGGCTATTAATCAATACTTTGTCGTATGTAGACGACAAAGTAAGTGTCCGTACGGATCAGTGATTTCTGGAAATTTAGCTTATTGAAATAATTTGTTTTGTTTATTTATGGACGCATTAACCACGAGGTCATTGGCGACCACTATTGATTAACGTTAGAGATATATTAATTTGGCTTCACTCATCAACATGCTACTACTCATCAACTTTTAAGACTAACAGAACATATTGAAAACTCCTTTCACCTAAAACAGCATACTATTGTATTATTACTGGACATCGAAAAAGCATTCGACAAAATTTGGCATCATGGTCTTATTTATAAATTATTCCAAATTGGAATTCCTACTTATTTGTTCAAAATAATTCAAAATTTTCTTTCTAATCGCACTTTTCGTGTCAAAATTAATTCCTCTTTTTCTCAACTATTTTCAACTGGCGCGGGCGTGCCCCAAGGGTCCTGGCTATCTCCTCTACTTTTTAACATCTATCTCTCTGATATTCCCAACTTTACGTACAATTAGCCCTTTTTGCTGATGATACTGCATTCTTCATTAGTCATAAAAATTTAACAACTGCCAAAAATAGACTACAATCCGACCTTCTGCTTTATACAAATTGGACTTCTAAATGGCAGATTAAAATTAACATGAATAAATGTCAAGCTAAAATCTTCACACTCTGTAAACCAATCACCCCTGCAGAAATATTAATTCTTAATCAAGCTATACCCTGGATATCACCCAACACACCTATTAAATATCTTGGTCTCCTCTTAGACACTAAACTTAAATGGAATGCCCATATTAAAACATTATACATAAAACTAACACTAAAATTTATAAATTACACTCCCTCATTAATTATAAATCACCTACAAACATTCACTCAGCAAAATTAATATATACCACAATTATTCATCCTACGCTTACTTATGCTTGCCCCATCTGGTCCAATGCTGCCAAAACCCATATTAATAAATTACAAAGTCTCCAAAATAAATTCATCAGGAAAATATTTCACCCTGGTATATTCCCAACTCTCAACTCCATAATGAACTGAAAATTGACACTATCCACTCCCTAATTCGTTCACAAAGCCTTAAATTTTTCAACTCCTTACATGACTTACAACAGACCCGCACTTTCAATTTAGGTCAAAAATATCATTTTCCTCGACGTATACTATCAAAATTTCCTAAAGATATATTTCATCCACCATAATTACTACATTTACAACATATTATCTTTCTATTCAAAATCTTTTTACAAACTCCTTTTTTTTCATAGCATAACCTCTTTTCAAAAATTTAATTGTTAATAATTCCTACTACAGGTTCCAGTGAGTATCAAATCGCCAGTTATTTGTTTGTAATGTCCAAACCCCTGAAAGACAAATATGTCGTACAGGTAGAAATAAATTTTAAAAAAAGGCGCTATACAATGATGTTTTGTCACGGTCATTGTTTTCTTAAGGTAACAGTGGCTATTGATTAATACTTACTTAGTCGTATGTGGACGACAAAGTAAGTGTCCGTACGGATCAGTGATTTCTGGAAATTTAGCTTATTGAAATAATTTGTTTTGTTTATTTATGGACGCATTAACCACGAGGTCATTGGCGACCACTATTGATTAACGTTAGAGGTATATTAATGAAGCGATATGATGGTGATGAGGGGTGAAAGGACGAACATAAATTCAATCATGCCCCAGCCGCGACTCAAACCCGCGTCCTTCTGCTTGAGATCTCCACGGCACTACGGTCTTAGAGATCTCGGCCACCTGGCTGGGCACTTTGAAAACTGTTGACTGATTGAAACTACTGTAAATTAATTATCCTTTTTGTCAATAAATAAATACAGTATTTACTCAAACATTTAAATGAAAACAGGTCAACAATACGAGCTACCCGATTCTTCCTACGTTTTGACGATTATTAAATCTACTTTGTTATGTCACTAAATTTATAATTTCACCTGACGTCACCTATCCAAGTCAAATTAATTCCTAGTGTTCTGAATGTATCCCTTCAGTGATTCTCCAATGTTTTATTAATTTTTCAGTTTACTGAGCAACCGGAATTTTATGTGAGAGCAGGTAAGCCTACAGTCCACCTCGCAACTTAGTTGTGCTCTTCACCTGGTAAATCTCCACAGCCGTTTTCTCATTAAATAAATACAATACATATTACAACATTTGAATGATAACAGGTCAAAATTACAAGTTCGTTTAAGTAAATATCAACTTGAAAATGACAAGTATCTGATCAAATGCAATGAAATTGTCTTTCACAGCTTACATACGATCGTTGTGCACTCCTGAAACCTTCTTAGGTGAACTCGGTTGCAGGAAAAATTCAGGGTTGCGTGATGTCTTCTCTCTTCTACCGCTGTGTCCTCGTATCCACTTCACTGATATTTGTTCCTGATGTTCCCCTAGAGGGTGTAGAAATAATAGATGACGAAGACGGATCTCTTGTGGCCACAGATGATTTTGATGGGGATAATTTTATCGTAAATATGGAAATAGATAAGACAACGACACCTACTGAAGACATGGTAGATTCGCTTTCCGTTACTCAACCTTTAAAAGAAATATGTCTTAAAACACATAATACGGAAGTCGAAAATATGTGACATCGTCGTTTATATCATGTGAACAAGGCGAATCTTGACAATATGTACAAGAAACAGATAGTTCGTGGTCTTAAAGAAAAGGTATCAACTTCGGAGCGTTGTGTATCTTGTATCCGAGGTAAATTTACTCAATCTCCGTTTCGAAGTGTAAATAATGCAAATACAATCGATATTCTTGAACTCTTACATTTAGACATCTGTGGCCGATTTTGATGTCAACTTACGACGGATTTTCTTACTTTCTTCTTATAATAGATGATTGTAGTAGAAGATTCTTTATTGAAACACAAATCAGATTGTGTTGACAGACTAATTGAATTCATATCACGAAGAGAGAACGAGACAGGTCGTTTAGTAAAACGTCTGCGATCGGATAACGGAGGAGAATTTAGTAACACCAAAATGGAAAAATTTTGTATTAGAAAAGGAATAAAACACGAATATACTGTGCGCTACTCACCTCAGAGTAATGGGGTAGTAGAACGGAGCAATAGAACATTGTTAGATTCTATTCGCACCTTGGCGTTAGATTCGCATCTTCCTTTGCGATTCTGGGGAGAAGCGGCACTGACTGCAGTGTATGTAAAGAACGTATTATGTTCTTCTCGAAATCCTGATCTTAGTCCATTAGAAATATGGACCCGACGAAAAAATAATGTCTCACATTTTAGAACCTTTGGATGTACTGCATACTAAATGGATGACAACCCTCGCCGTCACAAATTAGACCCTAAAAGTAAAATGGGAATTTTCATGGGGTATGCGAAAAATAGACGCGCATATAGAATTTACGACGTGAACGGTAAGAAGATATGAAAGCAGGGACGTAGAGTTCGACGAATCCAAGATGGGATAGGACGTAAGTCAAACAATTAAGAATACTCATGGAGACTATCGAGATATCGAAGTTCAGAAAAAGAATCATATGGAAACGAACGGTGACTTATTTCTGGTAGTGAACGCAAGAAATGTCACGAGTGAAGTTCCTGTTTGTACAGAAACGAAAGTTAACAAAGAATTACAACAACAATTTATTCATGAATCGGAAGAAATTCAACCCGAGCCTCTCGTGCGAAGATCTTCCAGAGAAAGACGACCAGTAGAAAGATATGGTGTTACGACGGCGAGAAGGATGGAAACAACGAATAGTTTCGATTCGGGAATAACACCAAGAACCTTCCAAGAAGCCACTACCGGATCAGAAAGAGAAGCATCGATTAAAACGATAGAGAAGGAAATCAAGTGTTTGCAAAGGTATGGAACATGGAGAGAAGCAAATGTGAACGAAATTAGTCCCGAACAGAAGATTTTAAATAGCAAATGGATATTCAAAAGGAAAGTGATTTCCGGAAATGTAACGTACATGGTTCGCTTAGTGGTGAATGGTTCTAACCAAATAATTGGCAAAGATTTCGAAGAGTCATACAATCCTGTAATGAAATTGTTGACTTTGCGAATATTATTGTCTATTGCAGCGTTCAACAGATATGTGGTAAAATATGTGGATATAGAAACGGCATACTTAAATGAGGAACTTGGCCGAGATGTCTATATGACCACAACCAGTACCACAAGGAATAAATACGAAGAATCCGAAATCAAGATTATTGAAACTGAAAAAGAGTCTATAGGGATTGCCTGAAGGAGGTCGCTGCTGGTATGGTAAACTGTGCGCTATTTTGGAGCAATGCGGACTCAAATCTTGTCAAAATGATCTTTGTGTATTTATTAGTAAAAAACGCAGTTTTTGGCTGTTTAGTTTTATGTAGACGACTGTTTAATCGTAGACGAAAATGATTTAATTGTAGAACAATTCACAAAACGATTAAGTAAAATGCTCGCCATTAAAAGAATGGACAATGATGAAAATGTTACTTTCCTCGGAATAATAATCAGAACAGAAATTAGAACAAAATTGTACTTTAGATCAAGAAGAATTCCTATTAAAAATTTGGACAGATTTGGGAAGAATGATAGTCACCCGGTATACACACCAGGAGTTATTGGAACAAAGTTAGAAGACTACGAGAACTTTGAAAAAATAGACCCTGTAATGTACCAGCAAATATTAGGATGTATAGGATACTTAGTATCGGCCACGAGACCTCATGTTGCATACAGCTACAGTAAGCTGTCACAATTATCTAAAGATCCTCGCTCAAACCATCTCCAAGCGCTGAAGAGGATATTAAGATATCTTCAGAAAACAAAAGTATGAAATTGCATCTAAGTAACACGAAAGGAAAATTAGAAATTCATTCAGATGCTAGCTGGAGCGTCACGAAAGATAGCAAATCATTCGGTGGTTACGTGATCAAATACGGTGGGAATATTGTATGCTGGAAGAGTAAGAAAGAAAAAATGGTGGCACTATCAACTATTAAGGCTGAATTAATTGCTTTATGCGAAGACATTTGTGAAGAAAAATGGATACAGTCGCTGATTGAAGAAATAAGATTGGATGATTCCGTAAAGAAACCTATTAACGTGTACACCGATAATCAATCTGTGATTGATTGGACTAAGAATTTTCGCGTAAATGCTAGAAATAAACAAATGCTTAGAAAATTAAACTTTCTTAAGGACGATTTAGAAGAACAAAACATACAACTATTACATTGCAAGTCTTCACAAATGTTAGCAGATATATGTACGAAAGATGTACCAAAGCACGTATTGAACGGACATTTACGCTCGAAGGATTTGAGAACCTAAGATGTTTAGTTCCTCTTGAAGAGAGAAGAAATTCGTCTCGCGTAAAAGGGGGACATTGTTGGTGATACGGGAGACATAAAAAAAAGAAGAGATATAGGCGTTTCCATGTAACGCGTAACTATGTATTCATTGTTTTCTAAAAGAGACTAAAACATGTGGTAACGATTTGTACGATATATTAAGTTGAACAGAATATTTAAAGATTATCATCAGTTAAACGTAGACTTTTTACTTCAAAAATAGTGATAACATAAACGAAATGTGGGTATCTGTTTTATTACGTCTCAAAATCAGTCGTAAAGAAGATTTGAATATAAAAAAGTTCTGCCTGTACCATTCCATGCTCTACCGCGCCCATTCATGTAAGCATTTTTAGTATTTCAAAAGAACATTTTCCTTATTCAGATTGTTCATTTACATGTATTTTCGATCACTGTAAGCAAAATAGAAGGTGTTCAAAGTTGTTTTGGTTGATTTTTTCTTATTACTTGTAGTCTTATTTTTGTTTCTCTTTGCTGAAGGGCTGAAACTTGTAAAACAGAAGAAGGAACCAAACATCTTCTTGAGTTACAGGAAACGACTTGACGAAAACCAACTGATGCTTTTCTAAAATTTAACTACAGTAGACTGTTTCATTTAATTCATTTGTCTATTTAATAACAATTTTCTAGTTAATTTTATTTTCAGTTTCTTTGTTATATTTTGTTTTACAAGGTTTTCTGAAACAATGAATGTTGATTATTCTATACCTAAACCTAACCACATTTCTGTGATTTGTAAAAACTATCAACATTAAAAATGTAATGATGAATAGTTGCGAGTTATTAATCTTCCTTGTTCAATTAAATATAAAATGTTTTGAGGGTGCAAATGACTGTTTTTTCAAGGCAGCATTCAGTGCTCCTATGCACCCGCTTTTGTATCAAAGGCGCCCCCACTGGAAGGATAGAATTGAAGCGGATTCGTCCCCGTGCTCCCCTATCATCGTGGAGTCCAACAAGGGGACACCCCACTGGGGGTGTCAGGGTTGACACGGAGATACAGTGGGGCGATGTCACAGCGCTGCCTCGCCGTGGATCCCTGGAGTTCAGTGACAGACCTAGTCCCAGCCGATTGATCGAGATTGGGTTAGCTCCCAACTGCCCGTCTAGAAAAGTCCGAGGCCAAAAAAAGGGTATTAGGACCTAGAGTATCCTTAGGGCAAGGAGACTTTCCCTCAGTCACCAGTTCTCACCGGTGTTAGCACAGAGAACTTGGCTAGAATAAGTCTACCCACAAAAAAAACAGCGTCAAGGCGACAGTCAGAAACGTATACACAGACCCCTCAACTCCCAGATCACCCATTCCCAGGCCAGTGAAGAAGAAAAAATAGAATGGAAAAGAATTAGTGACATGAAATGAGAAGCAAGAAGATGAAAAAATGGAGATAGAAACAATTGAGAGGAATGCCTTCTCTGCACTCCCCCGTCAGGACGTGGACCAACCCACCTCCTGTATAAAATATATGCTAAGATGTAAAGCATCCCAAAAAGAGGAACATCAATGTCATATCCAAAAGAAGAGAACAAAAAAGTAAAACATGAAAAGTGTCTCTAGGTACGACCGTTTCACCTACGGACGGGCGGACGGGCGGACGGGCGGACGGGCGGACGGGCGGACGGGCGGACGGGCGGACGGGCGGACGGGCGGACGGGCGGACGGGCGGACGGGCGGACGGGCGGACGGGCGGACGGGCGGACGGGCGGACGGGCGGACGGGCGGACGGGCGGACGGGCGGACGGGCGGACGGGCGGACGGGCGGACGGGCGGACGGGCGGACGGGCGGACGGGCGGACGGGCGGACGGGCGGACGGGCGGACGGGCGGACGGGCGGACGGGCGGACGGGCGGACGGGCGGACGGGCGGACGGGCGGACGGGCGGACGGGCGGACGGGCGGACGGGCGGACGGGCGGACGGGCGGACGGGCGGACGGGCGGACGGGCGGACGGGCGGACGGGCGGACGGGCGGACGGGCGGACGGGCGGACGGGCGGACGGGCGGACGGGCGGGCGGGCGGGCGGACGTTTTCCTTTCAATTGGTTTTTCGGTATCAAGGACTTACAAAATAGGAATTCTGGCTTACAAAATAGGAATAGGTGTAGGGGATTTTTTTTCTTAATGTAGCAACTGATTTTATCAACTTTTTTGTTGTCATGGTCCAGCAATGAATTTTTTTCTGCCGAAAATTTGCCGTTTTTTCACGCAGCATTACATAACTTTACCTATACTATTTATATTACTCCGTAAATACGTATGTACATGAGAAAGTAAAAATTAAGCCATTTTCGAGAAATTCTTTTGTTATTTTTTAATATTGCCTATATTTTCCTCCAAATTGCGCAACCTCTGCTAAAATATTGAAAAAAAATGTTCAAGAGGTTAATGAAATAGATAATTTCGGGGTACTAAATTCATTTGAAGACATTTTTTTTAATATTATAGTTGTAAAAAGAGTGAGAAAAATTTAAATTTTTGTAATTTTTGTAAACTCTGAAATAATAGTGAAAATCTGAATTATGCCACCTTTATTAGTGTATTCTACTTTACTCTTACAAAAAATTTCAAGAAAAAATTTGGAGCCATTTTTATAAAAGCGTTCCTGATGTAAAGTACCCCAAAATGTTAAAGATTTTTGTAATTGGGAAAGCTTTTAGGACAGAATATTAATGTTGGGGAAAAAATCCTATACATAGTTTAAACCCTAGTGTTCATTTGAGACCACAGATGGATGGATGTTCTAACAAAAATCCACTTTCTCAATATCAAGAACCCACAAATCGAGGTTTCTGACCACATAACGTGTTAATGCAAGTAGTTAACTACATCTCTGAACAAGATTCATCCACTTCCTCTCTATCCGCCTTTTTGTCGCAGCATTACATAACTTTTTTTTCTTTTTTTTGTTATTTACGGTCGCATCAACTATTAGGTCATTAGCGTCCAGTATTGTCAAAGAATACAAAAAAAAACTTTAACAATTTCACAAAACTCTTGCAGTGTTGCGAAACACAAAATTAAAGGCACACACTGACCAAGCGATGCTACCTGACTAACACAGCAAGCAAAAACCAAATGAATGTAACATTGAAAGGTTACGAGGCACACATGGCTGGGTTGTCGAACCACACCACTGTCACAGCACCACCGCTCCTACAAATCACACCGCTGTCTAGTAGAGGGTCTCAAATGCAGAAAGCGTGAAAAATGCCCTTCACCGCCGTGGATGCTTCATGCTCCCGGTCCACCATAGCTCCCATAGCTCCTTCCGCTTGGCCCACACTCCACCAGCTGTGTCGCCCGCTGTCCGCGCGTGTTCTGGCGCTGCCCCGGGTTCCGACCCCGGGCAGGGCGCAGAGGGGCGGGCAGCCGGCTAGCTGGCGGCGGGGGGCGGACATAGGCGGGGGGAGAGATACGGGCGCGACGGCGCGATGGTGTTGGTGGCGGCGGTGACGGTGGTGATGTAGTGACGTCACCGGTGTCGGCGGCGAGGGTAGCTGATTGCAACCTGGCAGGGCGGCGGAAGAACTGTCACATGCATCAAGGCGCGGGGAAACAATGATTTAATTAATGTCTTCATTCCATTTCATTGATTGATTGATGGATTGATTGATTGATTGATGATGGATTTTTTTTAAGTGGGACGCGCGAATTTTGGAATTGGCGCCCCCATGACACCCTGGTCTAGCATGGAACTCCCATAATTTAGCGGGAAGCACTCCAAAGAGTGCCCAGGTGGTCGGAAGTCGCAGGAACTTGTCCGCGCCGAGCAAAATGTGCTAACAACTATTGGATTAGGGGCCATTAATGTAATGTTATGAGAATGAAACGATATGGTGATGATAGGGGGTGAAAGGACGAGCACATACAACCATGCCCGAGGCTGGACTCGTACCCGCGACCCCTCGGTCCGAGATCATTGCGGCACTACTGCTTTAGCGATCTCGGCCACGGTGCCGACATTACATAACATTATATCAGATATATTACTCCGTATGTACGTACGTATACGGGAAAGTAAAAACCACTTTGTGTGGTTTTGTTCAGCAGCGTATTTGCTGCTGCAGGGGTCTAGTTTTCCCTAATGCTGTCGGATTTTTGATATCGATGACATTGTTGAGTGCCCAAAGGCACCTGCAAGTGCCACCTATTTTTCTAAAAATTTATAATAATTTTTTTTTAAAATCGAAAAACTGATGTTACATGATCAGGAACTGAAATATTATGGAGCAAAATTGCAAAATATTTTTCTTTGTTCGTCTTGGGAACTGGAGGGTTCGAAGATAAAGGTGTGATTTAATTATGTTTAGAAATCTATCTTCCTTTACAATGCTTCAAACATTTTTACGTGACTTTAAGAACGGGAAGATAATATATAAACCCAAACATCAATTGTTAAGTACCATTTTTTCGTCACCTAGGAGGGAAGAAAATTTCTCGAAGATTAGTGCTTCTGGAAAGAAATAGAGATGATAGGTTGATAAAGAGAGATTGAAAGCTTCAAATAAAGCTCTGAAAGAAATAGAAGAAAAAGCATAGGAAAGAAGAAAAAACTTAAAAAGGTAGATTGAAGAAGAAGATCCTTATGATCCAAATTATGGCATTGAAATGCACTGGACATTTTGATGTTTTCCGTAGGTTTACTTTTTCAGTGGTATTTTTTTCTCGATATATACTATACAAAATTGAAGGAAATTTTCATCTTCAAATGTATTCCTCTCCACATTTTAAAACAGGAATTTTTGCTATAAGTTGTGTAGGTGAAAATGTATAAATAGCGTTATGTAAAAAAGTGCAAAAAACATACAATTTTGGAAAACCCCTTTTTTAAAACGTGAACGTAGGTCTAGAGTTTTACCTAATTACCACTATTAATTTCACCATTTTAATGCAGTTATTATGAATACTTGCTAAGAAAAGGAAAAACGAGATATATCCAATTAACATGGGAGGGATAGGGACTTCCGGAGACACGTAAGACGACTTCACATCTACTCCCAAATGAAAATGGCAACGCAAATACTTCTACTTGAACGATGATGAAAGATGCAACCGCTTTGTTATAAATCGCACAGAGTCAAAATGTGTTATAAAATCAAAAGACCATAGAATATTCGCCATCATTTATTACGATACGGTTTCCAAAGAAACCATGTCATTATATTTCAGAATATTTCCATCCAAACGCAAACCAACGGACCAATGCAACATCTTCAATTCCATCTATAAACTCAACGTATCTCGTGATAAATTGACCGCAATGTGGTTGTTTCATGAGGAGCTCTTTCCTCACCGTAGCAACTCCGTGGCACTATAAATGCTCCTCGACGGAACTGTTAAGTACGTTGTCTCAGAAGCCGTCAATATGCTTAAACTCATCTGTTTCATCTCTCTGTTTTCTACTGCCCTTGGTAAGTATACGTCTGAAAACGAACAATCTCGTGTGAACATTGTTACTTAATTCTGTTAACAAGTAAAAGACTGATGCATATATGAAAGTGAAAAATTTTGTGAAAACTTTTGGGCAAGGTTTTCTTTATACTTGAACAGTGGTGATCGAATTTGAATGTATAAATTTTACGTTGGTAGAATTGAATACCATTATCCAATATTCCTAAATTTGATTGAACTAGAAAAAATATTATGAGTAGATTTTTACGATACAAAGGTCAGAAAAGCAGTTAATGAATGGATAGGTATAAATGAATTAATTCTACGCGTCCTTATTATCACATAGTTAATATTGAATTAAGTCTCATTTACTTATTTTGTCATTTTTATTATTATTATTAGCAACAATGAAGTTACTGCGTTAAATGCAACACCAAACATCGTTTGCGGTCTTGTTTTTGCACTGCTAACTGCGTAGGTCAGGAATAAAATATGACTGATTTGATCAACTGAGTTTGGTTTGCGGACTTGCCTCTAAATCTAGCTAACTGGAATGAAAGAGTAGGAAGCTGTAAAAAATTCTAATCAAATATAACACATTAATTTAAAGTAACGTATCAAGCACATATAATTTTACCATTTTCTTTCTCAATCATGTCGTAAAAATTATATTAGTGTGATGTTATTACAGTATTGGAAATTATCTAGAAGAAGATATATAACCAAAGGCTTACTGATGAATCCGACGCGTTCATTTCATATTTTATTCAGAACTCATGAATAACAATGCGTAAGTTTTTCAAAACAATATAAAATTTCCTTAATAACAACTGCACAAGATTTAAGTTTTTAGCAAAACGTGCAAACTCAATTTTCAATTCAATTTCAACCTTTAATTCAATTCAGTTTCAAAGTTCACTACTTTACATGACCAAGCTGCTATTTGTGGCGCCTTGTTTACGCCCATGTACAATGTTCAACAAACTTTTAAAATTACGAAATGCATATCCAAATTTTAGTAAATTCACCTGGGTGTCCCTCCTGAATGATGAATGATTTGAACTTCCATAACTTAATTATGCAGCAACAAAATCCGAATGTAATCAGAAACAGTATTCCCTCGATTGTTCCTAAAAGTGAAATCTTAATGAATGATTCGCATAGAATCAAAAATTCATCATATTACACAATCTGTCGAAAAATTAGGGATTTGAAAATCACAGATTCAGAGAAATACCTACATTTGGCTCCTCCATTACTAAAGGTGTTGCTTAAAAACGAATGTTCAATGATAAAGAAATCAACATCAACTGTAGAAATATGTAGGCCAAAATACCACAAATTCGATTTGCTTCCTATGTTATTTGAACACTAATGAAAACATATATTACGTGACTGTCCATTGAGATTAGAGGACCATACTACAATGAAGTGTTATCTCTTTCCAAATTGTTTGAACACGGAAAGATCTCAAACTCTGTACATGTTTACTTTCCCGTATACGTACGTATACACGGAGTAATATACGTAGTATAGGGAAAGTTATCTAATGCTGCGCGAAAAAATGGCCAATTTTCGGCGGAAAAAAATTAATTGCCGGGCTGTGATAACGAAAAAGTGGATAAAACCAGTTGTTAAATTAAGAAAAAAAATCCCCTAACACGTGGTGTAGCCAGAAACCCTGTTTTCTAGGACCTTGAAACCGAAAAACTCCAAAACACACTCCAAATTCCTAGCTTTTACCTAGCAGGATCGCATTGTAGAGCGAGGGAATCAAATAAGAGCCCTGCTTACGGAGGTTCGTGTAGTTACATAAGAAATTATATTGATTCTACCTTCTTGTCAGAATTCAATTTATATGCGGTTGAAAAAGATTTTGAAACAATAGTAGTACATCTCACTACGCTCAAAATTATCTTACTTTGCATTTACAGACCTCCAACAAAGCGAGCTTCAGATTATTTCCCTTTCTTGGAAAATCTAGAGATAATTCTGAACAAAATTAGTAAACTCTCTTTTCAATCCATTGTTCTATGTGGAGATTTCAATATTGATTTTCTGAGCAAATCCCACGAAAAAGAGCAGTTTCTCAATTTACATCATTCTTTTAATTTAGATATTAGAGTGAATGTACCTACACGGAGTACGCTTCAATCACAAAAAGCATCAGATCAAATTATAATTAACAAAACCACAACTACATATGAAATAATAACGAATAATCTAGGATACAGTGACCACGATGCACAAATTCTTACAATTACTAAGAACATAAACACTGACACAATAAATAATACACGCATGTGCAGAGCATTCACTAAAGTTAATATAAAATTATTTACGGACTACTTGATGAAGGAATCATGGGACGCAGTTTATAACGTTGTTGACACAAATGAAAAATATAAATTATTTTTCTCCAAGCTTTCAATTCATTTTAACGCGTGCTTTCCTCTTAAAAAGAGAAAATTAAACATTTCAAGCAAAAATAATACTTGGATCACACAAGGAATTAGAACATCGTTTAAACACAAACGTACGCTTTACTTTATTTCTAAAGATCATAACGTATCACCCGGTTTCCATACATACTTTCGAAAATACAAAAGAATTTTAAGAAAAATAATAGTTCAGGCAAAAATAATGAAAAATAGTCAGGACATTTTGAGCGCTAATAACAAAACTAAAGCAATGTGGGATATCGTAAAAATACAACCACATCATCTCGATACCTTGAAGAGAATGTTATTTTAAAGGATAATGAAAGAGAAACGAGTAATCCGGAAAAAGTTGCCAATCTCTTCAACAAACACTTTTCTATAATTGCGTCTGATCTCACGAAGGGACTAAAACCACAAAATTCAACATCTTACAATTCCCCAAAAAATTCCGATACGATGTTTATTTCCCAAACGTCTCCCAACAAAATCCTCAGAATAGTCAGTAAACTAAAAAATAAATATTCATCTGGTTTAGATGAATTTCCGGATTGTTTATTAAAAACTTGTGCACCTGCCTTTATACATCCGTTAACTTACATTTTCAATGCTTCTTTATGTACAGAAATATTTCCAGATATTTTCAAAACAGCAAAAATTAAGCCACTTTTTAAAAAAGGGAACAAAAATGATATTCAAAATTACCGGTCAATTTCCCTTTTGTCAGTTTTCTCAAAAATATTAGAAAGGCTTTTCTACTTACGAAAGGAAAATTTTCTCAGGAAAAACAAAGCGTTTTCAGACTCACAACACGGTTTTAGAAAATCAAAATCTAGGGAAACATTTTTTCTTTTCTCAAAGATGTTGCTTCATCAATAGACCAAAATGAAGTACCCATTGGAATATTCTTAGATCTCTCGAAAGCTTTTGACGTCATTGACCATAACATCTTGCTCTCAAAATTACCTTCGTATGGAATTCGTGGTATTGCCCTAGATTGGATAACTTCGTACCTTAAACATCGGATTCAAAGAGTAGAAATACCATACTCGCAGAAAAGAACATTACATATTTATATTTCCAATTCTTTGCCAATTGTGCATGGGGTCCCGCAAGGTTCGATCTTAGGTCATATTCTCTTTCTGTTATATGTAAACGATTTGCCCTTGTCTATTAAAAATGGAAGAACGGTTCTGTTTGCTGATGACACGAATGTTCTTTGCCAAAAAGAAGCAGTAAATAGTACAATTTTAGAAGTTTCAAATTGGTTTAATAAAAACAAATTAATTGTTAACAAAAGAAAAACTGTTTCATTGCATTTTTGCATCTCAAGTCGTAAATTGCATGTTCCATTGAAAAATGAACAATATGCAATTAGCTGATGTTGAGGCAACAAAATTTTTAGGTCTTTCAATTCAATCAAACCTCAAATGGAATGTACATATAACAGAAGTAAACACTAAATTAAGTTCAATATGCTACGCATTCAGAATTCTTTCAAATTCTGTCAGCCTTCATGTAGCTCGTTGCGTTTATTTCGCAAATGTACATTCCCGCCTGAGATATGGCATAATGTTCTGGGGATCCTGTAGTATTCAGACCTTCAGATTGCAAAAGAAAATTATTCGAATAATGAAAAAATGCCTTCCACTTGATTCCTGCAAGCCTCTTCTTATTAAGCTGGGAATCTTACCATTGCCTTGTCAATTTATTTACGAATCTGTAATAGTTGTCAACAATGACCTACTTAACGGAGGGAACATATTTTCATGCAATATTGATATTTATAATTATAACATACGCCGTAGAAATCACGTGCATCAAGTGTCAGCATCAACAGCTCAGTACACGAAATCAACATACTTTACAACGCATTGCCAGATGACATAAAACAATTAAAGCCGGTACACAAATTTAAGTTAAAAGTAAAATCTTTTCTGCTGTAAAACTGTTTCTATACAATTAGAGACTATACTGATCGTGAAAAAGAAAAATAATGTTTATTGTAACAAAACAAAGATATATAATGAATTATTTTACGTTTGCATTGTATACATTTTTAAAAAATATTTAATACGCCCGTAACAAGTAATGTACTTCAGCTTTCGTGTCAATGACCCCCATCTCGATCAGGTTTTTGTCCAGTTTCCCTGATCCATTGAGCAAATGCTGAGATGGCCCCTTGTTTTGCTTCTGGACGTAAATGTAGCTTCACTGTGCGCACGTTTTGTTGAGCACTCCTTTTGCTTGTATTTCATTTACCGGTGAAATTGATTTTCTATAGCTCGGGAACAAACATTTTTCAAATATATTTATTGTTCTAAAATAATTATTTTCTAAATTCATTTGTTCGTTTGTTTTTTGTTTTTTTTAATTCTGGCCCTCAAGAAAATGTGCGCAGGTAAATCTCTTTCCCCAGACGTCATATACAATTTTTGCTGTTTTTTGACAAATAAATAAATAAATAAAAACCAATTGAAAGGAAAACGTCCGTCTGGTTGTCTGTCCGTCTGTGAACACTGCTAGTGCCTAAACCATACGTACGATTTCTTGCAAAATGGATATTCCCCGATAGATCTGATCCTTGTCAGAGCTTTGAGATTATGAAAAAGATTCTTCAAAATTTGGGGGTACTTTATATGAAGCCCCCGGGGATTTTCAAAATTTTCACAAAAACGGCTCCAATTTTTTTCTTTAAATTTTTTGTATGAATAGATTCAAATACACTTATTAACGTGGAATAGATCGGATTTTCACGGATAACTCTAAATTTTTGAAAATTGTGAAAGTTCCAACTGCAACGTCGTTCTCCAACTGCAAAATTGAAGATAGAGATTTTTTCTTCAAATAAAATTTGTTCTGCATATGAGGTTCTTTCATAAAGGTCATGTAAATGTTTTTCAAAATTTTAGTAGTTTTCGTGCAATATTGCGTGCAATATGTGTAATTTTAAAAAATTACAAAAACAAGATTTTCTCAAAAACGGCTACAATTTCTTTTAACTTTTGGTAAGGATAGAGGTAAATGTACTCTATCAGATGACATAAAAGCCATATTGCTCTGTAGGTTGGTTTATTCAAAAATTACAAAAATGTAATTTTTTTGACTTGTCTCTCACGTCGTTAAAATTTACATTAGCGGCGAATTGTTTATATTATTATATTTACGAGTACATGTACTTTAAATGCAAGTATAGTTTCTCGGAAACACAACCGTTTTCTTTGAAAAATACAATAGCTCAAAATTCCGCATTTCCCAGAAACGCTCAAACGCCATTTTCTCATATATGGCTGCAAATGTTTTCTTGAAACTTTTGTACCGGATAGTGCGAATTACACTCTTTAATATGACGTAAAGTTTATTTGGAGTTATTTTTTTGTTTTTCCAAAAATTTCATAAATTTAATTTTTTTAAAGGACCTCTCACATCTTTAATACTCACAACAATTACCAGCAATTTGTAAACATTATTATATTTGTGACTGTAAGGACTTCAAATAGCTTCAAATAAAGTATTTTGGAAACTCAAAACTTTTCTGTAAAAATGAGCTGCAAATTTCGAATTTTTAGTAGCGCTAAAATGCAATTTTCTTTAAAACGGCACATAATTTTTAAAAGAAAATTGCCATTTAGGGCTTGGTTTTTGTGTTCTTTAATATTCTAACATTAATGTTTCCGTTCTACCGATAGGAAACCGAAAAATTAAGAAAATGACAAAAAAATGTACTTTTGGCGGTGATAGATGGCAGCTGGTAAGAACGAGTATGTGGCAATTCCGAATAGCTAGCGAAGACTCAAGGAAATAGAAAACTAATACGGGAAAGTCGGTGCCATTCTGTAGCACCACTAGTTATTTCATCAATACTGAAAATACAGTCATTTATAATATATGTGAATATCATGTATGTATTTAGCATTAGGGGGCGATTGTCTCACTTTACCGGCTGCTAACGGTGTCCCCTACGCCTGAGCCTATTTAATTCCCACGCTTGGGGATAATGGAGACATGTGGCGAACATGTCGTATTCCCTTCACCGTAAATAGCAAACTCTGACTGCCTGAGCTTGTCTTTGTCACAGGGCTACAGAAACTGAGACGATTTTAAAGGAAGGCTGCAACTCTATTTTTGCCTGGACACAGAATCGAACATAATTGAATAGTTTGAAGCTAAATTCTACTAGCATTCCAATGATTGAATTATTAGTACTTTATAAGATCTCTAATGCGTCAGACTCATTTAGTACTTGTAATGCTGCGCGAAAAACTGCTCATTTTCGGCAGCTGTACTGACAAACTGTATCGAAAGCCTTTTCAATATCAAGAAAAACTACTAACGTACTGAAAATTATGAAAAGCAAGAAGTATGTCTTCTGTTAGTCTAAGTATTTGAGGAGTCGTGGAGGGAAGAGAGTGAAATCCAAATTGATAGTGAGGAAGAGCATTTGTAGAATTTAAGAAAATATTTAGTTTATGGAAAATGCATTGTTCAAAAATTTTCCCTAAGGATGATAGTAAACTGATTGGTCTATAATTTGAAAGATTTTCTGGTGATTTTCCAGCCTTAAGTAATGGAATTACATGGGCATGTTTCCATGATTTGGGAAAGTATCGTAAATCCAAGACATGCATTAAGTATGGTAGTGTATCGGACAATGAGTGAAAATGAAAAGTATAATTATAAATGGATAAATATAATCTGTCCCGAAGGATAATTTTGCAGGCAAATTTATTATATAGTTTCTTCCTTCTAAAGGTGAAATGAAAGAAATGGGACGAGGAACAGTTGGAATCTCAGTTGAAATAGACCTTTGTACGAATGAATTATTAAATGATTTCTTGCGGTTTAAGAACATTGGCCAAATTGTCTGCAAATATATCACATTAGAATATAGGAATTGTATATTTGTAAATTCATGCATTTTTCTCAAGTGCACAAGTTGAAGAAGCATCCCCTATTAAAGTTCAACTGAATTCTCGAATGCTATTATTAATCGCGATGTATTGTAACGTTCGTGTGTTGCTTCCAGTGGCGGCTTCCGGGCCTCAGGTGGCCTCTGACTCCGACGAGGACCTCATTGATGTCGAAGAGAAAGTGGCTTCCGATCTAGAGGGCAATGTAACCGGTATAAAAGTCCGCTATCAAGGACACCCGCCAATTCCCATCGTCAGACCAAACAACGAGGCGGATTCCGATCCAGAGGACAATGAAATTGGCTTCAGAGGACACCAGCGAATTATGGGTGGCACTCTCGCCTCCATCGCCTTTCATCCTTACCAGGTACCATTTCAGATCCAGCTATTAAATCATAAACTAAAAACTTTGCAGAAGGAGGAAGGGATTTTCAGGGTAAGAAAGTGTCAGAACTGTATCTATTATCTGACAAATTTTCACAGCGAATTTTTTTAAAAAATTCAATATCTTTACCCTTTTTAATCATATATCTTTTACCCTTTTTATCATATCTTTTACCCTTTTTAAATACTTTGGAAAAAGGAGGTTATACAATTACTTCCACACGTTTCTTGTTCATAACTTTCGCAAACGTACCCCGGTTAAAATGTGTTTTCCTTTGCCTTAAAGGGAATAATCTCCCAATGATACCGCCGTTATTGATTGATATTCTGATAATGAACTTTTAACCTTCCGGCGGACGCGTTCCATCATTTCCCACCAGCAGGCGCGTGCGGCACTCCGTACCGCATTTTGCAACTTCAATTTTCATCTCAATAGTTATTACTTTTGTTCTTGAATGTGAAGGAAATATTCTTTACTTATGTTTTTATACATTTTATTTCTTAATAATTAACTAAATACCAAATAACAATATTAATAAGAATTTGATCCATCACTCGCTCCCTCCGTGTCTTGTTACGTGTTACATGTCGGGGAATGAATACGATGCAAACGTGCCTTCTAACGTTTCTTCGAAAAAAACGCATTTAAATTTGAATTAGGAAAATCTGTGTCACAAAGCTCAATAACAAAACAGCAATAAGAATTATGATAGATAAAATTCGCAAATAGTATACTTACATGACAAAGCGAGTGCGGTACTGAGTGCCGCAGCCGTTGCAGAGTTCGAATTACTAATGAATAACGGTTAATGTGCAGTGACCAAAATCGTGATTTGAGTGTCATCCAGTTGAAAATATGATTAACGAATAATAACTATGAGGTCAATATTGCAACGCCAATTATTGACACGAAATCAACAAAAGTGTAAGAATGCGGCACTGAGTGCCGCTTCGCGCCCGCTGGAGGGTTAATTAAACATAATAACAAATGAAGCACCTCTTTCATCGTGTAAAGAACACCAGCGCTTAATTATTTTTACAAAATTGTTATTCTTTAATTGTCCGGACTTAACTGAAATTTCGCAAACTCCAAATAAATATTTTAATTTGTCAAGATAATTAAAACAAGATAGATAAGATAAGATTTTCAACATTTTTGTTAAAATCGAGTCCAGATTTCTTTCTTAAACTGTTTGCTCATGTAAGACAATGTAGTAAGAAATACGCTCGCAGTGAGCTCACAATTTACAGCAACGTTGCCATTTCTGCAATTAGAAATTGAGTATAGGAAAGGATTCAGGACGGATAAGAAAGGATTCGTGACCTGCATTTGGTCCCGTCCTCGAAGAAAGCTCGATGTACAGCACATTCGTGAGTTTAATGTCAATTGTTCTAAGCAAATTCTTGTAAATGTGAAAAGAAGAATGAGCGTTTTTTAATTAATTATTTGAAGGAAGTAAATTAGCAATTTAGTTTACTGTGTCGTGGTATCAATGATAATATTTAGGGGGCGGATTTTAATGGTTTGTCATTTTTTGTCTTTTAATTGTAGAACGATGCCATTTGGTAAAGAAATTAATTTTATTTTATGATAAAAGGAAATGACCAATTGAGGACCGTTTTTTCAAAAGTCGACATCTGCACTTTTGGACAAAAATGAGTTACACATGTCTACCATACAATTCGGTGGCCAGCTATCCATTTCTAAACTTAGTTTTGCCAAAACTCTATTACTGCGGCTGTTTCAAAGCTGTAAAATGTCTGAATTTCTGCAAAACTACACATACGCATTCATATGTAGAGTTTTGCTAAACCGAAAATATGTTTGGTGCCTAACATTATCTAGTCAAAAGCTTTATAATCGAAGTAACATTCAAGTTACTTTCAAACATTCAATTTAAATGTTCCATTATAGTCAATACTGTTTGGATAGAACTGATGTAGGAAGTGTGCAAAGTGCAGTGTAAGATTGTGGGATGTACAAAGGTGTCTTAAGAGCAAGTAATATACATGAATTCCGTAATGTCGGAGCATCCAGAGTACACAGTTTTTGTTGACACAGTTTCTCGTGGAGAAGTAGTGATATTTGTAGCAATATAAGGTAAGGAAATACAAGTTGTGGAGTATTTAAACGACATATAGCCTGTAGTCACAATGAATATCACAAATCAACGGCAGTATGCCGTGTCTCTGAAATCTGCCTTGAAGATATGATAAGTAGATCTTTATTGAAATGTATATAACTCATTTTTATCCCATTCGTGGACGTAGTTAAATGCCAGCTGATCGAGAGTTCAGTAGACTCGAAAAAGTCTTCAGAAAGCTATTTTGGAGGAGACTATTTTGTCTCCGAATAAATTCTTGAACATTTTAAGATCTCATGGAACAGTGAAACAGTTGAGAAAAGAGTGAAACATCTATGACTATAAGATTTGTGCAAAGGAAATTATAAAGAGTAAATTTCCTTTGAAAATGAGAGAAGCTCAAGTAAAACAGTATGTTAAAAAAGATCATAATGAAAAGCGAATAGTACTTCCTCAAGTAAAAATAAAAAATGTGTACACAGAATATGGTACAACGGTAGATGTGATTAAACCAAATGCCATGATAAATTTCAAAAATATCATTCATACATATGTTTTATCCTCTTTTTCTTCATATCGTAAATAGTTAAACCATTATTAATTATTATATAAAATTACATTAATGTCTGTAATAAATGCCTAGGTCAAATCTCATTTTTTGTTAATTTATTACATCTATAACAAAAATTCCTGAATCCAACGAAGCATATCTAGAGTTTTGAAAAAATTTAGAAATTTTAAAAAACAAATGCTGAGATTTAGAACCAAAACTGAAAATATTTCATTATGGAATTATGTATAACTTTCAATGATCTTTAGAATAACGAAAAAAAGTTACTGAAAACTATAAAATCCTATCAGAAATAGAAAAATTCAATTCCTGAAAATTTTCGTTTTTGTACATGTAGAGTTTTGAAAAAACGGTCCTCAATTTTTATACCTCATTTTTTGAATTTTTGTCGATTTCAACTAATAAGTCATTTTTACCTTTTCCCGTCCTTTTTAATGCATGTTTTGCTGATTTAAGACTAGCACGCATTGGTTCGGTACGGCACGGACGTACAGGACGGACGGATTTTGTTTAAAAGTTCATTACATCGTTTCCCGTAAGGGTGCGCGCACTACACCGGCACGGATGGGACGGGACGATCCACACCTTCCGCCGTTTGCAAAAAGTTCATAGGAAAGATCTTGTGGACAGTCCGACGTG
The DNA here is from genome assembly GCA_031308135.1 of Acheta domesticus. Lineage (NCBI taxonomy): Eukaryota > Metazoa > Arthropoda > Insecta > Orthoptera > Gryllidae > Acheta > Acheta domesticus. Next base: position 227,779,569 of record JAHLJT010000631.1, read on the forward strand.
CCAATGACGTCACCGGCACTGTCGGGGCCAGACAGTATGGTCGGGACGCCCTTACCGCCGTTGCAGTTGTGAGGTTATATGAAGCGTGAGGAGCGAACACGAATGCGTCCAAATTAACTATGTTGATCCAGAATTATCCAGAGTTGAAAGACGTGATATTTTTATTGAATGTTGACCTTGTTAAGAAGTGTAATTCAGTTGAGTAGCTAAACTATCTGAATCAAGGACTATCATTTGACAAATTTAAAATACAAGATATTATGAGAAGCTGTGCATTCTCAACAAAACTTGGTTTAGTTATGCACGGTAAATAAATTATGACATATTTTGAAATGATACATATTAATAAATATAAATTATTTGTATGTACATGTTTTGCGTATATTGTCTTAACTAAGCCGATTATTTTCTTGAGTTTAAAAATAAAGCAATGCAATTGTAATTATGTTCCTTAGTTCAATTTCATTGTATACAATTACAATATTCTCAATTATTTATTTATATAGTATACTTTTTAAAATACACAATTTTCCTTCACATTTATCGCAATACGCCCTAAAGTATTGAAATATTTTTTCATCTTCCACCAGGTCGGGATACGATGTGTGAAATTCCCCTTTTGCCGTTCTCGTGTTTAGAAGAGAATCTGAGCTTTCTTCGGCTCCTTGCCTCATTTTCTTTTGCCTTTATTAAAAATCAACGTATGCGATTGCCTCTTTACTTCAGTTACGAAGCCGTCGCACACAATACCAGTCACGGAGCGAGGTGCCAAACTGACTCAGAAACTGTCCGAAGTGTCCGTTCCGTCGGCCCCGCCGTTCCGTCCCGGCCTAGTGCGCGCGTAGCTTTAATCGATTTTAATATCATTTTAATGGTATCTTCTTCAAATAATATTTACGAGATGAAACAATGTTTCCAATTGAATTCCTGAGTTGCCTATTCGATTTCTTCGCTCAGATGTTGTAATGACAGGTGTTGTGACCATGTAATCTAAAGTTCCTACAACTCTCAACGTCATTGTCGGTTCGGCCGATTTCAGCATAACTAAAGACAGAGATTCCCTAGTAAAGAAGAATTCAAACCAAAAGTTTGCAAACTGAGTTCACTTGAACGAATGAAAAAAGCCTCGATGACATAAATAGCGTATCGAGCAGCGTGAGTTGTTCATTCGAACTGGTTGTGATTATATTTTTACGTCATTTTTCTTTCGTTTTAGATCATTTTAAAAACACTTTAAGAGCATTTTATTGATAATTTTTGGACAAATCCTATATTTTAGGACATCCTCATAATATCACATGTCACAAATTATCACTGATTATAGAAATGTCTAATTGCTGCAAAACAGTGTATTGATTTCCTTACTGACGTGCTATTGTCATGGAGGGTTGCTTCTGAAGAGTGTTCTGAAGTGTTTGGAATTTTAAGATCTAAATGGTCTGACATAAAATTATCGTTTGTTACAAAATGATAAAATTTAGAGTTGAGTATTTCAATGTATATAAATTGTGGTGTGGAAGTGATATGATAATTTTTCGCAGGTCTCCACAGAATACAGTATCATGATCTTCCCCTGCAATAAAGGGAGGATTTTTCAAGACGCGTGATTTTAAAATAATTCCTTCGGGGTTCCTAATTAGTACCAGGTTAATTCCTCTGAGATTTGACACTGTCTGATCCGCGTGATTGTTTCTAGGTCTCTTTGCAAGAATATAACAATCACTTCTGCAGTGGTTCCATCATCAGCCCAACCTGGGTCCTATCCGCCGCTCATTGCAGGACTCAGTGAGTATCTACCTCCTTCAAAGATTGGAAGTATGTAATCGCTATGTGGACAGAATTCAAACTAAAAAGTGATTTTTTTTTCTCAGAGCCACACCTGCATACACAGTCCGCGTTGGCAGCAGTTTCAAAAACAAAGGAGGCAGTATCTACCCTGTGGCTCAAGTGAAACGCCATGAACTCTACAATAAAATCTATGACTATGACATTGCTGTCGTTCGCGTAAGTCTTTTATTTTTTTTTTCCTTTTTGTTCTTTTTTTTTGTATTTGTTGCGTCTACATGTGACGCAACGCGTCCCTAAGCCCCTTTCGGGGCGTTGAGCGCTTGGCGCTTTTTCTGAGTAATCCTCTATCCTCTATTAATGCGCAACCACTGGGAGTAACCCTCCATTACAAGTCATTGTCTCGTTAGTTGTCAAGAGGACCGCCAGGTAGCATCTCCGCGTACGCGCCTCACACCGCGCGCCCCTGCTTCACTACCCAGCGGACAGAATTGGGAAGGAATTAGAATTGAGGTAGGGTTTAGGGCACTTCACAGGGGTTGGACTAGCCCTTGTGAGGCAGGTGGACCCGTTCTGTTGGAACAAATTTCGCATGAGATCGACGGGAATCGAACCCGGACCTCCTCGGCGAAAGGTGAGCGACTTCGCTCTTGAGCCACGAGGCACCCCTAAAAACTCTTGAGATATGTTTTTGAGGACGTGTCTAACACAGTCAAATATGGTTTACACCACCGCTCTTTCAAAGTGAAAATACATCCCATTCCCAATTTTAAATTAAACTACTTTTACTTTCATATTTCATTCGAAGTCTATAGTTATCTAATGCTGCAGCGAAAAACGGCAGAATTATTCGTATTGTAGTTTCCTGTTACCGAAAATGTGCATGATTCTTGCTCTTTCATGAGGTAAATTTCTTTCTCTAACAAGCTGTTTGGTTAGAATCCACGATTTGTGGGTGCTTTATAACGAAAAATTAGTTTATGGCAAAACAATTCGCCCGTCAACAATTCTATCATCTAAACCGTAAGCAGTCTTTTCATCAGAATTTATTTTCCGCAATCGATTGATTGATTCGTGTTTCCGATTGCGTCAACTTCTTAGGTCATTAGTCCCGTCGTAAGTGTAGTGCGTGTTTTTTTCTAACGAAGTGGCAATGATCTTTTACCCTTTGGATGGCGAGATCTGGCGCCGACCAACCGTCGTCTAGCGGGGTTTCCCCCAACCAGGTATCTCCCTCCAGCGGGGCACCGCCCCAGTCGGGACGAGCTGTAAGCTCCCGATCGGTCTCCCGGCATGTATTGTAGTGTAGTGCATGTTGGTGTGTGTGTGTGTGTGTAAGAGGAGAGGATAGGACAAGGAAGAGGAAGGAAAGATCGCGCGCGGTGCGTGGCCCGTTTGTTACGGTACTGCTCCGGCATTCACCTGGTGTTGCTCGGAAAAACCATAGAAAACTAACGATTAGAGCAGGCGGCCGCTAGAAATCTCATCCTCAATCGAGCTAGCTGATTTAAAAAAAATAGTTGCGCCTTTGTCGACGAATTTCGTCTACGTCGATGTAACGCGTCTCCAAACCCTTGTTGGTCATTGAGCGCTTAGTATAGGAGTGATCCTCCATTAAGTTTTTGTTTGCCAAGCCACATCACGTCGTAAGCTGTCAATACTTTTATCCCGTCGCCCAGAGTCTCGTCGCAGTAAATTTCGGGGTTCCTAGACCGTCACTCAACCAGGAACTCGCAAAGTCTCGCTTAACCTCCGTGACTTCACAAGGCGCAGTTGAGGAATGCGGCTAGCAACGCTGGCCTGATAACGAGGCCCCTTGAATTTGGAGCCACGTCATCATAACTGGAACGATGTTTCAATTATTGGGGGTACTTTACATTAAGATTGAAGAACATTTTTGAATGTCCCTAAAAAATAGCGCCATTTTTTTTATTAAACTTTGTTTTCGGATTGTATAACGGACTTTCAAAACGTTGCCTAGGTTTCAGCATCTTTGAAATATTTGAATTTTTGAGAGTTGCACGAGTTCAAAATTTTTTCGGCGCGTCATGTAAGTATAGTACCGAAGATAGAGATTTTTCTTCTTAATAAAATCGTTTCTTGAACCATTTAAACGAGTACTGAAAGGTACACTGAATAACTGATATTCATGCAACTTTGAGTATATCACTTTCATCGTTACTCTTGTCAGCTGCCATCTATCGCCGCCCAAAGTACATTTTTTGATATTTTTTTAATTTTTCGGTTTCCTAATAGGAGAATGGAAATATTATTTTAAGAATAATAAAGATCAGTAAAACCTCCTCCTAAATAAAAATTTTCTTCGCAAAATTTGGAGTTGTTTTTAAGAAAAGTTTGTCGTTTAAGTGTCACAGTAAATTCGAAATTTGAAACACTTTTTCACAACAAATTTGTGAGTTTTGGAAAAACATCATTTAATGTCATTTAAAGCACTCTTAACTCACAAATACAATACTGTTTACAAATTCCTGGAAATGTACATATTAACGACGTGAGAGATCTTTAAAAAATATGCATTTGTAAAATTAATGAAAAAGCAAAAAATACCCCAAAATGAACTTTACGTCATATTACAATTAGCACTATTCGTTTGAAAAGTTTCAAGAAGAAATTTGGAGCCATTTACGAAAAAGTGGCGTTTGAGGGTCTCTAAAAACGCGGAAATTTAAGCTAGTTTTAACATAAAACGGAGTTTTGGAGAAACGTTATATGATATTATTCAAAGCACATGTACTCGTAAAAAAATAATGTGAAGATAGCGCTGCCAATGTAAATATTAACAACGGGAGAGACAAGTAAAATAATTGCATTTTTTAATTTTTGAAAGAACAAAGGTATAGCGCAATATGGCGTTTATCTCATCTCATAGAGAGCATTAGGCACTATCCCTACCAAAAGTTTAAAGAAAAATTGTGAGCCGTTTTTGAGAAAATCATGTTTTTGTTACATTTGAAATCGCACAGATTGTACGCAATATTGCGGAAAAATGACTAAAATTACCAAAGTACATGGCCTTCATCCCGTGTAACAGGATTTTTTGACGGTACGGAGGCGTAGGAACATTTTGTGTATTTATTACGCTAGAACTCATAAATCATTGAAATTGGAGCAGATCGATAGGGATTAACAAACAAAACATAATTTGGAATTATGAGAAACGAGTTGATGTTAAGTTTCGAAAAACAAACTCACGAAAAAAATTATAACTTTATCGAAAAACAAGTGAACGTGGAAACCTCCTATGTAGGTAAGAATGAACAATGTAATAAGAATGATCGGACAAGTACATTTTTAAAGATGTGGGAAGTATTGAAAAGTTACGTAATTAATTTACGTCGAGAATGTGAGAAAGCGCGGGTCAAAGTAAGAAAGAAAATTCAATTATTTTATGTAAAACATGCATATGAAAAATGACGGATAGAGACCGGCGATTGTTTTGGGACTGTTTAGTGAAGGAAGGATGGAGTAGAAAGAGAATGCCGTACACTTGAGCCATCTAAAGCTAGCAGCGCCCAAAAACCAATCTCAACCAAACCATGTCCAAAATTATAGGGTAATTAAATGCTCTATTCCCAAATTTTAGACACCTTTGGATTTCCCAAAATCGTGAGCGCTGCTAAAGCGCTTTAGACTAAAGCTAGCAGCGCCCACTCAGCATCAATCTCAAAATACATTCAAAAATCTGAAACCCTTACCAAAATTTAAAAATCATTTTAGACACTTAGAAAAAAAATTATCCTCGCATTTATATTCCAAAAATCAGGACTGTACAAAGAGAAACAATGAACATTTGTTTCTTATTGGCGAATAAACACCAAAATCAAAAAACCTTAGAAAAAATTTGAAACCCTTCCCAAACTTTAAGAATCATCTTCCGAGACCCGGAGAGATAGGCGCGTGTAATTCAGGATGGATCAGCATTACGCTAGATCCCAATTTTATCCCCCAGTGTTGTTAGCCCTGGGGGTATGGAAGATGGAATGATGTTGATAATGAGGGGTGAAAGAACGACACACAAATTTTACCATGTCCGATGCGGGACTCTAACCCGCGACCCTTTGGTCCAAATTATTACTTTTATTGTTGTTGTTATTATTATTATTATTATTATTATTATTATTTGAAGCATACTTCCATGCATTAGCATAAAATGTCCCGTTTTTCCATGCCCAGATCTCCTTATTTTGGCTTACACAGCCATCGATCGTATTTTATCTCGTAAATACACATCGCCTCATTGTGGTCCACTGGCAGCTGCCTTCCTACTCAAGACTAGCCGAGTCGTTCCCCTCGTACCGAGCATGGAATGCTGGTCTTTGAAGACCGAGCGAATTTCGCTCGGGGGTCACGGATTGGCGAAACTCTGTCATACTGGACTGACGTCTAGCGGATTTTCTGCGAACTGCCGAGATGCTCGATTAAAATCGTCTCATGCAGAACTCTAATGTGTATATTATTACATATTTCTTCGTTCGTTTCCTACATTAAGGCTATTGCCATACATTTACAAAGTAATATTTTAAAAATTGCTTAAAATCTATTTGAAATATTATATGAAATAATATTCATCTTTCGGTCGCCCGCTCCCAAATTACGCAGTTGGATGCTACCTACGTTGAAATTAGTATATTATTTATTTCATTTTATTATTATTTATTATATTTTATTAGATATTTCTGTTATTTTAAATTGCGTCCGTTAATTGTGTTAAATGTGAAACGAACAGATGAGCAGTCATTGTCGATTGTTGTAACCCATTGCTGTAACGTCGCACTGATAAACAGAAGGCGACAATGAAGGCTGTATTTTTCGCACTCGAATGTTCTACAAATGTTCAAATGAATTTTACAAAAATTGATGACTGAGATGTGTTAATACGGAGAGAAATTGTGGTATAAACAGTAAAACCAATACTAATGGTGAGAAAGTAGGTGCTGTTTCAGCACCATTATTTTTTTTCTTTTGAAGTTTTCTTTCTCCTATTGCTGAAATAACTGCTTGGTATAATCTACCTCAAATGTTCGTACATACTTTACACATCTATATTTAAACAATTTCGAGAATTTTTATCACTCAATTTGTACGAGAATATCTTCCATTTTTTATTAAAACTCTTTAAATTAAATTTTTGCTGGTTCGACCCTTTTACTCTTTTCGTGTTTATTGCATTGTAAAAAATTATGGGAATGATATATTCTCGAGCTTTGAGAGAAAGTGATCTGAATCGCATGGAACACCTCTTTTCACCCTCACATCATAGATTTTCAGGGACGCTTCCTTTTGTGCTTAGAATCATGTGAAATTTGTCAATATCTTAATAATTAAAGCATCAATTCACAATTCTCATGGAGAATTGTTAACGTTCTTTAAATATTTTACCATTTTCATTCACAACGTTTTCTCCCTATCTATCCACTTTCAAAGCCGACGCAACCCTTAAAATCTCCCCAGATCATTTTTCGAATAGAATTATATTTCCTTATTGACTCGGTAACTTCTGTTTCTCAACGAATAAATTTTTTTACTTGAGTGTAATCATTTGGAGCACATATGCCAACAATGGAAAGAGTGAGACCTAGAAACTTCGTTTTTAGTAAAGCAATTCTTTCGTTAACTAGTTTAAATTTGGTAATTTTGTTGCTAGATTTTTGATACGCTGCATTGGATATCCCTGATTTTGCTCTTTTTTCTTACTCCCATCTCCACAATAAAAATGCAAGAAATTCCATTTCCTTTAATTCCCATTTCCTTTTCTCTTCGTCATTGACAGTGACACAATATTCATTTTCATGTTGTTCAAATCTATAAAGATCCCTTCTCCTTTCCTGCATTCATTAACAGTTTTAGATGATTATTTCTTTTTAAAATACGTTAATTAAACGTAATAATGTAATGAAACGGTACGTTTTAAAAACGTGTTTCTGGCCATACTTTTTCACGTCATTCTCTGTTTCTAAAATTCACCGAGCAAAGAAACATTTCTGAATTTAAAATTTCTTGTAATATGAGTTGGCTTTCCACGAACAAACATTGTTCATTTGAAGTATCCGCCACCTTAGGCGCCAGGATAAGCTCTGTCAATAATATTTAGAGTGAACATGAGTTTTGCTTTCCAGATCGTCGGGAGCTTCCATTTTAACACCAACGTGCAGCCCGTTCCACTGGCGATTCACACGCCTCCAGATAAAGCCTTCGCCGTCGTTAGCGGCTGGGGACTCGCCGTAAGTGCAGCTCTTTTTGCCTCCATTTTTACTTTCTCGCTTCTGCTTACACCAGGGCCGCTCAAGCAGAGCAAATCGGCAGCGCGGAGCCGCGTTATCAACCGAGAGCGGGACACCGGAGCCCGAGCGTTGCGCGCCTGGCGATAACCTCTGATACAGTGTCCCGATAAATCCAGTCGCGGAAACATGGAAGACCACGCGAGCACTTCACAGACGAGCACCTACACCAGGGCCGCTCAACCATTTGCTCCGAGGAGGAGCAGTCGGTTGCTCTCTCCTCTCCCGCCGCAGAAAGAGCAAATGACGTCATCAAATATCGATCGGTGGCGTGTGGGACAGTGGGTCGCGTCGTATTTCTACGGGGTATTTTACGTTGTTCGGAATGAAAAAGTCTCACTGCTCTGGGAAAGGATATTACGACAGAAAAAAAAGAGTAAAATACTTTTGTAACATTTATTGGAACAGTTACTAGATATAAACATATTAGTGTTATTTGGAAATTAAAAACACGACAATTTGCAATGCAGCATGAGAAGAAAAGTATCTTTTTGCAGATTGCGCCGGCAATGCCAAATGTTTAGTTGCAAAATAAGTGCTCAATAACATAAAGAAATTTAATAGCGGTGACATTACACAGTTTATCATACTGCTGAATATGAAAACTATTATAAAGGTTGCACAAAAATGTTATTAAATAAACTAGTAATAAAAATACCAAAAGTAAAGGAAATTAACATAAAAAATGAAGTTGATTGCAAATTTAAATACTCTAATTACATCTTTTAAATATTTTTTTCGCAATATACTTTCTACATTTGGAAGAGATGGCATGGTGCTATTGAGCCGTAACATGCATTTCCGATTGTGATCTGTAATTGTACTTCTCATTCAAGATTTACAGATTTTCAAAGAAGCAAAAAATTGCTCACAGTTGTATGTTGATCCAAACGTACTTAAAAATCGAGGAGTATTCCGATGCAATTTTGGAAAACGGTTTTGTAGGAAGTTCTTTTCCTAAATGCTTACGTTGTAGTATCGGTATGCAATGAAATTAAATTCTTTTGTATTATGTTATTTTACTGCCAAAACAACATAAGAACATCAAAATACATCGAAAACTTACTTCTAGTGAGGCATTGTTTTTCAGAACACTGAAAATTTCCTTTTGTTCTTTTTCAGCGTACTTGTCATTTTCATCAGCATGATTTAATGTATAATGTCGTTGAAAATTAAACTTCTTCACGTGAAACCCTTTATGTAAACTAAACATTTGGCATAGCTGCCGTAGTCGGCGAAAAGATACTTTTCTTCCCATACTGCATTGAAAATTGTCGGTGTAGGTGCTCTTGTCTGTGAAGTGCTCGCGTGGACTTCAATGTTTCCGCGACTGGAGTTACCGGGACACTGTATCTGAGGTTATCGCCAGGCGCGCAACGCTCGGGCTCCGGTGTCCCGCTCTCGGCTGACAACGCGGCTCCGCGCTGCCGATTTGCTCTGCTTGAGCGGCCCTGACTTACACCGACAATTTTATTTATTTTAATTAGAGTATTTCATTTTACAATCAACTTCATTTTTTATGCTAATTTCCTTTACTTTTAGTATTTTTATTACTAGTTTATTTAATAACATTTTTGTGCAACCTTTATAATACTTTTCATATTCAACATCATGATAAACTGTGTAATGTCACCGCTATTAAATTTCTTTATGTTATTGAGCACTTATTTTGCAACTAAACATTTGGCATTGCCGGCGCAATTTGCAATCTTCCCATGCTGCATTGCAAATTGTCGTGTTTTTAATTTCCAAATCACACTAATATGTTTATATCTAGTAACTGTTCCAATAAATGTTACAAAAGTATTTTACTGTTTTTTTCTGTCGTAATGTCCTTTCCCAGAGCAGTGAGACTTTTTCATTCCGAACAACGTAAAATACCCCGTAGAAATACGACGCGACCCACTGTGCCACACGCCACCGATCGATATTTGATGACGTCATTTGCTCTTTCTGCGGCGGAAGAGGAGAGAGCAACCGACTGCTCCTCCTCGGAGCAAATGGTTGAGCGGCCCTGGCTTACACAGTGTAGAGAACATATTGTAATGCTGAGGAAAAAAACAGCAAATTTTCCACAGAAAACTCTTAATAATGGACGCTGGTAAAGGAAATGTGGATAAATCTTGATACTGTATATAGTAAATTACTTCCTCTAACACGTTGTCTAGTCAGAATCCATGTTTTCTGGGTCCTTGATACCGAAAAATCGATTGACTACAAAACGTCTGTCCATCCGTCTGTGAACAATGCCAACGACTAAACCGTCAGTAGAATTTTCCTCAAAATTGAAATTCCCCAATCGACCTGGTTGATGTCACGGGCTCTTAAATTTGTAACATATTTTAATTTTGGAGAGTACTTTAAACAAAACCCTTGACACTTTTTCAAAATAAATAAATGGCACCAATTTCTTTATTCAATTTTAACCTCCGATAGCGTCGAAGTTCGGAGGGAGAGGGAAATCGGTGGAAGTAAGAATAGGGGGCCCCAACCTAGGCCCAAAGACCCCAATGATATTAAAACGGCCCTGGATGTGTCAGGAGCATTTTCAAAATTTTCCAAAAATGGCACCAAATGTGTTGATTAAATTTTGACCTTGGATGGCGTAACGGATGCCTTAAAGGAAGTTGTTTTTTTTTGACGTCTTTCTAGAGCAAAAATATTGAAGGTAGAATTTTTTTCCTGAATGAAATATGTTCTTTAAAGACAAAAGAATTTAATATAATGATACTATTCAAGTGAAATTTGTCTATAATTATTAGGTAAAATGCAATAGTATTCGGCAGGTCATGTTTTGACGCATTCAAGAAAAATGTATGTAGTACGTGCAGGACACGAAACACTACATACTATACACGCACTTTTTCTTGATACTCCACACCGGGGGGTGCGAGGGGAGTCAGGTTCTGTTTACGTCACGGCAGTGCAGTGCTGTCAACATCCACAGGAAACTCAGCGTAAAAGCGCGTCTTGGACTAGATAGCAATGAGAAACAACTCAAGGGTTTTTTTAATTCTGAAGAAATAATTAGTAATTGTAGAAATTATTGAGTAACGAAAAGGTGCACGGTACGCAGAGGTCGTTATAAAGAGAGAGCGAAAACTGAGCAGTCCAAATTGTAAAGGAAGAAAGTGAGCAGCACTGCAAACTGAGCCGTGACGTTCCGAGTGGGACTCATGTTTTCTGTCGAGCCGTGCTGTGCCGGGCTGAGCGAGAACTAGGGAGCTGGAGGATCAAGAGAAAGTGCGAGCATAGTAAATTTGCCTAACTATCAGCGGCACATGCGATCTGAGTAATTCCGTTACATGAAATTTTCTACTACACGGACCCGGCAAAAAGCTAATATTTTCTACCTCTCTCTACCCCTACAAATTTGAAACAATAATACTGAAACACTCTGTAGTGATTGTGGATGAATCATGAATAAAGAATAATCAATACATTCCTTCCAGGAGGATGGTTACCCCTCCCAACTGCGGCACCTGTCTGAGCCCATCGTGAACCACAAGTATTGCAGGTGGTTATACCGCGACGTGGGAGATGTGGTCACTCCCCGCATGCTTTGCGCGGGTCAGCTCCCTGGCGGCCAGAACACATGCGTCGGTGACTCCGGTGGGCCACTGGTGTACAAGGGCGTTCAGGTGGGAGTCGTGTCCTGGGGCATAAACGGTACCTGCGCCCAGGCCAACAGACCCTCCGTCTTCGCCAACGTTGGGGTCCTCCGCTTGTGGATACAGAAGAACACTGGCGTTTAAGCCACTGACTTTGACTGCTATTCAATGTATTTGTTGAGTTGGAACCACGTTTTCCTTTAAATAAAATTCAATAAATTCGATTTTTAAAAAATTCCCTAATGTACGTTCCTGTCTTGTTCCTGCCTTGTCCTGATTTGTTCCTGCCTTCATTCAATTTTCCAATTTGGAATAGAAGTATTTATATTATTTTTATAATTTACCCTTCAGTGTTGGTAAACATTACTATCGTAATCCAGTTATCAAATAACACCGCCGATATCACACGTTGGTTTCTTTGAGTGAGAGAGTCCATTGACGCGTCCTGAATTTAACTTCAATCTAACAGTGAGTGGTGAGAACAGATGTCGCTGAATTTCAATCCTCCGTTTCTCAAGAATTCTTCTTTGTTTCGTCGCCATCCTCAACAGTTTAAGGCTTCTACAACAGAAGTGTTAGAAATTATTTGTGAAATTATTCATGCAGATATACGAGCATGTCCCTGCTTACAAACAAACTCTCAACAATTTTAGTGTTCTCAGTAATTCGTTATTTATCCAAATTATTTTTGTTTTTCTACTTCCATTGTATAATTCTGTCATTTAATGGCTGCAACCCGTTGCATAATGTCACTCATTACGATACAATTTCATTATGATACGGGTTCTTGGCCAATCACTGAAATGCTAACAAATCAAGTATTGACAATTAACCATTGAGACTCGTTGTAGTAAATGTTTCGTTCGATTGGGTACATCAAAATATTGCATTTAGTATTATATAGTCTCTTTTATTTCCTTTAATATTAATAATGTTTTACGTGGAATATTGTTCAAAACAAATTGGATTGTGAATTTACTGTGATCCAATTTGACTAGCTCAGTGGTAAATCGAAGCCCCCTGCAGCAAGGAAGGTAGGGAGTTGTCCGCTAGGTGGCTTTGGCTGAATCGCTCATGCCAACTTCCACGAAACAATTCAATGTAAAAGTTTAACTTATAAAAGTTACCATATGTGGTAGAAAAAGTACCGAATGAAACTCGATAAAATGTGTATTAATACACTCGTGTGAAGTTCAAGACACTCACTCGTATCGTAATATTACACTAGTGTATTAATAGCCATCATTACATCGTTTCATAATGTACTATTTTCAACCCACATTCTCTTTACGTGGGAAATAATAACGTACACCAGTTTTTTTCACTCGCTGTAAATAGCAAGAAATGATAAATTGATGGAGTGAAGTTCGTAAGGTCCGTTTGTTCTAATTTTACTCAGCCTGTAAACAAAATTTGAATGCATCCCACTTCTCGGTAGTTTGCAGAAAGGCTGCGCCTTTCGCGACACGATGATACTAAAATACCAGCGCGTGTCACAGCAAGAACGGTCATACATACAATTTTCTCTTTTATTTCTCAGATACGCTCGAAATACCAACCACAACATGTAAATTTGTGCATCTACTAAATTTAGAAAAAAAGTCTTCTAACACGTCGTCCAGCCAGAATCCACATTTTGTGGCTCCTTGATACAGAAAACTCGATTGACGACAAAACGTCTGTTTGTCCGTCTGTGAACCACGCTAGCGACTAAACCGTTCAGCTAATTTTCTAAAAAAAGTGATATTCCCCGATCGATCTGGCTGATGTCGAGGTCCATGGAATTTCAAACCGATATTTTAATTTTGGGGGTACTTTACATGAAGCCCCTGGGACATTTTCAAAATTTTCAAAAAATGGCTCCAACAAATTTTATTAAATTTTGTTGTTGGATAGTCTGAAGGTCGTTTAAGAGAATGGCGCAAATCTCATGTTGGTTAACAAATTCTGATTTTTCAAAAATTGAAAAAATTCAAACTTTTGGGGGGGATTAAATTGGGACCTGGGGTAGCACAAAGATAGCTTAAGAGAATGATGCAGGGTTCACGTTTGTTTAAATGCCTGATTCTGCAAAAAAAACAAAACAAATATCCGCCTCTTCCTACAACTACAATTGTGAAGATACAAGTGTTTTTCTTAATGAAATGTTCTCGTAAAAAACAGTTCTTAAAAAGGTCACGTCGAATTTTTTCAATATATATGCGTACTTGTGGAGTAATAGGGTATCAAAATTAGTCGCCCACTCCCCTAAGAGAACTTTACCCCAAGAGAATTTTAAAACAGAGGTAGAAAATTGTTTGGTAATCTAATTTAGGATCCGGAAATCTAGAAAATAAATAACGAAAATACATTATTTTAATTACATAAAATTTTATAAAATGTAAAATAACAGTGTTAGGTTAAATATAAAGAATGTCGTCAATAAAAAGGCACGTATTCGTAATTAGTTTATGTTCATCCACGGTAGTTGAAGAATTGTTTTACTTTGCAGTTTTTATAGTACATTCGTACGCTAGCAATTTAGCAATTATTAGCAATTTTTTAAATTCTATTCTACATTTTATTTTCTCCATGCATTGATGTATTTATTTCAAGCAATCCGCAAAGCTTTATTGAAATTTGCGCAACAATGCCGCCATGGATATTTAAGAAGTAGATTGTTGGTGAACTACGAGATAGTGGCAGTGATAAGATAAAGATGTTTTATTTACTGGTGCTTGTGTTTACAAATTAGACATTTAGATATTATTCGAATCGTATTTGATAATAATTATTTTTGTCCGTGTTGCGAGGTTTAAAACATACATATATTCACTTAACGAAAGGTCTATGCATATGTTAGCATTTCATCAGTAATACATTCCATATTATAGAATTTCAAAACTTCAAAGAATATAAAACAATTCCGGAGAACGTCGCTGATCCGGTCTTTTTATAAAATGAGGTTAGATTTTGGGGTAAACATTTTGAGAGTTTGTGCTAATATGCTTTACAGGAATCTTGGATTACTTACTCACAATGGCTGACTTACAATTTCTGAGCGAAGAAATCGAATAGGCTATCAGGTATAGGTATACCCAGGAATTCTGCCGAGAACATTTGTTTTATGTCGTAAATATTATTTGAAAAATTGCGCTTTTTCAATTTTCAAAAAAGCTGTCACATTCCAGTCATTGAGAACAAACTTGCAGTAAAACCTGTCTCAAATTCAACTGAAGTGCCTAGGGAAGTTGTTTTCCAAAAGGCACCTTTGACTGAGTTGTCCATCAGCCGCCATGCTAGCAGAGGCGCTGCAATGATTTTTTGTGGCGGGCTACATACTGCCCCTTGTCTGATGTAGATTTAATAATATTTTTGTTCCTTGAAAGATATCATCAAGAAAATTCAATAGCTGGTACTTTCAGTTTAAACTTAATATTATTGAAGATTTTCATAATTTTAAAAACGTTGACTTTGGAGTTATTGCGTTTCAAGAAAGTTTTTTATTGTTGTACGCCAAGAATAGCACGATATACATTTGATCTTTAAGAAAAAAATTTAACTACGTATCTTTCATATACTCGCAAATTTTTAGAAACGTT
Source organism: Acheta domesticus (assembly GCA_031308135.1). Classification (NCBI taxonomy): domain Eukaryota; kingdom Metazoa; phylum Arthropoda; class Insecta; order Orthoptera; family Gryllidae; genus Acheta; species Acheta domesticus. Next base: position 227,794,845 of record JAHLJT010000631.1, read on the forward strand.
TATATGAGGGCAAAAATAAATCGAAGAATATATGGGTGTTCACAAGAAGTCTCAGGTTTTAAGAGTGCATTGTTGCCGAACAATCAGTTAGAAAATTTTAATATTGCATCATAGACAACAATATCCCAGAGCATTCTCAAGTTTGAAGAAGTCATGTCATAAAATCAACTTTCTGCGTGGAATGACCCTTCTTTGATTTGTAAACGTATGTACCAACATATCAATTGTTTTCCTTTCTCGCGCTTACAATTTTATGGCCCTCTTCGACCCGTACGGTGATTGTGTGGCGTAGTGGTATAAATGCCTGCACGTTAACATTGGGGATATGATTTCGGGTCTTGGAACGAAAACCATTTGCTGATTGAAAACACTTTTGCTGTTCTATGTAGAAGTATAATATTGCGGGACATTTAGAAACAATGTAATGTGCTTTGGTAGCGTCACTAATTGAATTTGAATTTCAATGAGAAAGCAAAAAATTTATCTATGCAGGAATTTTTTATACCTTGCCCCAATTGTTTTATATGAATTTTGCATTTATCCTTTGATACCTCTGCCCATGTTCGTCCCATGTGGCATTTGTTTGTTGTAGTGGTGGCACTTTGGATCTGAGGATCTGAGTTCGGGTCGCGGAACGGAAAAAGAATTTACTGGTAGAAAACACTTTTGCTAGCTTATGTAGTAGTACGCAATATTGCGCGAAAACTACTAAATTTTTCACAAAATATACAATATCTTTATGAAAGAACACACGATGTACAAAAAAGTTTTTGAAGGAAAAATCTTTTTAATTTTGTAGTTGTAAGAAGCCGCCGTTGTAAATTCAAACTTTCGCAATTTTCGAATATTTAGAGTTAACCGTGAAAATAGGACCTCTGCCATATTTATAAGTGCTTACAAGTACTCTATTCTCCCAAGAAATTTAAAGAAAAAAATTTGGAGCCGCTTTTGAGAATGGGGGGCTTCATGTAAAGTGTATCCAAATTTTTAAGAAAGTTTTTCAAAATCGCGGCGCCTCGCGTGGAACTAGATCGACCGGGGAAGACCTATTTTGGAAGAAATGGTACTTATGGTTTAGGCGCTATTGTTGTTCACAGTCTGATGGACAGAAGGGCAGACAGACGGACGGACAGACGGACGTTTTGAAAAAAAAATACTTTTTCGGTATCAGAAGACCCAAAAATGTTTGTTTCCGTTGAAATCTCGAAATCGACTTTCCGCAGCATTACATAACTTTCTATATACTATGTATATTACTCCGTATATACGTATGTATACGGGAAAGTAAAAAGTGGTATTTGGAGTTTTGCAAAGTTGCAGTAAAAAAGTTTTTTGCAGGTTTTATACATTCGTCAACTAGGGGTTTATTGTCTGATCATGTTTTTGAAAAATTAGCCGTTTTAAAAGGAAATTCCATTTCTTTGTTAGACATATTTTGATATCACTTAATACGACAATGTTTATATTTATGTGTATATATATATATATATATATATATATATATATATATATATATGTATATGTTATTTTAAATACTTATGTATTTAGCACATCAAGTCCTAATGTATTTTATGTAAGTAGTTAAATACGTATTTATAAAATATCTGGCGAAGTATTTAAAAAATAAATTCAAAGTATTTTGCCCAATCCTGTGTATTACGATGTAGTTAACAAACCATCGATTTCATTGTATTTCAGAGTATTTCCGTTCGAACGCAAGTCAAGAGAATCAGTGGAACGTATTGAATTTCATACATAACTGCAACATATCTCGTGATAACGTGACCGCAGAGTGATAATCTTGAGGTATTCTTTCTTCACGGCAGCTTCTTTCAAGCACTATAAATGTTCTCTGACAGGAGTTGCCAGGTAAGTTGTCTAGAAGCCGCCAACATGTTTAAACTCACCGGATTCTTCTGTCTGTTGGCAGCCGTTCTTGGTATGTACAGGCCTAGAAGCGATAGTCGATTAAACGTGAAATATGTCGCATATTTCCATTCTGTAGAGGGAGACTGATTCATAACGGAAATCGACTGCTTCATATATAAAAATATATATTTATAAACATAAATTATATACAAATATAACAAATTGTTTGAATATTTCAATCTTTATACGTTCAGAACATTACTATTGATAAATACGTGGTTTATTAATTTATACCACCACTTTTAATAATGTAATTCCTTGTAAAAACAGATTATTAAACGCAAATTACATATATGAGATATCCGTAACTGATTCCAACATACGATTTTCAATTTCCCGTATACGTACGTGTATACGGAGTAATATACGTAGCAGGGAAAGTTATGTCAGCCCGAAAAATGGCGAATTTTCGCCAGAAAAAATAATCGTTGCTGGACGGTGACAACAAAAAAATAACTAATGGTGCTACAGAATGGCACAGACCTTCCCGTATTAGTTTTCTATTTCCTTTGGTCTCTGCTAACTATTCTGACTTGACACATTCTCTTGTCGGCTGCACCTTTAACATGACGTTAAGTTTATTTTGGGTCTTTTTTTTTTGTTTTTTCAAAAATTATTTTTTGTATGATCTCTCACATCTTAAATATGCACATTACCATATATTTGTATACATTATTGTATTTGTGAGTGCCTGAGTTTCAAATGACTTCAAATGAAGTTTTTTGAAAAGTCAAAAGTTTTCTGTGAAAAAGAGCTTCAAATTTCGCATTATTAGTAGCGCTTAAACGCCATTTATGGCTACAAATTTATAAAAGAAAATTACCATTTAGGACGAGGTTTTTGTGTTCTTTTATATTCTAAAATTAATATTTCCGTTCTACCATTAGGAAACCTAAAAATGTTGAAAAGGTAAAAAAAAAATGTTCTTTGAGCGGCGATAGATGGCATTTTGCAATTCCGAATAGCTGGCCCAGACCCAAGGAAATAGAAAAGTAATTCGGGGAACTCTATGCCATTCTGTAGCACCACTAGTTTACTTTTAGAATAAGCCCGACAGCAAAAAGGATGTTTAGGATATTGAAGTATTTCCTACACTTAGTCTTGTGAATTGCAGAATTTGGATGTTGGAATTACTCGTATTTGGAAGAAATATAACAATTTTAGTAATAATATTTATTTTAAAGACTTCACAAATATAGTAATACTAGAAGACCCGGTAATGTTTCGCTATTGCAGTGTATTTCACATCACACACTACTAGGCACGTGATTGTTAATCAAGTTTCACTCTAAGATGTGCAAACAATTTTAATAAATTAAAGATTTTATCGCATGTATAGTTGGTTCTATGTCCTGGTTTAAACATAGTGGTTAAGTTCCTATTGGTAAAAAGTTCTCCGTCAAATTTGGGCATGCGTTGCACATGGCAGTGTCTTGGAGAAATTTTTACTTGTCCGAGATCCTAGTAATATTTCTGGCCGATATTTCACAATCGCAGAAACAGAATTCTTGTATGCAGTGAATACGCGCTTAAGTCTTGACTGTGGGACGTGTTGTATAGAGTTGAGGGCACTTGAATCGTCAAAAAAAGAATAAATCATCAACTGCCTCACATATCCGATTTAATTCAAACGAGTATTTAAACACTTCCATTTCTAATAAGAACAAAAAATGAAAAAAAGTGAACATTTCAGCGAAATCGATCGAGTAGTTTTTGCGTCTGTGTGACACACATATGCACATTATCTTATCTGATATATATCAGATAATCTGATATATCTATATATCTGATATATAGATATATCAGATATATATATATATATATATATATATATATATATATATATATATATATCAGATAAGGGGGCATTCGTGTACAGTGACGTTGTAAGACTTCGCCAAAGATGAATTATTTTTAACCGGGAGAAGGCGAGAAAATTTTCATCTGCACTACGTGCTAGCTCGCTTTCGCCGCTTCAGCAACCCTCCACCTGGGATACAGTAGGTTTTACCAGCTGATTACGGGATTCCGCAAAATTTCCGAAACGTTAAGTGGAACTGACGAATTCGGCTGTTTCTGTCACTTCTTCTTTAAAACGTAATATTTACGTTCCCATCAAATTTGTGTGGTAATTAATTTGGAATGAAGTATTTAATTTATTTTGTTTGTGGATGATTTTAAGTGAACTTTTCAACTCAAGTTTTCCAATGTGTGTGCATCTAAATGTGTGTGCCAACCAATGTGTGTGCATGTACATTAACATACATCTAAAGTCAGGTATTCTTTCAAATAAATAATAAATCCTGAGACAAATAACTAACTTCATTTCATAACTCTACGTAAAAGGTTTGCGCAATTTGAAGAACTGCTCCTGCTCAACCAGCACCCTTGGAAAAGTGTAATTTTCTAATTGTCTTGTTAATCATAATGTTTAGTGCTTGTACGCGTACCATACCGCTAACACAATACAGTTACGTTCGCACAGCTTTCGCTAGATTTAGACTAAATTTTTGGAATAAAAACGTGAGGATATTTTTTTCCAAAGAGCCTGAAGTTATTCTTAAATTTTGGGAAGGGTTTCAGATTTTTGAATTTATTTTGAGATTGATTCTGGGTGGAAGCTGCTAGCTTTAGTTCAAAACTACCAGCGCCCACGATTTTGGGAAATCCAGAGATGCCTAAAATTCGGGAATACAGCATTTAATTAGCCTAAAAGTTTGAATATGTTTTGGTTGAGATTGGTTTTTGGGCGCTGCTAGCTTTATATGGCTCTTTCTTCCAGTGCTGGCCCCTACGGCCGAGTCTCGGGCGGTCGCCGAGATCGAGGAGCAGGACGACGTGGCCTCCGGGACCGAGGAGGCCCCCGGATCCGAGGAGGACCCCGCGGCTGAGGACGACTCCGATATCGAGGTGGCCCCCGACCCGGAGGATAGCGTGCAAGCGATTGTCAGAAGCGTCGCTGCACAGAATCGAATTGTGGGCGGCAACCCCACGACCATCGAACAACACCCTTACCAGGTACCCATAAAAATTGTTCCTTCGAGTGTGTTAAATAACAGTCGCTTACCAGTGTCATTGCGGCACCCGCATAACAGCAAATGGGTGAGAAGTAGGTGCAACGACTGACCATAGAACTAATTTCAATATTGAGAAAAAGAAAATCAATAAATTCAATTCTTTATTATACAGACATATATTGTAATCCATCAACGCACCTCGTCCGTCAACAAGAGTAGATACCGTAGGGAGAGCGCTCCCATAGATAAGCTATCAGTTATGACTCACTCTCATTGATAAGCGAATATTAAAACGCAATTGCTTAATTGTATTTCACCGAATTTTCCACAAAACCGGATATGATTCAGCGAATTTGCTTCTAGGTATCCTTACAGCTCTTTGGTAAACACTTCTGCGGAGGTTCCATCATCAGCCCAAAGTGGGTCTTAACTGCTGCCCATTGCTTCTTCTTGTGAGTATTTACCCCCAAAACAATATGTGTTGTTTTTTAATAAAATATTATAGAAATGAATTTACTGCACAGCGCAATTCCTGGATATACAGTGCGCGCAGGAAGCAGCTTTTGGAACTCTTCAGGCTTCGTCTATCCTGTGTCTGAAATTGTCATCCATAAGAACTTCAGCTACAGAACCGCTGATTATGACATTGCTGCCGTCCGCGTAAGTCTTGTAGATATGGATACATTATTATTTTACATGAACTTTGGTATTACACGATGGCAGTTAATTACAACTACTAAAAAAATTAAAGTACTATGCATGCAGAATCTAAAATAATTTTACTAACAATGGTAAGAAATAGGATTAAGTACTCTCAGACGTAATTTTTATTATAAATGTACTAGTTGAAATAGTTCATAGACTTGTTATCCATCAACTTTAGAACTGAATGTAATTTCTAAAATTGTTTTTAAGAAACAAAAAAGTCGAAATGTTTATTTTCTTAGTACGTTTTCCCTGTTTTGTAGCTTAGAAAGTCGATAATTTAGTGCACCCAAACTTCGGGATTTCAAATATTTTACTGATCAAAGCAATTAAAAAATACTTAGTAATGTAAATAACTCAAAAGTATATTTGGCTTAGTAATTAGTTTCACCTGTACGCCGTCAAAAGGTAGAATATTAGTCAGAATAAGTCACGCTTTACAGATCAACGGCACCTTCAAATTTGACACCAAAGTTCAGCCAGTTCGTCTGGCCACCCGCCCGCCTGCGCAAGGCGCTAACGCCGCCGTGAGTGGTTGGGGTTTGACCTCCGTAAGTAGAGCTCTCATTTTGTCCATTGTTCCTACCAACACCAGTGCTCACGAAAGGGTGGTGAGTTGACAGGCTCTTTGAAGTTGCAGGAGAACAGCACTGTTTCCGCCCAACTGCAGAACGTATCTGTGCCCATCTTATCCACGACCTTGTGCCGTTGGTTGTACCGCAACCGGAGTAATTACTCGGTGACGCCTCGCATGCTCTGCGCCGGTGACCTGGCCGGCGGACACAACTTCTGTGACGCAGACTCCGGGGGCCCTCTGGTGAGCGGGCGCGAACAAGTGGGCATCGTATCCTGGTCCGAGGGTTGCGCCCAAGCCAATAGTCCCGGTGTCTTCACCAGTGTTGCCACCCTCCGCTCCTGGATCAAAAACATCACGGGCGTCTAAGACACCTATTTTTTATGAACGTGATTTTTTCGTTTTATCTACTATTTTTTTGAATCTAATAAAATTGTTTTCAAAGAAATCCATCACAACTCTTCCCTTTTTATTCCCAATTTTGATTTCAATCCTCTTGACATCATTTTCTAATTAGAAATGAAACTATTTAGGCTGTTACTGTGTTTTTTAATGTTACATGTACATTTCGGTGCCAGATTTGAAATTGCTGAATTAGAGTTGCATACGGAAATAAACTGTATATCGAGAGTTATTTTGGTTTAAAAGAATATAAATAGCATCCGTTTATTGACATTAACTCCGAAATTGCAACTAGAACAAAACATTGTATTTCTTTGAGATACAGTTAATTAAACTGAAATTTCTTTTACTTCATTTTTAAGAGCATATCATTTATTAACTGTTTAATAAGGAAATGAAACTATGCGCTTTCTTTGTGCCTTCTAATGATGATTTGTGATAACACTGTGAAATGTCCTCTTTCTAAGTAATGTGTTTGTCACGACGCGACATGTCATTGACGCGCTGTAATTCGAGCGGCCTGTCTGGCGGGCTGCCTATGTGCTCCGGGAAACAAAAGATGTATTTAAAATGTTTTTTATTTTAATATCACTTCACAATGCAGCAGATGAATTAGTGTAGAAGTACTTGAATATTTTAAAAATAATTTAAGTGTCAGTCTAATGTGAAAATTTGCATTTTATAAATTACAATATAATTTAAATATTTTTAATACGTTTAGAACAATTATATTTAAAACACATGAAAGTTCGTCTTTTTAAGTCTAATTTAGATGTAATTGTACTTTTCTATTTGAAATTGTATTTTGCGCAAAAACGTTTAAACATTAGAGCGCGCAGGATTCTTCGGAAAAAAATATATTTTTGAAAGGAGAGGGATTAGGAAAAAAAAGAAAAAATATGTGTCACACTAAACCTCATAAAAAAAATTTCAAGTCGCTGAAAAAAAAATGTTTTGTGAGAGTGCGATTTGACGTGGAATGACTCCTGGCTCATAGGCCCGATCTTTTCTAAAAAAACGTCATCAGAAGTAATTCATTTACAGAAACTTTATCAAAAAATTGAAACATTTGTACACACAAATGCAATAATGTATACAAATTGCCGGTAATGTAAATATTAACGACTTGAGAGATATTTCGAACATTACATTTATGTTTTTTGATAAAACTAAACAATGTAAAATGAATAGTTTAAGGAACACTGGATGAATCTTTGGGTGAAACGCACTCACAAAACATCATTATTTTTTAGCGACTTGAAGTTTTTTATGTCTAGCGTTGAAAATCGTGACACACATTTTTAATCTCCCGTATATTATTCTTACGTATAGTATAGGGAAATGTAATGCTGCATGAAAAAACGGCGGATTTTTGGCAGAAAAACTCTTATTACAGGGCCCTGGTAACGAAAAAGTGGATAAATCCAGTTGCTAAATTAAGAAAAAAAATCAGCTAACACGTGGTGCAGCCAGAATCCCTATTTTGTGGGTCCTTGATACCGAAAAACCAATTGAAATCAAAACGCCTGTCCGTTCGTCTGTGAACAATGTTAGCGACTAAACCGTTCAGCCGATTTTCTCCAAAATTGATACCCCCGATCGATCTAAATGATCTCGCGGCCCCTTGAATTTGAAACCGATATTTTAATTTTGGAGGGTACTTTATACGAAGCCCCTGGGATATTTCCAAAATTTTCAAAAAATGGCACCAACAATTTTGACTAAATTTTGTTGTTGGATAGTCTGAAAGTCATTTAAGAGTGGCGTGGGTCTCATGTCCGTTGAAAACTCTCAATTTTCGAAAATTGCAAAAGCTTGAATTTTTGTGGACGTCTTCCTCCAACTATAAAATTTCAGATAGAGATTTTTCCTCCAAATAAATTTTTTTCTCCAAAGTGAGTTTTTCATTAACCTCATGTACATTTTTTGAAAATTTTATTAGCGTTTGCACAATATTGCGTGCAATATGTGTAATTTAAAAAAAATTTAATAAAGAAATTTTTTCTTTAAACTTTTGGTAGGGATAGTACTAAATGTACTCTATGAGATGACATCAACGCCATATAGCTCCATTCTTTTGTTTTCCAAAAATTGCAAAAATGTATTTTTTTTACTTGTCAACAAATCGACGCTAATGTAAATATTAACACCGTGAGAGGCAATATTATATTAATGAGTACATGAGCTTTAAATAATGTCAAGTAAAGTGTCTAGAGAACTCAACCGTTTTCTGTGAAAACTAGCTCAAAATCCCGTATTTTCTGAAACGATCAAATGTTATTTTCTCATAAATGGCTAAAAAATTTCTTTAAACTTTTGGACCGAATAGTGCTATTTGCACTCTTTAATACGACGTAAAGTTCATTTTGGGATATTTTTTGTTTTTTAAAAAGTTACCCAAATGCAATTTTTTTAAAAGATTTCCAAATCTTTAATATGCACATTACCAGCAATTTGTAAACATATTTGTGAATGTAAGTGCTACAAATGACGTCAAATGAAGTTTTATGAAAATTTAAAAAAATTCTATGAAAAAGAGTTTGAAATTTCGCATTTTTAGTAACGTTTGAACGCCATTTTCTTAAAAACGGATACAATTTTTTTAAATTGCCATTTAGGGCGAGGTTTTTGTGTTCTTTAATATTCTAAAATTAATATTTCCGTTCTACTCGTACCATTAGATAACCGAAAAATTAGGAAAATGGCAGAAAAATGTGCTTTAGGCGGTGATAGGTGGCAGCTGGTTTTCTCAATATTTATTAAAACTACATCTTCAAATAAGGTAATGCTTAATTTTTTGAAAATAGAGTAGTTTTTCTATAATTTAGTGACAAACATAATAGCACGCTGCAAATTTACTGCGCTTCAGATAGCTGGATGTGTCATAAATTAGAATTTGCAATTTTGTTAATTATTTCTTTGTTCGATTTTACATTCGACCTTTTGTTATACATTTACACATTGATCTTGAAAGAAATTATTTATTTTCAAATATTGGAAATAAAAATTGTTAGCTCTTTAAGAGAGTATCGACTATGCAGGGAATGCAACAATTGAATTCCGTTCCGCTGTCGCAAATTTCTGTGAATTACGTGTAATTGTTGTGACTTGATATAGCTGTATGGTATCAGGCTTCTTTTTCCAGTTCAAGTTTACAAAACGTTTGTATTCTATTTTTATGCAGTTGTGGAATTCACATAGTTTTGCCAACACTGCGATGGAAACAGTTCGCAGTGTGTAAGATATATAGGTGTGTTAACTCCCAGTCTAAAACTGAAGCTTTTGTGAGGCTAATTCTCACAGTTTTCGCATATAAGTGCTGCGATCTTTGGGTCTCATTTGGGTAAGTCGTGATTGGTCGTGTAATGTGTCAGCTTCAATTGAAGATGTCATCTTAAAATGTATATCTTACACCGCGACCCAAACCGATCGTGCGCACCGTACGGACAAGCGAGGAACTAGCCTCAAACTGCCTTCAGAAAATTTGCCTCAAAGGCAGCTAGTTAACACACCTGTATATCTTACACCGAGGTTGGTCGCTTCTTGGTTGATGTGGACGTTTTCAAATAATAGCTAAGAGGTTAGTAGGGCAGAAAGTTCAATATTTCAATTCTACGTAGCTGCTTCCAATAATACGGAAAAATAGGTGCTGTTTAGCGCCAGTAGTTTTTTTCCTAATTCCAACTTCTTTAATTTGAACGCAAAATGATGTTAATGCCAACTCACTGCATGTTCCACAATCTGTACAAAAAAGGTTCAAGAAAAAATATTTGAGCCGTTTTTGAAAAAATATTGTTTTTTAAAAATATCTTTTAGTTATTTTCGTCGACTATTCCCTCCTGAAATTAAAACTAATAGTGTTTAACTATACCTACAAATTGTACCAATCAGGGCGGTGCATCTCAAGAAGTTTATCACTTTTTCTATCCATTTTTTTACAGCTTCTCCATACTGGCCAATCATAAACGGTGACTCATCTATCTTAGGACGAGTTATACATCGATCGCTATGTCGATGTCCAATAAACCGCGTCTGTACAGTTTTGGAAACAAAAATTGATCGCCGCCGTCTGCGGCTAAGTTCAGCTTGTGCACGGCTTGGGCAGCCCTTGTCATGACGAAACGTCGCAGGCGGAGCCTCACAAACCTACGCAGCCAATCTCAACACAGGGGAGGAGTGCCCTAATAAACTTACGTCGTAGAGAATGGCGGGCGTCGCTAGTTCCGATGTGGAAATATTTTCAAATACAAATACAAGGAATTGAACACTTTTATGAACATGAAAGTAAGTTTATTCAAATATATATGAACACATACTCTTAACCACTATTAACACAATTCTTTTTGAAGAAATTACGTTGATGTGAGATAAAATTACACTAATTTTAGACAAATTACTTTCTTATACGCATTCTAATTCAAATATTGGTGTTCATATACATTCTATGAACTTTATCAAATGTCCAGATTTTTTCCATAAGAAAAACTATTATAATTGCACATTTTCAAGTGTTCAAATGTTTCTAAAATTTGCAAAATTTGCAAAATACTGTTTTTCTACATTCGATAGTGAAATATTTCCACATCAGAACTAGCGACGCCCGCCATTCTCTACGACGTAAGTTTATTAGGGCACTCCCCCCTGTGTTGAGATTGGCTGCGTAGGTTTGTGAAGCTCCGCCTGCGATGTTTCGTCATGACAAGGGCTGCCCAAGCCGTGCACAAGCTGAACTTGGCCGCAGACGGCCGCGATCAATTTTTGTTTCCAGAACGGTACTATAACCTAACCTCTTTGATTTTAACATAGTTTTCAGTTACTTTCAATATTTGGCGCAGTTTGGAACTCAGTTGGAAATAATTTCGTTATTTTCGTATAATTTCGTAAGCTATGTTAAAATCAATGAGGTTACGTTAGAGTACATACGCGGTTCAATGGACATCGATATAGCGATCGATGTATACCGCCTCCAGTAGGGAGAAAAGGGAAGAAAAATCGGATAGAACAAGCGATACAGTTTTTGAGATACACCGCCAGAATTGTTTTTTTTCTGTTTGTATGAATAGTTAAACACAATTCGTTTTAATTTCACGAGTGGAATAGTCCTCCTCGCTTCGCGAGTTGGAGATTTATCGACAATTTCCAAAGCACTCGTGGTATTACCTGCAATAAACACATGCTTAGCTCCAGAGCAACCAACTATCTAAACAACGCTTTAAGAGCGCGTTTATAGCAGCGGCCGTAAAATGCTCGAGAGCCGATTAAGTTTTTTTTTTTTGCTATTTACGTTGGTAAACACGCACTTAGCCCCTTAGCAACCAACCATCTAAACGACTCTTTAAGAAGGCGTCCATAGCAACGGCCATTAAAATGCTCGAGAGTCTATTAAAAATACTTTAGCGGAGTTTCGGGTTTAGATTTTATCAGTGCTCGTAAATCTTGGGATAAATGTGACTTTGACACAAAATACAATGTTTGGACATAAATGTAAACAATTGTCTGAGGAATATGTACCCGTTTCTCTTGTATATTGTTCACGGCGAAGTCTGCAAGTTCTTATCCCCGGCAAGCACCAAGTACTCCAAAAACAAGAATGACCTTCAAAAGCAGGTACACATGATCGTCAGCGTCTTGTAAAAACGTAATTACTTGCTCTTCTGATTTTTTAGGCTTGTAATTAACTAAGATTTTTTCTTCAAATATTCAACAACTTTATAATAGTATATTAAAATAAATTTTAAACAATTAGACTTCAGTATTCACTATTATTTCAAATTATAGGGAATGAATAGCATACTGAATACTGAGTCTTCTCATTTATTTTTATACATATTTTGAGCATACTAAAGTATGACTAGAGATTGGTTGGTTTTAATGGTTTTGATCGTTCGTTCAAAAATGCTAGCATAATATCTTCGTTAATGTCTCAGCCGGAAGATTAACGCTTCGCTATCGCTCCGCCTCGCAGTTAACCTTCCGGCTTCGTCCTTAAACAGCCATTTAGAGGACTTGTGACATGAATAACTATTAGCGAATTCGGATTTAGAGTTTATCAGTGCTCATAAATCTTGGATAAACATCCGGTAAACAGAAAAAATAATTTTTGGGAATAGATGTAAACAAAATTTATTTTTACATTTGTTTTGTTTCAGATACAGTCAAGTTACAATTTTTGAAATTACCACTAAATAAAATGCCATTTAAAGCCGTGACATTTATCTTCGTTTGTATTAAGAGAAACTGATTCTGAAATATTTGTCCCGTTTGCTTCCTTGTTTCTCTTGTCATTTTTGTCTCTTTTCGTCTGTACCCTATGTCCCGTTTGTTCCCTTCTCCGTTTGCCCCTTGACCCATTTTGTTCCCCTCATCCCAATTGCCTCATCTGTCCCCTTGCCCCATTTATTCCCTTGTCCATTTGCCCCCTTGGCCCATGTGCCCCCTTGTTCTCCTTATCCCAATTGTTCCTTTGCTTCCTTCCCCTTTTGTCCCTGTGTTACCGTTGTCTAATTTTGTCCCTCTGACCTCATTGTTGCTTTTCCGCTCATTTTTCCAATTGTCCCCATTGTATAATTTATCTTTAGTGGAAGGAAGTCGCCGAAAAAAATTAAATTTTCGCAAGATTTGAAAATTCGAATGTTTCAACGGAAGTTCAAGCGTCTTAGTTCAAGTGTCCCAGTCAAGTCCCCCGTTCAAGTGTTTACGCCATCCGAGCACAAAGTTTAATAAAAAATTAGAAGAATACAAGACTGCTTGGCTGTCCGGCAGACGCCGCGACGTTGGGTGATATGAATAAAAATGAGCTATTACTTCTTTCTCGAATTTTCAAAGCAATTGCTTCAAGCAGTATGAATAAAAGACGCGAGTACTTGCTCTTATTTTGAGCAATTTTTCCATTGATGAGTAACTACTCTGCCGAGGAGCAATTGCTTATTTTTCGTATGAATAAAATCGAGAATTTGATTCTAGTATGAAGCAGTTACTTCGAATTTTCGGAGCAACCTCTGTAGGTGACTCAAATAGTATTGGATACAAGAGAGGTTATACACGACTGTTGTGAGCTGGTTGTAAGGTTTTAGGTAGTGAGTGACTGAATGATGGACGATTTCCTAAGATTTCGCCAACTATGCACGGCAACTGTACCACTTAACCCAACACGGTCAACAACATCAGGAACAAGCACGCGTCGCCATGATGGAAAGACCACGCGCGACGCGCGGTAAAGTAAACAAACAAAAGAGACGAAAAGCGACCAATCACAACAAATCAGTTAGTGAGCAATTTGTTAGAGGGAGAAGCAAATGCTACAAGTTTCGCAAAACTTTTTATTTATATGAAAAGAAGCAATCGCTTTTGAGAAGTAGTTGTTCCTACTTGTACTTGTGAGCAATTGCTTTCAAGTACTCATTTTTATTCATACCACCCACTATTTGAGAGGCCGCCGACGCGGCGTACAGACAGCCAAGAAGTCATGGACTCGACCGCGGAAGCTTACGTGTACATTTAGAAGAATACAAGATATTTAACTCTACGATTTCCAAACAAGTGTGGTAGTGTAGCACATGTAAGTGTGAGTAAGGGGTGAGGATAGGCCAAGGAAGAGGAAGGAAATAGATCGCTCGTGGTCCGTTTGTTAGAGTACAACTTCAGCATTCTTCTGTATTGACCGGAGAAACCACGGAAAATTGCTAGAATTTTCCTCTAGATAGTGGCTGAATTCGACCTAGCTATGTAGCTAGTGTCGAAAATCCTGTGATCACGGGGTAAAAGTTCTTCAGTCAAAAATCTCAGTTTGGAGAAAAAAAAAAGGGTTGAGCCAACGCTTTTTCCTACTCTCAATTCTATTTCCCAACGCGTTTCTCTCGTGAAGGAAGCAAAATTTCAATTCGATTGTTTTATTAAAATAAAATATAGATATTTAACTAGTAGTTTTAGTAATTAACTCAATTTTGCCAAAAATTGACAAAAGAACTTTACCCCGTGACCACAGAATCCTGACACCGTCACGTCAGGACCTGAATCCTAGCACCTCCCGATCAGAGTACCGAAGTCCGCGAGTGTATTACAATACAGTTAACAAAGCAAAGTTTACATAATATATTTCAGAGTAATTCCGTTCGCAGGGATGTGGAGATAGTGCAACCGCAACTTTACTCGTGATAACGTGACCGCAGTGTGACGTTTTTCAGGTACTCTTTCTTCAGAGCAGCTTCCCTGAAGCACTATAAGTGCTCCTTGAAAGAAGTTGCCAGATACACTGTTACACAAGTCATCGACATGCTTAAACTTCTCGGATTCTTCTGTATGTTGGCAGCCACTCTTGGTACGTATTGGCTTATAATCTTTAGTAGATTCAAGGAGAAAAATGTCGCATTTTTCATTTGCGTAGAAAGAGACTGAAGCTTAATGAAAATCGTGTGGTTAAAGATATTCTTTGAATATTTCAATCTTTATATGTCCATAACAGTAATACTTCTAAAAGTGAAGTAACTTATTTTATACCACCACTTTTATTTATTTATTTAATTACCCACAACAGGGCAAAGCCCCAATTACAGTAGGCATTACTAGGAAAAATATACAAAACATACACAATAATAAAAAAGTTTCAAATGAAATAACAAAACTAAATTACAGAAGTCCAATTACAAGAATACATCTTTTTGCAAAATTGATAAAACATAACACACCAGTAAGATAAACAAAAATGGAAACATATCTTCAAAACAGCCATTACAAAAAAGGAACAAAAATTAGTACAAAAATGACAATAATACAAAAATGGAAAACGCATTTACAGAATAATCGGAACATAATAGCGAGCAATACTTAACACAATAAATCCACATTCAGTGATCATTCAATATTTTATTTAAATTCTGTTTATATTTTAGCAAAGAAAAACTAAAGTCTAAATCCCGCACTCTACTGAATTCATTGAATTTTGAAGACATTCTCAAGAGTGGTGAATATTTGTGAGATGTTGTATTTGGTTTATTGAAATATAATAATTCTCGTCCTCTTAAATTTGATATTCGTGCATTAAATGACAATTGTGACAGCAATTCACTGCTATCTGATAGACCATTAACTATTTTAAATAAGAACAATTGTTCAGCAAAGACTCTTCTATTGGCAAGAGTAATTAGATTGAATTCTTTAACTAAAATAGTATAAGCAACTTCATAAGCAGATTGATGGAACTTTTTGTAGTATAAATACCTCGAGAATCGTTTTTGAATTTTTTCAATTTGGTTACTTAGTGATATGCAATGAGGAGACCAAATAACTGAAGCGTATTCCAATCTGGCGCGCACAAGACAATTAAAGAGGAGTATTAAACTTGAGGTGTTATTGAAATTTTTGGAATTTCGAATAATAAAGCCAAGATTTTTTAATGCATCATTAGTTATATTAAATATGTGTTTATGGTAAGTCAGATTATGTTGAATAGTAACACCTAAGTCTTTTACAAAATATACACGTTCTAATGATTCATTATTCATTGAGTAACTTGTTCTTAGATATGCTTTATTTCGTGTATAAGTAATGAAACAACATTTTTTAATATTAAAGAACAAATCATTCTCTACGCTCTATCTGCAGACGTTATTAATATCAGCTTGCAATTTGTTTGAATCATTTTCATTTTCAATTGATTTATAAATATGATTTTTAATAATGTCATTTGTGTTACAATTCTTTGTTATTCACTAGTCTATAATTTTGGCTCAATGTGTGATGACGCAATTATTCGTGCCATAAATGGCAAATATAACGTAATCTGTGGGGTAAGTTTTCCTTTTACGATCGGTTATCGGAACGAAAAAGGTCGTTTATGATGCTGGAATACAGGAAAATAGTTCATTAACCCAAAATATGGACATCGTAAGTGTTAAGATCATTTGAGGTTTTCTTTTCTTGCAAACACCGAAAAAGACGTTTAGCTCAATAAAATGTTTTCTTTACTTAGTCTTGTGAAATTCAGGAATTCGATATTGTAATTATTTGAAGGAAATATAACAATTGAAGTTTTATTTATTTCAAATGCTTCACAAATAAAATTATATCATAGGGAATTCATGTAGTTTCAAGGCTTAGCCGATGATTAGTTATTTTCAACAGTGAGACGGCAAGAGAAGCTTAATTTGCACTAGGACGTGCAAGTTCGATCTTCTCGCATGAGCTTCGCTCAACTTGCCTTACAGGAGGTTTTCCAGCTGATTCCAGGGTTCCCGTTAACGGGAGTTAGGTGAAACCGAAAAATTTGGCCACTTTCGTCACTTCCTGTTTTAAACGTAATATTTATGTTAAATATTTTTGACTCACCAAGTTTGTGTAGTAATTTATATAAAATGATGTATTTAATTTTTTTTCATACGTAATTTTAGGCGGACTCCTCAAATCAATTTTCCAATGTGTGCGCTACATTTAATAAACATCTACAATCAGGCTTTCTTTAAAACACATAGATAATCAATCCTTAAAGAAATAATTAACTTCATTTAATAATTCAGTACTGAAAGTTCACCCATTCTGTAAAATTGCGTAAGTTCAATAAGCACACCCTGACAATTTTGAATTACCTAATTTCTTGTTAATAATCCGGTGCCGACGTACCCGTCGATCTATGGGGGTTTCCCAAACCAGGTATCTCCAATCCGCGTGGCGCCGACCCAGCCGGGACATGCTCTAAGCCCACGACCGGTCTCCCGGCATGCCTGGAGGAGACAAATTCTAGGACAAGGAAGAGGAAGAAAAGATCGCGCGCACTCCTGAGCCCGTTTGTTAGAGTTCTGCTCAGGCATTCGCCTGGTATTGAACGGAGAAACCACGGCACACTGCCGATCAGAGCGGCCGCCCGGCTCCTAGAATTCTCCTCCAGACAGCGGCAGACTATGAAACTAGTGTCGAAAGTCCTCCAACCGTCGAGACGAGAGTTTCTAAAAAATGGCATTTACCGTCGAAGCGAGCGTCATATTTCACTCTTTCTCTCACTTTTTCCATTGGTTTGCCCGCCGCCAATGTATCGTTTTTCGGATTTGCTCCAGCGCCTTGCATTCTCTTCAGGTATTACCCCGGCCACAGAGGATGCAATCGTTACCACATTGTTATCTGAGTAACGGACGAGTGTTGTGCCTGAAGTTTCATCAGTAATTTGGTAATGAGTACCTCTTGCTTTTCTCTTGCACTCATTTACATCAGGTAGTGGTGCATTTTCAACACGATTAGATCGTATTGTACCAGTTGCCTAGATAATCCAGCAACCGAACAGAAGTAAAGAAGTTGTCGAAAACAAACTGAATGCTTGATTTTGAGGAAGTTCCGATATGAGATGAATTACTACCGATCCGCCGACACCTACCTTTGGAACAGTGTTTCCTGTTGATGCTCCTTGGTAAGGTTTTGCTTGTACCCAAATAGCCAAACGCGCAGCAAGCGCCCAAACTTTCTATCCGAAACCTATTGGCTTTCCGTGCAAATGTTTTTTGGCACCATGCCTTCCAAAATACGCCACCATAGATCCATCAACTGCGACGCATACATCGCCAGGAAAGAAGCATAACCAACGTTGATTCAACATGCGCCAGACAGGTCGTATCTTAGCAAACCTATCATTATTTCCCAAACAAGAGTTTTCACAAAAATGAATGTACCTTAGTATTTCTTCAAGGCGATTTCGGGTCATTGCATTCGAAACCACATTATGATGTACATCAGATGATGTTTCCCAATACATTCTGGTCCATTACATTATAACCCGATAAAAATAAAATTGTAATAAAAAGACGTAAGTCTTCTACAGTAAGAATAAAATTCATATTCCCCTTTTCTTTAGCATACTGGATTGAATATTTAACTATATAATTCATAATTTCATCATCCGTAAACATTTCAAACAGCTGGACTGGTGAATAATCATCATCTAAAAATTCAGGACGAGTTTACAAATATCAGGTATGTTTTTCTCTTTCCATTCGCGCCTTACTCTAGGAAGATATTTTAAATCTTTTTCTTGGGGTCTAGGATTATTCTTACCAAATGAATCCTTAGTTTTACTATTGAGTTTTGCGAAATTATGTTTCGGATGCTCTGCATGTAGAGGATTTCCAAAACTTTCACTTTAGGTTCTTGGAACCGATGGTTTTGAAATACTTTCCACAAACGCATTTTTTTCATCAGATTCTTCAAAATTACTTGGTTCTCATCTTCAAAATTACTTCGTTCTCATATTCTTTCTTGTATCAGTCCGTCTTCTGTGAACTTCGAGCAGACTAATTCAGCATGATCATTCAGCTGCTTACCTGAAAGCCTATTGATATCTCCACTCGAATCTTCATCATCACTATCTCCATCACTGAGTAAAGGATTTGTAGGAGGCTCGAAGTAAATTTTTGCTGCTAAAATAGCATCCTTATCCTCCAAGTTGGCAGCAATTCTAGCTACAGTTAGCCTATATTGAAAAAAAAACAATATTGACTTAAAATATAATTGCTACCTTCCGTGCTTATTGTCGACATATGTCGACATTAAATTTTAGTATGTATTTTAGATATAATATTAGCGCTGAATAAAAATGTTACAAATATGGTCAATTTAACTCTTAAAAAAGAATTAAAAATAAAAATCCAAATTTTTAATTTCAGTAGAAAAGGCATATTACTTACTTTTGATGAGACTCCATTCTGATGGTAGCAAGATCTCCTAAAACTGCCCCAGTAACTGACGATATTCAACAGAATTACCCGAAACCTCGACCTTCAATGCCAGAAGACCCACGTTCGACAATGTGACGGCCTGCACAAGCCCTTTTCTCATGAAAGACGAATCAGACGTTGCCAAACTTCAACTCAACGAATGTCGACAGTGGGCAGAAAAGGGTTAAAGCTTGTGGGACAAAATGAAACGTTTCACTGTGCCATAATGATTCATCTTTCAGCAAGCCCCATATACTTGGGTAACCTAAACCAAATTGTGATAAACAACTAGTTGATGAAGGTTAATGTTACCTATCTGCTTTTGTACTTCAGTCAATATTGTTCTCAAATATAGAACCCAATATCTTGTAAAATTACACAGAATAGGATTATTAGGCACCGTCAAAAATTTACTTTTTACAAGAAAAACACACTAACCTTACGCAGCTCTATTCAATGATAGCTAACAGCCATTTTAAAACTAAATCAACAGCTGCTAGTTAACTCAAGATGTTTTCTCTATGAGTGCTATTAGTCAAATTCAAATATTTTGTGAAAAAACTGTTTTGTTTCCCTGTACCCCATGTTCCACTACTTAAAAATACAGCAAACAGCTACACTAGGACCCATCTTTGCATTCTCTCTGATGGTTCATATTTGTATTTCCTTGCATTGGTATTCTAATATTAAAACACCACAGGTTATTTACGAAATTTTGCTCAGAACCAGGTATGTCTCAATGAGTTTACTTTCAGATATCTCTACAGTACAAGGACACTCACATCTGCGGTGGTTCCATCATCAGCCCACAGTGGGTCCTAACTGCTGCCCAATGCTCCTTTACGTGAGTATTTATTCAAACGACCAGACTTGTGTTGTTGGTGTTTGGTCAAATATCGCTGAACATAATCTTCTGCGCAGAGAAATTCCTGGATACACAGTGCGCGCTGGTAGCAGTTTTCACAACTCTTCGGGTATTGTTTACCCAATTGCTGAATTTGTCATCCATGAAAACTTCAACTACATTATCCCTGAGTATGACATCGCTGCCGTTCGAGTAAGTCAAATAGATTTCGGTAAATTAATTTTGCATGCACTTGGGTTTTACACGTTAGAAGTTAATTGTATGTGTATATTTTATATTTTGTGTCAATTGTCCGACTTCGCCGGGCAGCGAATGGTTTCGCCTATGCCTGGTCTAGAAAAGAGAATTCTAGAGGCTGGCTGCTGGGATTGGTAATTTTACGTGGTTTCTTCGATCGATACCAAACGTTGCCAGACGTCCCGCTTTTGGGGGGACGTTCTGTTTTTTGGGACTAAAAGTAAATGTTCGCGAGGTACAGCCCAAATCATGCTTTTGTAAAAATCTTGCTATTTGAATTGCCCAAAGTAAAAAATACCACAAAAAAGAAAACAAGAAAAGAGCGCGCGAAAGAAATCTCAGCGACAGTAGTGGGTGACTCGGTCATCGCAAGATGAAATGAGGTAAGCCGGATCCACGGTGTAACATAAATCTTATCGTCGGGTGAGTCGGTCGTCGCATTGCACTATGGGGCGTGGAGCTAGCGATGTCGACGCCATCGCAGATCGCAAAACGCTGTTTATTTTTAACGAAATGTTGTGTGCCCGCTTCGCATATTGGATGTGTTAAATATTCTACTTGGAAAATGAACTGTACTTTTCGTTTGTGCTTCTGTTCCTTCACGCTTTGTTTAAAAATGAATAAAGAAGATTATAAGTGTGACGATCCATAGGACGGGTCACGAAAGACAAGCTTGACTAGTAGACATGAAAGATTTAAGTACCAATGAACAGTACCGGAGCAGTCTAAGAGGCCGTGACGGAAGAAGGAAATATTACGAATGCCATAGACATGCAATTTATGATGGTATATTGACGGAGTGCAGACCAATAAATTAAAGACACTGTGTAATAAGTTTATATTAATTGCGAAAAAAAAATTTATAAGTTAATAATTTCCGAGATCATAAAGGAGTTAAATATAATGGTGGCTAAGGACACCAGGTGACGAAAGACAATTGAGTGCGGTTTAAATGAAATGTCATTTCAAAACATTCTCTATTTTTGTAAAAACATGCTGGAATTGAACCCAATGCGTGTTATTGGCCATCAGGAATTAATACAAAAATGTAGATTAAATTTGGAAAGGTGAACGAACACGAACTGTGGTTTAGATTGAAAATAAAACGATATTGTGTCGTATGAAGATGACATTTGTCTTTTGTTGGATGTGCTCTGAAGAGCGATCACCAACAATACTTCAGTCCGGTCGGTGTTCGAACTCGGGTCAGAGCAGTCGGTGATAGAAATACCTGTGAATGTTGTTTGAATTAGTAATTCGGAAGTGTATTTTTTTTTTTTTTGTGAAATGTCGATAATGGTAGCAGGAGAGAAGAAAATAGTATGGTAATTGAAGGAGTGGCTTGTCTGGTGATTCTGAAGGGGCGACGTGCTCGGCAGTTTTCCCAGGGAAGTAATAATGAACTTTATTTGAATAACTACAGAAAATTAAATATCGCAAGGCCAAGAATGTACTATAATAGAGTAATCGCACTGGCCATCGGCGGGATTTAAATGTGCACAGTATGAATTGTTTTGCTATACGAATGTGTAATGCGAATGTCGTATGATAATGTGTTGTTGTTAAGTAAATATCTTGTTTTTGTTATTGTAATTGTTCGGATGGAGTATCTGTTTTGTTGCTGCAGTAGATAGGCACGGCAACGGAAGGGTATACAACAGGGCCGCTCAACCATTTGCTCCGAGGAGGAGCAGTCGGTTGCTCTCTCCTCTTCCGCCGCAGAAAGAGCAAATGACGTCATCAAATATCGAACGGTGGCGTGTGGCACAGTGGGTCGCGTCGTATTTCTACGGGGTATTTTACGTTGTTCGGAATGAAAAAGTCTCACTGCTCTGGGAAAGGACATTACGACAGAAAAAAACAGTAAAATACTTTTGTAACATTTATTGGAACAGTTACTAGATATAAACATATTAGTGTGATTTGGAAATTAAAAACACGACAATTTGCAATGCAGCATGGGAAGAAAAGTATCTTTTTGCAGATTGCGCCGGCAATGTCAAATGTTTAGTTGCAAAATAAGTGCTCAATAACATAAAGAAATTTAATAGCGGTGACATTACACAGTTTATCATGATGTTGAATATGAAAAGTATTATAAAGGTTGCACAAAAAATGTTATTAAATAAACTAGTAATAAAAATACTAAAAGTAAAGGAAATTAGCATAAGAAATGAAGTTGATTGTAAAATGAAATACTCTAATTAAAATAAATAAAAGTGTCGGTGTAGGTCAGAGCCGCTCAAGCAGAGCAAATCGGCAGCGCAGAGCCGCGTTGTCAGCCGAGAGCGGGACACCGGAGCCCGAGCGTTGCGCGCCTGGCGATAACCTCTGATACAGTGTCCCGGTAACTCCAGTCGCGGAAACATGGAAGTCGACGTGAGCACTTCACAGACAAGAGCACCTACACCGACAATTTTCAATGCAGTATGGGAAGAAAAGTATCTTTTCGCCGACTACGGCAGCTATGCCAAATGTTTAGTTTACATAAAGGGTTTCACGTGAAGAAGTTTAATTTTCAACGACATTATACATTAAATCATGCTGATGAAAATGACAAGTACGCTGAAGAAGAACAAAAGGAAATTTTCGGTGTTCTGAAAAACAATGCCTCACTAGAAGTAAGTTTTCGATGTATTTTGATGTTCTTATGTTGTTTTGGCAGTAAAATAACACAATACAAAAGAATTTAATTTCATTGCATACCGATACTACAACGTAAGCATTTAGGAAAAGAACTTCCTACAAAACCGTTTTCCAAAATTGCATCGGAATACTCCTCGATTTTTAAGTACGTTTGGATCAACATACAACTGTGAGCAATTTTTTGCTTCTTTGAAAATCTGTAAATCTCGAATGAGAAGTACAATTACATATCACAATCGGAAATGCATGTTACGGCTCAATAGCACCATGCCATCTCTTCCAAATATAGAAAGTATATTGCGAAAAAAATATTTAAAAGATGTAATTAGAGTATTTAATTTTGCAATCAACTTCATTTTTAATGTTAATTTCCTTTACTTTTAGTATTTTTATTACTAGTTTATTTAATAACATTTTTTTGTGCAACCTTTATAATACTTTTCATATTCAGCAGTATGATAAACTGTGTAATGTCACCGCTATTAAATTTCTTTATGTTATTGAGCACTTATTTTGCAACTAAACATTTGGCATTGCCGGCGCAATCTGCAAAAAGATACTTTTCTTCCCATGCTGCATTGCAAATTGTCGTGTTTTTAATTTCCAAATCACACTAATATGTTTATATCTAGTAACTGTTCCAATAAATGTTACAAAAGTATTTTACTGTTTTTTTCTGTCGTAATATCCTTTCCCAGAGCAGTGAGACTTTTTCATTCCGAACAACGTAAAATACCCCGTAGAAATACAATGCGACCCACTGTGCCACACGCCACCGATCGATATTTGATGACGTCATTTGCTCTTTCTGCGGCGGGAGAGGAGAGAGCAACCGACTGCTCCTCCTCGGAGCAAATGGTTGAGCGGCCCTGGTGTAGGTGCTCGTCTGTGAAGTGCTCGCGTGGTCTTCCATGTTTCCGCGACTGGAGTTATCGGGACACTGTATCAGAGGTTATCGCCAGGCGCGCAACGCTCGGGCTCCGGTGTCCCGTTCTCGGCTGATAACGCGGCTCCGCGCTGCCGATTTGCTCTGCTTGAGCGGCCCTGGTATAGAATATCAATAAATCTAGCCGACGGTGGTGGCATTAAACTTTCAAACTGGAAATGACTCGTTATTTTTTTAGAATAAAGTAGACGACCTAATAACAAAACATTCCCAGATCAGCAATACTAATGTTGAATCGATTCCCGTATGGGGCGACCTCTAACCGAATTCTAATATCCGCGGAGGATATTATGAGGAGAACATGTTAAGAAATTATCATGTCGTGAAGGAAAAATATTTATGATTTTATATAATCGGTGATTAGATAGGGACCAAGTAAAGAAGTTGTGGAATAATTGGTGATTTTACGATTTTCCACAGTTGGCGGTCCGAACAGGGACGTTAAATAATATTTTGTGGAATTAATTTAATAGGTGTTATTAAAGGATATTCCACAATAGTACTTCGGACATTCTGAATTTGTGGGCGCAAGACACGCCCATTAAAAAAATTAAACTAGGAAAATGCCTGCTAACAAAATACAACATTAAATGGGAACGTGATTATAACTGTCTGTGCGAGGTAAAGTCAAACGAGTATTAAGTATGTCGACTGGAAGAAAGAGTGCAGCGCTTCTCAAGGTGAACTAAACGATATCGTCAAGTATACTGCGATTTTTGTAGGAAGAGCTCTCAAGATAACTCAAATCCCATCTTCGCGATGGAATATGTCACGGCATTTCGTATCATTCACAGTCGTTCCGCTAGATTTCGCACAATCGCGACCGTATGAAGCAGTGCTTGCGATCATGCGACTTCTACCGGCAAGATCGAGAAAAGACGCGAAATGCCGTGACATATTCCATCGCGAAGATGAGATTTGAGTTATCTTGAGAGCTCTTCCTACAAAAATCGCAGTATACTCATGAACATCGCGAGCTCTCAAATCTGCCTGCTTAAAAACCGACGTGATTTTGTTCTCCTACAAACGTTGCGATTAATTGATAGCGATAAATTAAGACTATTTTGCAAAGCGAGAAAGTGAGAGAGAGAGAGAGAGAGACAGATACTTCGTCTCCTAGAAATGAAAATACCTATACAATATCAACTGCTGAAATTTGATACTTACTAATTACGTTGCTTGTGATTCTTCATTGGTTATATTTTCAATCTGATGACTCTCAAATCGCGATTTTAGACACTGACGATCGACCGTTATTCATTAGTAATCCGAACTCTGCAACGGTTGCGGCACTCCGTACCGCATGCGCCTTGTCATATATGTATACTATTTACGTATTTTATCCATTAGAATTCTTATTGCAGTTTTGTTATTGGCCTTTCTGCCAAAGATTTTGGAATACTAACTTCTAATTAAAATTTAAGTGCGTTGTTTCGTAAAAGACGTTAGGCCTGCTAGCGGGAAATGATTGGACGCGCCCGCCAGAGGGTAAATGAGGATTTAAAATAGTTTTAAAATCTTAAAAACGGGGGGAGGGCATGAGCATTTACCGGAAAAGCCAATAAGACCTGCACTTTATTCTTAACCTCGGACGAGCTATAGATACAAGGCTTTGTCAATCTTTTAGAGAGTTATTTGTCATTTATTGCCTTAAATTTACTATATTAATTCTTGTTTCGTCTAGTAAAATGAAGTAATACATGAATTAGAGTTGAAATTGTCAATTGAGACGAAAAGGAAACATTCTGAAAAAGAAAAATATTGATTTTATTATCCTGTTTTCTAAAGAGTGCAATCATTTCATTAACTTCCTAGGTTCAGGTTAGGTTTAATTAACAGACATCAGATTACCTGTTGAAGGAGCTATCATAAGCGATAATTCTTAACTTATAGAGATTTGTTAATGTATTTCCCTTTATTGCTTCAACAAATAAATAAATGATTTAATGAATCAACACGAAACGAAAACAAGAAACGCATTCGCCATTCACACGCAGTATTCTTGCTCCTAGACAAAAGTGTTTATGCCAGGCAGAATAAGAAAGAGAAAATGAAATAATAATAAATAGTAAAGAATATAATCATTATTCAAATCTCGGTTGTTTGAAAGAGCACATCTGGCAAACATATTTTCGTACAAAGCCAGTATTCCCCGCCTCGCGCCGTTTCAGCTTGCGAGAGTACACTCTTTTCCGGCACCCGTTTTCGCCCTGAAGATACGTGGCAATTAATTCGAAATTGTGGCAATTAATTGGCAATTAATTAGCAATAAATTATCTGCGTGTTTCCGTGGACCTGCGACCCGAATTCCACTGATGTGTGTGCTGGCGTCGCGTCAAGCCAGCCCACACGCGTTTTCGCCCTGATGATACGTGGCAATTAATTCGAAATTGTGGCAATTAATTGGCAATTAATTAGCAATAAATCATTAGACATGTTTCATTCCGGTGAGCTGACATGGCTGTTCCAGCTTGACGCACCTCAGGGGCACAGGGCTTCCCAGGCGGGCAAGAAGCTCGTGCGCGCGCCGTTTGGCACGTCTGTTTCAGTACTTCGAAACACCAGGATTTCAAATATCCACAATTTCTAGTACTTTCAAACACCATAATTTCACTAATCAATTTAAAAAAAATACTCAACGGTGTAAATAACTGAAAAGTTTCATAGCAGGCTTACTGGGTTTTACTTGTATACCGACGATACGTAGAATACTTCAAGGCGTTATTTTAATGAAGTACAACTCCCCCTTTTTTTCAAAAAGTGAGCTTCTACAGCCAGAGGCAAAAGAAGGTTAATGAGAAGAAACAGGATATGCTTGATTTATTTCCATTCAGTTTAAGCGTTAATCCCACTTATTTCACGGATCTGCAGGTAGAAACCGAACCATTTCAAGAAGATAAACAAAAGAACATGTGTCTAAAGAGTAACACGAAATTCATACTTGTTTCAATAAACCGATATTGTCTTCATTTCCAACTTTTCATAGAACGAAAGTATCGATTTGTCCACCAACCTCATTTTTACGATGATAGAATTCATTTGCACCCCCAATATTCCGCGAAGCATGCAGTATGTTTATTCATATCTTGAGAGGAACAAATAAACGTTTTATAACAAAAAATATAATTGTTTTTATAACCTCCATCCAAGAGTTTTTATAATCATTTAACTTTAGAGCTCAATATCTAGAAACGAGTGTCAGTGGAGTTAAATTAACTATTAAAATAAATAAATTGCAATCTCCTGTGATTCACTTTTATTGTGATGTGCTATGTGGTCCATAGGAGTTCCTTCCGTTTCACAATAAATATATAACACTTGCACGGACCAGAAAATGG
The DNA here is from genome assembly GCA_031308135.1 of Acheta domesticus. Classification (NCBI taxonomy): domain Eukaryota; kingdom Metazoa; phylum Arthropoda; class Insecta; order Orthoptera; family Gryllidae; genus Acheta; species Acheta domesticus. The sequence continues at coordinate 227,822,196 of JAHLJT010000631.1, forward strand.
AGTTAAAATGGAGTTAAAATGTCTCAAAAAAGGGGAGTTGTACCACTAATAAAATAATGCCTCCATTTGTCAACAAGAGTCATCCTTACAGATCAAAGGCACCTTCCAATTTGACACCAACGTGCAGCCCATTCGTCTGACTACCCACAGGCCCGTAACTGCCGCAGAGGTCGTCCTGAGTGGATGGGGTTCTATGAGTGTGCCCGTAAGTGCATCTCTCTTTTCTCCTTTTGATCCTATCTATCCCAGTTCTCACGAAAGGGCAATGAATTTACATGCACTTCAGTTGCAGGGGAATAGGAGTGCTTCCGTCACCCTGCAGGACGTATCCATGCCGATCATATCCAATGATGTGTGCAATATGTTAAACCACAACCGTGGGCAGTTCAGGGTGACGCCGCGAATGCTTTGCGCCGGTGACCTTGCCGGCGGCCACAAATTCTGCACGGGCGACGCTGGCGGTCCCCTCGCGTTTGGACGGGCACTGGTGGGCATCCTGTCCTGGAACGAAGATTGTACTCAGGACAACAACCCCACTATCTTCACCAACGTTGCCATCTTCCGGTCCTGGATCAAAAACGTCACGGGCGTCTAAGACACTTATTTTCAACTTCGTTACTTTTTAAATTTAAAACTCAATAAAATTAAGTTCAAGGAACTCCATCACAACATTTCAATTTTTATTGCCAACTTCTCCTTGACTCATCCTGATATCTTTTTCTAATTAGAAATTGAAATATTAGGGTGTTATTCTTTTTTACTCGTAACATATACAATATTTGCAGCTGTAAGTCCGCGTCAGTTTTGAAATATCGTCGCAAGCCCGTGAATCGAAAAGTTCTGTGTTTATAATGCGTATCTCCGTATATTTGCATGCAGCAGCAGATCGAGGAATGGTCGGCAAGCAGCGCGCCAGCGGTCAGTAGCGGAACTTTTATCTATAACAAGGAGGTGGGCAAAGCGCCGAGGCTTTTAAAGCATACTAGCGGGCTATGGCTAGGCAAATGCAGCTCCGAGTATCTAGTAATGTATGAAACAGAGGAAGTTAGAATGAGAAAGTATTAGGACGTCAAAGAAGGTAGTATACTCTTTGGTAAAATATTTGACAAGCAGTACAATTTGTTCTATTGGAGACGCACGTGTTTGCATTGTTGCTGTCATGATAAGATACTAGTTTAGCATTTAGTGTTCATTCACGGCTAGTCATGGTTTTAAGAAGAGTCCTGACAGTTTTTGTTATATTTGTGGCAAATTTGTGATTAGAAACACTAATAGAACATAACAGACTTTGTTAGAAATGTGTATTTTTCATATTTTGGAATTAAACTTGGTAATCAGAACAAAACTTGGTCACCTCATAAAGTGTGTTATATTTGTGTCGAGGACCTTAAAAAATGGTCAAAAGGAGAAATCATCCTTTGTATTTGCCACTCCAATGGTATTGAGGAAGCCAAGGAATCATTCGGATAATTGCTACTTTTGTTGCCCTGATGTTACTGGTTATAAACCAAAAAACAAAAAAGTAATTTAGTACCCTAACCTACCATCTGCAATTTGACCAATAGGCCGTAGTTAGAATCTGTCTGTATCTGAACCACCAGTGGGTATTGCAATTATTAATCGGGATAAAATTAAGTGCTGTATCTCCCTACGATAAAAATGAACTAGCTGATAATGAGTTTCAGTGTCCTGTCAACAGTGTGGAATCTCAGTTGTTTACTCAAAGTGAGGTAAATGATCTGGTCAGACAATTGGGTTTAACAAATGAGAAAGCTGATTTGTCTCTGGACTCAAGGAAAATAATTTATTAGCATCTGGAACCTCAATTAATGTGTACTGGAGAAGAGATGAGCAATTTGCTCCTTTTTTTTAACAAAAAAAGGATTGAAGGAAAGGATTGAAAAGGCTCGAATATTGCTGGTCTGGTGAACGAGTTTGGAACTCAATGCACAAAAATAATAATTGAGGCTGTATATCCATTCCTCTAAAACTAGCTTAAAAGACGTTCTATTCAACAATCGCAACATATACGTATAGTTACTTATTCTGAACACATGTTACCAGTTACTTATTCTGTACACATGAAGGAAAGTTACGAAAACCTCTGTAGTTTTAGAGAAATTAATTACTCTGCTCATGGATGGGTGATATGTGCTGACTTAAAAATAACACGCATGCTTCTTCGCCAGCCAAGTAGTTTTACTAAATTCCCATGTTTACTATGACAACGGCGGTAGGAATGGTGTAAGGCACAAGATCAGAATTGGTCTAGAAATAATTGGACTGTAAGAAAATCTTTAAATCCCGGGGAAAAAGAACATTCTGTAGGAACATCTGGTAGATCAACACAAGATTCTGCTGCCTCCATTGCACATAAAATTAGGCCTCATGAAAAAGGCTTTACCTAAAGATAGGCAGTGTTTATAATACCTTTGTGAAAAGTTAACGCAGTGTCTGAAGCAAAATTGTTAAAAGAGGCTATCTTATTTGAGCCTGATATTAGAAATGTTATGTTTGATCAGCAATTTGAACTACATACGACAGTAAACGAAAAAGAAGCGTAGATTGCTTTTAAGCACGTTAATAAGTTCCTGGGCAACAAAAAAGACCCAGACTATCAATCAATTGATGCCAATATGCTGGATGCTTTCAAGAAATTAGGATGTTAAACGAGCCTCAAGGTTTACTTTTTTAACATTTACAATTCTTTCCGAACAATGTAGGTGATGTAAGTGAAGAATAAGGTGATCGTTTTCATCAAGATCTGAAAGTGATGAAAAACATTATCAGGGATGCTGGAACACCAACATGATGAGAGATTACTGTTGGTCACTTCACCGAGAGAGTCAGCAAACGGCACAGAGGAGAACAAGCTCTATCAGGAGCTTTAAAGAAAAGAGTCAAGAAAAAATACGTCAATGGACACGTAAAGCCTTTGTAGAATGTAATGTTAAAAATATAAATCCCTCTTATAAGCTTACATAAAGTATTTTAGATGTTCTATACTTTTCATTTTAATTGCATTATTATAGCATATTTTCCCATATCTTAAAAGATCGAATTGTGAGGAAACTAGGGGTGATGGAAAGAAATAGAGTTTATTGTGGATTCAGCACCCAAAAACTATAAAAATCGGCTAAGAAGATTTAAAAAGTTTTTTGAAACCTTTTTTTTTGTTGACCAGTGTAATCAGCCCTGTCATCCTACGAATGCCATGCAGTGGAAAAGACAGGAAATACTTTCCATCAACATTTAAACGCGTGAACCACTTAACCTAACCGGTCCAGTTAACCTAACTCTCCCCTACAAACAAGTTTTCAATTCTTCCCACACATGAAGCTCCAATTATAATTTCTCATGCGAAAAACATGGATTTCTAAGATCCATACCTACAAATTTCAGAGTTTACTCCTGAGACTTGTTTCATAATTGTCGTCATAATTGGTATAATAATGTATAACAATGGCGTCTCCTATATTATTTTAGTAGTATACATTTCCTTTGCGGCCCTCACACGCAACCAATATTTACAAACGAGGTCTCTAAAGAAAGAGAATTTCACGGAGACGTGACGAATTACACTTTGACTTTAAAAGTATGAAGGATTTGTTTAGAAAAAATATAAATATTCATGTGGAATGTAACCCGCAACACATGCCAATGTTTTCGAATCTATATCGTCAAATAACTCCTAAACGAAGCGTTCTAGGGCCTTAGAAACTAAACATTTGAGGCCGATGGCCTCAAAGAAATGTGTTTCACTCCATAATCTACAAGATGAGTCATTCTTGGACATTAATTAAATTTTCAGCCCGACGCTCAATACTACCAATGCCTCCTACTACCAATACTACCTACTTTCAATACTACCAATGCCTCCTAAATATTTCAGCCCTTGTTGCTGGTAGCAGTGTTTGTGACGACAAGCTTAGAAGGCTTAGATTCCTCCATATTATATTTACGCTTTCTGTATACACTGTGGTTTGTGCAGTTTGACGAGGTTTTTTGCATGATCAGTAATTCAAGATTTGCCCTCCAGCAACAACTAGTACTGTTGTAGTTGCTTGATACCTATGAAGATTGTTTCTTATACGTGTAGTGAAACCTTCAATTAACGTTTTGCCGCGGTCTATAAGTGCTGTGCACCTAGTTGTGAAAGGATGTGGGTGCACAGTGAAGAGTGAATACTACGTTTTTGTTTTATCGGTATTTTCGTTATCAGCAGTGATTCGATGAAATTTTCAAGTCAGTGGGTACTCAAAAGTAAAAAGCTAATATTTTTTGTGACTACCACGAAAAGCTAAAAGCTAACTGTCAAAGAAAATTTAATACTTAGTTCAAATCTTGTCTTTAAGGAAGTGTTGTGAATTGTTCCAAGAAAACTTTCCATGATACTGAATAAATCTTTATTGAAAATTTCTTTAAATGTAATTTGAATTGTTTTTTATTTTTATTTGATATTGTGTTGCAAGTTACCTTTGTGCATTTTTAAACAAATAAACACGTTAAAAACTTTCCCTCTTAGAATGGAAATAGGAGAATAGGGATGAGGGTGGGGTATTACATGCGAGAGTTCTTGCACGGGTACGCAACGGTAGTAGGGGAAAACGAGTGCTATGGCACAACACAAAGAACAAACTTTTTAAAGTAGCTAAAGTAAAATACCTTGAAATAAATGAAAAATAAAAATCAAAACGCGCTAGCCTACAATTTTAAAGTGAATTAATTTTAAAAAGCAACTAAATTTAAAATTATAGAAAGAATAGCACAAGCAAATACTATAAAGACAATACAGGACACTTCGCGATATATCGAGAAACATCCACCTGGTGGCAGAACCTGGTAATAACTCGTACACCCTAACCTCAATGCTCTGTTGGTGTTTGTTGTCTGCTTGATTTCTTTTCATTTTATTGTCTTTCTGGTCGATTTCTGGAAAACATATTTTACAATACTGTTCTTTACATCATTCTACGTATGGCAGGAAACAATTCTGTAGTTTTTGGCTTTATTATAAAATACAGCAGAACTCGCGTTCGTTCTTCACATTTCCTCATGATAAAAACAGGTAAAAATTGAAAGAATCTTGAACATGAATGAAGCTAGTTTAATACAATTTGACTTCTCTTTGTAATAAAATGCATTAAAAACTATAACATTACTTAATTGGGAGACTACTTGCACATTGCCATTCCCAATGCCATGCGTAACGAACACTGCAGAAATGGATAACACTGAAGATATTCCTACAAGTTTCGTACAGGAAAATGCTGAGTCCTATGTATGTGGCTGGTTGTGTAGTACCGTACCATATGATGGTTGTAGAAATACCTAACAGAATTTGGATGAAAAGTATAAATTAAGAAATTTGCATATTCTGATTACACATTATGTGAATGCCACGCTTTTCTACCCAAATGAATTCGCCATTAGTTTTCTAAGACTGAATATGTTTTCAATAAACACTTTTTAAATTGTTTACGTCAAAGTAAACTTGACGTACAAAAACAATTAATGCAAATCATTAATTATTCACTTGCAGAATATTTTATGTAAGGGGTGTAATAATCTGTATGAAAGCAAAGGTATCAATGTATTGATACAGTGCTTTTTAAAGGAAGCAAATGGAAAAAAAGCCAAATGTATCACTGGAAGTGTATAGGCAAGAAAAACCTTGCATTTGTACAAACTTCATTCGTGAAAATAATTTTCATTATATGTTCACTAAAGGTTCAATGTTCTCATGTCCATTATAACACATTGTACATTACAATTTTCCGTAATTTGAGTCCTTCAATATAATTAAATCACAGCGAGAGTAGGTAAAAATAAGTCTTATTTCGTTAGGTAGATTAAAAAATATTTGTTTCTTCAGTAAGAATCATATTGACATTTCTATTTGGCGCTACATTACCAGGTTCTGACACTAGGATCGCTAGTGGGAACTTGTTTCCATCGGTTGCGTGAAAGAACGGGGAAGTGTCCTGTATTGTCTCTATAGTATTTGGCACAAGCCACTCACAACTGGCAACGCTGCCAACGATGGAAGTCCAAACGCAGGATTTAAATGCTGGCGGTATTGGAAGTATGTACATCAACGCCCAGCTGCAAACTCATAATGTAAATACATATTGTAATACACCGTTTGATATTAAATTCAAGGTGTCGGTTGATTAAAATATTCAATACGCAAACATCGTTTGAGCAAATTCTCATGTACCGAAGTGAAGTCTAAGCCTACTAAATTGTTTCTAATGGTAACAAATGGTATTTAGTACTCAAATGTGTTAGTTTGATTTATTTTTTGGCTCAGAATTGGTTTTCTTTAGGTTCGTAAAAACACAGAAAATAATCCAATATTTTTTAGTAAACAAATAAATTTTCATGGTTCCTCATCTGAATAACACTTTAAAGAAGTGTGGTTTATCCCACACTAATCACCATCTCTGAAGTAGAATACGTATCTTTGGCATACTGCCTTCCTCTTAGTGCTTGTTGATATACGAATGTATGTAACTAATGTCGCATATGTAACTAATAGTTTATCAAGCGTTTTTAACTTTGTTTTGCTCATGTTTTTTTGTTGGCATATCTCATTAAGTGTTATTGTCACTACTCTTTCCGTTTTTGCAATCCTGTAAACAATTATTGGAAATTATTGTACATTGCACTGAATCTGTAAACCTCAATTAATCATGTATGAATTAATGTTATTAAGTATTTTTTCTGAGTCGCTAATGACCCAGCTGTCGATGCGACTTTAAATAGACAAAAAAAATAACTTTTTAATTTTCGCACCCCAGCAAGCTGGCTCCCTGACTCTCCAAAACCCCCTCTGTTCCTCATAACAAATCAAGGAAAGTTAAATAATATTGAAAAGAGTAGGTTTGTACTTCCCCGATCCAGTATTTTCGCACTACTTTGCTTGGATTTCTCAAGAGTAATAACTTTTTTTAATATTTTTGTGACTCTCAAAGAAAACGAAAAGGTAACTCTCAACGAAGAGTGAATAATTTCCCCAAATCTTGTTTCTAAAGAAGTATGAATTGTTCCGAGAACATCTCTCTATAATGCTGAATAAACCTTCATTGAAAATTTGTTTCCAACATCAATTAAATTGTTATTTTTGTTTGATATTTTGTAAATACATTATAAATTACATTTATACATGTTTAAACACGTTTCATTAACAACTTTCCTTCTTAATGGAAAGGGTAGACAAACGGACAGGGAAAGGGTGGGGTTTAACATGCGAGAGTTCTCGCACGGGTACGCTAGTAATAGTATAATTGAATATATATGAATAGTATATATGAATACATTTTATCCCGAATCTTGACCAGTAACTATTTGGACCGCCAATAAAAATTTATGAAGACTTTAAGTACTAAGCGTGTGCCGTTTCACAGCATTGGTGGATTGAGATTTCTCAGACAAAAAATTGGTGCTCCAATTTTAAAGAGAGTATATGCTGATGTAGTCCCGATACTTCTAAAGAATTTAATAACTGTTGGGTAATTGACAACGTACTCAGCATCAATGCCAGAGTCTATTGATTTGTATTCTACTACATTTCCTGGGATTTTCTTTTGCAGTTCTAAATTTACATCTTTCACCTTACAATTTTTAGGAGCAAGCAGAATCCTTTCTGTAATCCATTTAGTGTCTGAAAAATTATTTTGTAAATCAGGATATATAGTGTCTAATAAATGAAATAAATCTGTTGCAAAGTTAGAAATGTGATGTTTTATACTTTACCATTATCTTTAAGTAATGTTCTATTATCGAGATCCAGAAGATCATTTGTAATTTTTTCTCCTGCAGTATCTTCATGCAAAAGAACTCGTATGTTTTGATGCAAGCGAAATAAGTCGACATGTTGCGAAATATACAATGATCTTAAACTTTGTTTATCCCATTTTGTACCTCTCTGTACCACAGGGAGAGTTTGCTGAAAATCACTTGCCAATATCAAGGTAACTCTTTCCCATAATTTCATTCGACTTTCACAAATCTTGGATAGTTTGATCTAGAGCTTCTACTGAACACCTATGGGCCATAATGCATTCATCCCAGGCAATTAGTCTGCTCTCTTACCACAATTTTGCTTTAGCAGATTCTCTGCTGATATTGCAACTAATTCACCGCTAATATTTTATGTCAATTGAAACGTAGAGTGAGCAGTTCTCCGTCCTACAAGAAGCGTTGTTGCAATTGCTGACGAAGCGACAGCAAGGGCAATCCCTCTTTTCTCTATACAAACGATAGTAATAGAAATGTTTTTCTCGTACCTCCCGGTGTATCTATAAAGAAAACTCCTCTCGTTTCATCATAACTATTTTCAGTAATTTCATTATATATTATTCTTTGAGCCGAGTTAACCTTGCTTATTTATATAATATGTACTTCCTTACTTCATCAATATTGTGGGATAATTCAGGAGTGTATTCTCTGGAGTGTGTATTTGGAAATAATTTCGAAACGTTTCTGGAAGACCATAAGTCTTCAGAGAATCTCCACCCATTTTGTGAACAATGTCCTCAAGCAGTATAAGTGGACTGTAATGTCTAATGAATTTCTGTAAATGTAGTGAATCAGAATTATTACCACATAGCAAGATCAGCAAAAGCTCAGATGTATCATTATTTTATTTTAGGTGCACTTTTCCATTTTTACAACATAAATCTGGAGCTTTATTTGCTAACTTTAAAGCATAGAAAGAAGGTCCCAATACTTACAGATATTAGAGTTGAGTCGTGGGATGTATGAAAATACGCATTCAGTTTTTTTCTGTCCAGGCGAAAAATTGATAAGTAGTTACTGTAATTCCAGATCATATTCCACTTCTGAGTGTCACCTGTGGAATCATAGACAAGTCTCAATAAATGTAAATAATCCATGAAAATACATTACATTCATACTTTCCTGTGCACAAATTTAGTATTATTTGAAAATTACACGTATTGACATCTATAAACTATAAAAACAAAATTTTTATGTTATGGTATGTAATAGTGGTACGATATGGTATGCTTTATGGTAAGCATAATAGATACCAAATTGAAATAAGATTGGTGGCATGCGTTTGTAAAAATAGATAGGAAATAGAAACATATTTCAATAATAGATAGGAAATAAAGAATGCATTTGCACTCAATACTAAAAACTATATGTATGTAAATGTTGTAATTAAGAAATGAGAAAAAACATGACTACAACGATCTCTTGTTTTTCCCTTCTCAGCCTTGCGGCCGATCTGTATCTTTTCTTTCTTGCTTGAACTGCTTCCAAGGATTCCCCTGCTCTATTCGCGGCGCAGACTTGCCTTTGCGCCTCAACTGATTGCTTGGAGGTAGCACATTTTTACAAATATATGCACCTCCAAGCCTTCGACCATGTGAACTGATGTTCATAACATGTAATCAAACGCGTGCGCAGCTATGTGACTACTGAAAACATGCATTGTACTTTGTGCCGAATGCACGCCCCCACCTAAAGTGGCGGGCAGTCATCACTGCCATTACGAAAACTACTACGTGTGAACGTATTTAACTTGCTTTGCTTTTAACGTCTTGAAAAAACAGGTAAAAATAGTGTTACAAAACATTCATTTAATGGCTTAATGCGGTTTAACGATTAGAATTTTAAAATTTTACTATCTTATTATGTGATCTTACGAACCGTTACTGGCCTCTGGCGGAATATATTAGAAACAAAGATTTGTATCTAAGCGACAAGCGCAAAAAATATCGTGGTGGATCTACCAACGCATTATTTAAATTCGCCGAGTGCACACATATAACTAGAGGTGTACTTTTTCCATGTATTTTTGTGAGTGCGTGTAGCACGTACTTTTTCCACGAATTTTCATGCAAAATAACGAAAAGTAAGGAAATTTTCAAAAAATTGTACATGATCTTATTTCAAAATCTATCTTTCAGGAACAATTTCATTAATATAACAAATATCTATTTAATATTTTAGTTGTAGGAAGACTCCGAAAAACGTTTGAACTTTTCCACGGACAAGCGGACGTTTCGCCGTCATTCCATTCTTTGCTATCAAGGAGCCACAAAACATGGATTCTGGTTACACCACTTGTTAATCCGGGAGAGGTGGCGCGGGGTCTTTTGTGACCCCACGTATCTTTGTTTAGCCGCAGTTGCCTAATTTTGAGAGTCAGAACCTTTACATTTCACGTACCTTTCACCACATTCTTTACCTTTTGTCTGAAATTTTTTCAAAATTTTATGTGTAATAATTTATCTATAAATATTTGTGAAACCAATACAAGTGCCTTAAATTTCATACTTTTTCTAAGTTGTATTGATTGGCATTGAATCATTTTCAAGAAATTGTTTGTTCTTATATGAGACAATGTTAGAAAATGAAACATACTGAATTTTCTGATACCTTTGTCATTGAAATATTCAGAAAAATGTAAATGGAGTAACTATATAAAATGAAAGATAAATGATAATTTTGCCCTTTTACTTATTTCAATTCCTCATTTGCATGTTTGTTTATAATAGTGCATTATGTTTATGCGACCTTAAGAATGATTGATTATTATTAAAATAACTAATTTTGCACTTATTTCTTGCTAAATATAATTTTATAAAGAAATAGTGTAAAGGGGTCAGAAATGACCCCGCGCCACCTCTAACGTAACTCTGGCAACCGCCACCTCTCCAGGGTTAAGAAGATGTTTTCTTCTAAATTTAGCAACTGGATTTATCCACTTCTTCGTTACCAGAGCCCTGTAAAACGAGTTTTTCTGCCGAAAATTCGTCGTTTTTTCGTGCAGCATTACATAACTTTGCCTATACTCCGTAGCGAGAAAGTGAAACCGCGACACTCCACCCTCAGTACAGATTTTCGCGGAGCCGACATTCTACGAGTATTTAGGCGACAACGCCCTAAAGGACAGGCTATTGCTGTTTACGGCATTGTATGATGGGTGCTTGTGGGTCGCCATCACTCGGAAGGTGATGTGGCAAATTCGTTGGGATCTGTCACTATCCGATCATCGGTGGTAACGCCGCCACCACCGCCGCTGCCACCGACGACTGCGAGTCGTTACGTCCGGACGTAGGGCTCTCCCCGTCCGAAAGGCAGGACACTGAACGAGAGTGAGAAACACTTGCAGACATTGACATATGGTTCAAACCATGGTTCAAAGACAGTGTTTATGAATGATAGAATTAGTTATTTGCTGGGCGAGCCGCACAGTGGCTATGTAGTTCATTATTTCATCCAATTTTATTACCACGATTACGAAGTTTGGAAAGACATTTACTGAGCATTTATTACACTTTGTTCCTTCCACATTCTAATGACGTCACAAAGGCAGTGCAAAAAAAGCAATTTCCTTGAAATGTCTCGTCGGCAAATTAAAAGGAAGAGGTGGAAGAGGGATTATTGCAATACGTAACACGATCTTACACCAATGGTGGGTCATGGACAAACTAGTGGTGCTACAGAATGGCACAGACTTTCCCGTATTAGTTTTCTATTTTCCTGGGTCTTCGCTAGCTATTCGGAATTGCCACATACTCTTTCTTGCCAGCTACCATCTATCATCGCCAAAAGTACATTTTTTTGTCATTTTCTTAATTTTTCGGTTTCCTATTGGTAGAACAGAAACATTAATTTTAGAATATTAAAGAACACAAAAACCTAGCCGTAAATGGCAATTTTCTTTTAAAAATTATGTGCCGTTTAAGAGAAAATGGCGTTTTAGCACTACTAAAAATGCGAAATTTGAAGCTCATTTTCACAGAAAATTTTTGAGTTTTCAAAATACTTTATTTGAAGTTATTTGAAGCACTTACACTCACAAATATAATCATCTTTACAAATTGCGGATAATGTGCATATTAAAGATGTGAGAGATCATTCAAAAAATTTACATTTACTCGCATATAATTTTTGAAAAAAATAAAAAAAACTCAAAATAAACTTCACGCTATACTAATGAGTGTAATTAGCACTATCCGTTACAAAAGTTTCAAGAAAAAAATTGCAGCCATATACGAGAAAATGACGTTTGAGCATTTCTGAAAATGCTGAAATTTGAGCTACTTTTCACAGAAAACGGTAGTGTTTTCGAGAAACTTTACTTGACATTATTTAAAGCATATGTACTCGTAAATATAATAATGTAAAAAAATCTCCGATAATGTAAATATTAACGACGTGAGAGACAAGTAAAAAAATTTACATTTTGGTAATTTTTGAAAAAAACCAACCGATAGACGAAAATGGCTTTTATGTCATTGATAGAGTACATTTGCCACTATCCCTACTAAAAGTTTAAAGAAAAAATTTGGAGCCGTTTTTGAGAAAATTTTGTTTTTGTAATTTTTTAAAATTGCCCATATTGCACGCAATATTGCACGAAAACTACCAAAATTGTGAAAAACATTTACATGACCTTTATTAAAGAACTCAATATGCAGAACAAATTTTATTTGAAGAAAAAATCTCTTTCTTCAATTTTGTAGTTGGAGGAAGACGCCGAAAAAAATTCAAACTTTCACAATTTTCGAAAATTCAGAGCTGTACGTGAAAATCAGACCTATGCCATGTTAAAAAGTGTATTTTCTTCTATTCATACAAGAAATTTAAAGAAAAAATTTGGAGCCGTTTTTGAGAAAATTTTGAAAATCCCCGGAGGGCTTCATATAAAGTACCCCCAAATTTTAATGAATCTTTTTCAAAATCACAAAGCTTCGACTAGAATCAGATCGACTGGGCAATATCAATTTTGAAGAAAATCGACCGAACGTTTTAGGCGCTAGCGTTGACCACAGACGGACCGACGGACAGACGGACGGAATGCTGTCAATCGATTTTTAAGTAGAAAGAAGCAACAAATTATGGATTTTGACCACACCACGAGATAGAGGATTTTTTTTCTTAATTTAGCAACTGGTTTTATCCACTTATTCGTTTTCACGGCCCGGCAATTAATTTTTTTCCGCCGAAAATTGGCCATTTTTTCGCGCAGCATTACATAACTTTCCCTATACTACGTATATCACTCCGTGTATACGTACGTATACGGGAAAGTAAAAACAACAGTAACGGATAATCTACATCCTGCAGAATTGTTTTATAATTGTTGCAAATTTGAAAAATTATAATATGGAATATATTACTGATGAAATGTTAACATATGCATTGTAAGTGACCTTTTGTTCAGTGAATATATGTATGTTCTAAATCTCGCTACACGGACAAAAACTAGTGGTGCTACAGAATGGCACAGACTTTGCCGTATAAGTTTTCTATTTCCTTGGGCGTAGGTATTCGGAATTGCCCCTTGCCAGCTGCCATTTATCGCAGCCCAAAGTAAATTTTATTGACATTTTCTTAATTTTTCAGTTTCGTAATGTAGAACGTATTCTGGCAACACAACGTGTGAGGGGATTTTTTTTTCTTAATTTACCAACTGCTTAATTTATCCACTTTTTCGTTGCCTCAGTCCGGCAACGATTTTTTTCTGGCGACAATTCGCCATTTTTTTCGCGCAGCATTATATAACTTTCCCTATAATACGTATATTAGTCGGTATATACCTACGTATACGGGAAAGCAAAAATCTGAACAAGTTCTGAAATTATTTTTTCGATATGCTAAACTAACTTTTGTGTTGAGAATAATAAAATTAGAACTTTTTGAAAATAACAATTTCTCTAATACATTATCAACACAAATAAAAAGTTTTGTTTTAAATTTTAAGCTTAGCTATTGAATTGGGTTATTAGTTAATCATTCCAAATCAGATAGCCGGAATATTTTCACAGTCAACCACCAATTTTGGTTTGTCAAATGAAAACCTGTCAATATTTTAGGATTTATGATTCTAACATGGAGTATACCAATGGCATCATATAATTTTTACTGAATGAAAATAAGTCAGTTGAACAAAAACGCAGTTGCTTTCCATTGTGTCCCCCTCCGAAGTTAGAGCATACGCACTTAAGAGCATGTGCACACGAGCGTTGTATTGACGGACGTAAAAAACGGGCGTCGTAGAATAATTTTGAATCTTACGCGAAACAGCACACTAGTTCTTTGGCCATCATTCATAAGATAGTGTAAATCTACGAGTGTTACTTTAACGCGCGTCAATGCAACGCTCATGTAACACGTCCTTAAAATTTACAACTGAGGCAATTTCACATTCTCGCATACTGCTTAGGCAGTACAGAGAAAATATTCTCATGCTGCAGAAGAAAACGTCGAATTTTCAACTAAAAATCTCTTATTGCCAGGTGCAGGTAACGAAAAAGTGGATAAATCTTGTTCCTATATGTAATAAATTACTTCTTCTAATACACTGTGTAGTTAGAAACCTCATTTGGTTTTCTGCATCCTTGATACAGAAAAATCGATTGACGGCAAAACGTCTCTCTCTCCCTCCGTCCGTCCGTCTGTGAACAACACTGGGGACTAAACCCAAGGGCGGATTTACTCGTAGGCACACGAGGCACATGCCCACGGCAGCAAAATTTTAGGGGCGGCAAAAACTGTGGGCTAAAATTGTTTCTAAGCAGCCCTCTTCTTCGACGCGTGCGATTTTTCTTCTTTTTTTAAAAAAATGTATTTTATGAGTTTTTGAGCAAAATGATTAAATACGTGCAAATTAATTTATTAACAGACTGATAATACCATCTGGAATATGACTTGTGATAAGTCGGGGCGAGATCGGGGGTCATATGGCGAGATCGGGCGCCGACCTACCGTTGAATAGCGGGGTTTCCCCTCAACCAGGTATCTCCCACCAGTGGAGCGTCGCCCCAGCCGGCACAAGCTCTAAGTTCCCGACCGGTCTCCCGGCTAGTGTGGTAGTGTAGTGCATGATTGTGTGTGTAAAGGGGTCACGATAGGACAAGGAAGAGGAAGGAAATATCGCCCGCGGTCCATGGTCCGTTTGTTAGGGAACTGCTCCGGCATCCGCCTGGTGTTGATCGGAGAAACCACGGAACACTACCGATCAGAGCAGCCGGCCACTAGAATTCTCCTCCAGACACCGACTGAATTCGACTCCCGAAAAGCTTCCCAACTCCCGAAGAGCTTGAGCCGAATGATTTGGAAATAAAGTTAAGACAAAAATAAAACCTCTGACAAGAGTTTAAGAATTGCTGATTGCCGGATGCAATAAATCTCTTCTTGCCAACAAGTTAGAGGGCTAATCTTTCGACAAAAAGTATTTGTAAATTTAGTAGGGCCCTATTTCTTCATGATCAACATTATGTCAAATCTCTCAAGATTTGAAGAATGTTTTTGCAAATGATACTTATCATTTGCAATTAATAAATTAATAAATCATAGCAATTTGACAGGGAAAGATTAATCGCAAAGTTTTCACGCATTGACACTGTGTTATTTTTATTCAGGGTTGTTGCGCTTGGAAAATTTTGAAATTCCCTCCCTTTTACAAGTTATCTATACCCATAAATCTTGTTTTACTGATCATTTGAAATATCACAGAATGTATTTTCAAATTATTTAATGACATATGTATGAGAATTTATATAGTTACATGAACAATTTCATATAAACGGTATAATCACTTTTTCAATCACAGTTTAAGTAATAACACAAATGATTTACTCTAAATTAAACGTAAATAATTGATAGTAATATAATTACACAATACTAATCTTTCTAAACTCAAGTGAACTAAGATTTATTTAAAACACTCATCGCCTGCGAATTTCTTCTTCTAAGTTTGCTTCTTCAGTCGCAATACCTCTTTTTTTCTCGTTCATTTCGTGAAGACTTTCTTTCGCATTTCTTTTTCTCCAGCTCTCTACTGATTCTTACATCATCGTCGTTTTTCATTACTTCAAACTCGTCTCTACATCGGCTACGAGCGTTTCTCACATAATGGTTTATGCGTTATGTAATTTCAATTTTGTCCATTCGTCCTTGGCTCTGAACCCCTACCCAGACATGACTCTGAACCGCTAACAATTTCTGCGAAATGTTCTCGATGAGACAATCCACATTCTCTGAAAATAATCTTGACCTGACGCCACTTCAAAAGGCAAAAGTGTGGGATAAAATCCAACAGCGTGAGTGACGGAAAGTAAACTTAAAAAATTCCACGCAATTTTCTTCTTTCTCCTGACCGTTCCCTGTTTTTTCCGGTAACAAAAAAACTCCCTCCCTTTTCCAGGTATTCCAGTTTGGCCAGGTGCGCAACAACCATGTTATTGAATACTAATGTGAGAATTTAATCTTGTCCAGTCATTATTAATGGGTTACCCTTAGTATTTTGAAGAAGTAGCACAGAGTAAAGCAAGTGCCTTGTGCCAATAGTAAGCATATACAGCCAGTCAAAAAATCTCAAGTCATGGTCTCATTTATTTGAAAAAAAAAAACACCTACACTTTAAGTATGCTTAATGTGCCACTCCGATTTTGCATTGTAATTTGAACAGCAAGTGAGATTCTCATAACAACTAAGTCGAAATGTGGCATAATAAGTAATTAAATGAGTCTCATTTGAAATAATTGGTTGAAGTTTTCGCACGCATTGCGGCAAAAACGTTTCTGCAGATTGTATCTTGTTGAGAGTTCCAGTTGAGGTACTGTCGATAAACACTCCTAGGTTCTTTGCATTGCAACATCATTGTGTAGCAGTGACATTCATGCAAATTTTAGAAAACCCAAAAGATGAGATTTTATTCATCATGCTTTTTCAACAGATAAGTATGCAGTTCCCTTTTTTTTGATTCAATTGTAAACCTAAAGACGCTGGCCAAGTGTTTAATGTTATGAAATCTTTAGGCAATAAAATAAAGGTGCGGTGTGTAACAAGTAAGATATATCTGAAGATAACTCGCGTAATTTGATGGCTACAATCGTAAACTGCATTTCATAAAAATCAGCCCAGTAACAATTCAATAGACTTTTTTGTGGTTTTCTAGTTAATGTACATCGTTTATATCCAGAGTACATAGTCATTTTATTCAGCCACCAGTTACAAATTAATTTAATAAAAAGAAAATGGAAAGAGGTTTGTCAATCAGTTGAATAGAATGTTTGATCATGTAATCACTCCCCATTTGTATTAACTTTTGAACTCATTCTCAAAATACTTCGCAATTGTTGAGAGGGAATTGTAGGAGACAGGACCCACGGAACAGCTTTGAACAGTTTCCGACACTGGCTACATAGCTAGATCGAGTTCTGTCGCAGTCTGGAGGAGAATTCTAGCGGCCGGCTGCTCTCATTGGCAGTTTTCCGTGTTTTTTCAGATCAATATCAGTCAGTACCCTAAAAAACCGGGCCACGGACAGCGCGCAATCTTTTCTTCTCATTCTTTGTCCTATCGTATTCTTTCCACACATTACGATGCTGGGAAGCCGGATGGAACTTAGAGCTGGTCCGGGATCGGGCGGTGTCTGCTGGTGGGAGATTCGTGGTTGGGAAAATACCCAGTAGCCGATAGAAGGTTGGCACCGGATCTCACCATCTAGCCAAGGAATATTACCGCCCCCTCCCACAATAAAACACACTAAACGTACGGGATTAATGACCTTAGCAGTTGACGCGCCCGAAATCACTAATCAACCGACCAGCAAAACCAATTTAGACTATTTCATTCTGATGTGTGCGTTGCCCCTAGTGATATATAATAACCCATAAACTTACTATTGGACGAGGGTCGTAACTAGATTCAAGCGTATCTTGCACGGTCCAAGTCAGGTGAACAGCTAGTTTATATTGAAATCTGTGTTGGATACACCAAAGGTACATCCTTCTCCCAAGATATTTTGTGATTGCCCATCTCTAACCTAAGGTAGCTCCTAGTTTTTACGATAACTCATTTACGATAAAATTATGTTCTCCCATTTTGACAAATCTGACCATTATGTGAAGAAACGCCAGTCTGATTTTGTTTTCTTTAAGCATTTTTGCACGAAGTTATGTTCTTCCTTAACCCAGAAACGATCAGGAGCGTTCAGAAATTTAACTTTTATGAGGTAAAGTACTATGATCCAGAGATGGTTATAATAGTTATTTACGATATCAGTATCGTAACACACGATACGTATATCGTACAACGTTTTATCCACTTTGTAAAAACTCAAATATCTGAAATATTCACTATTTTTTCTTCTGAGAAATGTGGCCAACTCATGTGACATATTTTGTTGATCGAGGTTAATGGGAGGCCATGGATGATTTCAGTATTAAAGACAAAAGAACGAGAAAAAAGTAGTGTAAAAAACTTGAAGGTATACGCGTGTGAATTATTTGTTGCTTCAGAAAATATTATTGAGATATTAATAAGCAGAATGATGAAATTGAAAGAAGAGGAACTTATTCTCTAAAATGTTTAATACCAAGAAAGCCAAGAATGTCTTACGAGAAAGAATATACCATTTTGAAGAATGGTGCAGAGAAAAAAATGTTTCCGATATTTCTGAAAACGTTATGCTGGCATATTTCACTTTTAAAGCTGAAAAAGGGAAGCCCAGTTCAATGTGGTGCCACTACTCCCTGTTACGAAGCACGATTTCAGTTAATAGAAATATTGATAGAAGTAAGAACATGCTATTAGTCGCGTTTCTTAAGAGACAAAGTGACGGAAGAAATCGGGAATTTTTGCAAAAGAAGATATCCATAGATTTTTACTGATTGCAGATGATAATTATTTAATGATGAAGGTAACGTTAATTGTGGGGATATTTGGAGCTCATCCGTCTTCATCTCGGGAATTAATTTAAATAATTGTACAAATGTAATGCATTACTTTTGTTAATAATAGGCCTTGGAACACTGAGTGCTCTAATAACTGACCAGCCAGACCTTGTTCTTAGGTGGGTCTGATGAAAGATTAAGAGAAACGCAAATTTAATATGCAAAACTTTCAGAGGGGCCTAAAACTAAGATGTCGCAGCATGGAAGCAGGACAAAAAAAAGAAGAAACATTGATACTGTAACCGAACGTGTAGGTCGGCTGTAGGGAAATTTCGTGGGACATTGGCTTTCTTTGAAATTTTGAAAAGAAACACAAAGTTGAAACCACAAACTTCAATATAATTGAATCTTCATAGAAAAACCAAGCCACAAATTGCAAAATGACCACAACATACAGAAATAAACAAATTTACAAAGAAAAATACACCATTGAACAGAATAAAAAAAAACTCGGAGAAAAAATCAACTGCAAGATTATCTAAAATAATTTTTCTCTTAGTTGAAAAGAAATGAGAATCACAGTAGTATATTCTGTGATTAAATGCAATGGAAAATCAATTAATTGAACAACTGGGATCTCAGATGAGACGAGGAGTGATGAGAATGTACTGTCATAGGGAGGGGTACTTGCATTTCAACTTACAGAATATCATACTGCTTTCTGTTTGTGAAAATTGCAGTCAATTTACCCCTCAACATGTACTACGTCAACACTCTCATATAATTTCGTGCACGAAATTCTTTGAAATTCCAAAAAAATATCTTGTATTCAATTGAAATGAACAAATTATAGTCGTTGAGAACAGAATATTCAACAGACCTTTCTTTTTTTTAACTATAGAAATGAAAGTACAACATAATATCTCGTATTCTGTTAAACTGAATAAATATTTTTTTTGGAAACACAGAATGTTCACCAGAAATTCTTGTAAAAAAACTACAGAAATTTACCCCATTTACATCTATTGTACAACATTCAAGTTTGCTAATCTTCTTCAATAGTTCGTTTCAAATATGATTTTCACAACACTTTTAATTACACATGAATAACTTCGAACATCTTCAAAAGAAGTTACTTGAAAAACTATATAAAATTACCCTTTGTTACAACATTCCTTGCGTAATATTTAAGTTGAGTTAACTTCTTCAATGACTCCTAGAAAATATAATTTTATGAATTCCTTAATGGTCCTTCAATAGATCTAATGGATTTATAACTTCACCTTGGTGTTAACACTACCGTCCCCTAATACTCCTTTCAAAAACAGAACTTGCACTTCTAGCTTATTAACATGGCAAAATTCTTTCAAAAATCAGTACAGTCCTCCCACACGAAAAAATCCATAACTGCAACTATCCTGTTACAAAGATACTATGAGAATGCACATGGATGGTATACCAGTAATTGAACACGTTCTATAATGGCAAAACGATCTCCGAAAGTGAACTACGGGAACCATGCCCCAACGTTAATTCGGAGGTTGCGTCCGTGGAATTATCTCCAACAGTGAACGGCGTGAACACCTAATCGGGCAGTTCGGATGGAATGTGCCCGATGTGGCACGTAAGAATCGAAATACCGACCTTACATTTAGCTCGCTCTAACAACAGAGCGTACTGGAAGAACGAGCATGACGGCGTCCGCCTTAACGTGGTGCAATTTCCGCTGACAGGGCTCGCGGCCACGCCTCTCGCTCAGTCCAACTCACACCTCCGTTTCTCAAAACTTTCTGTTCGTCTCTCCTCACTCAGACCGTTACTACCAGCCCCTTCGCCGCGTAGGGGCGACAACTCTCCCCCCGCCACCCCTCCAGCGACCGCTGATAAGGCGACGGGGGGGGGGGGGGTCGCCGCCGCGGCTACGCGAGCGCGCGGCGAATCTCGCAGACGATGTCTTTGTTATTGACAAATTGTTAGCGATCCTGAGCAAGCTTTCAGAGGGGCCTAAAACTAAGATGTCGCAGCATGGAAGCAGGACAAAAAAAGAAGAAACATTGATACATGTGAAGATAAGTGTAGTGAGATAAATCCTGATGATATTGATTTTAAGGAACAATAAAATGATTGTTCAGCAATACATCTTAACATTATCATCAATAAGACAATTTTCTAGTCAATAAGACAATTTGCAATGTTATTTTGACTAAATAGTGAGAATTAGTTATAATTTAAAAAATTCTTAAGGCCTCTTCAAAATTAGGGGGTCGTCTCATATTCAGAATCGACTTATATTCGAAAAACAATGCGGTATGTGTGTAAGTAAAGGATAGGATAAGACAAGGAGTGGGAAGAAAATATCGCGCTCAGTCCATGGCTCGTTTGGTAGGGATCTGTCACGGCATTCGCTGGTGTTGATTAGGTTGATTGATTTATTAATTCGTGTTTCCGCGCGCGTCAACTCCTCAGGTCATTAGTCCCGTAAGTGTAATGCGTGTGTTTTTCTCGTGAGGTGGCGGTAATCTTTTCCCCACTGGATGGCGAGATCTGACGCCGACCTACCGTCGACTAGCGGGGTTTTCCCCTAACCAGGTATCTCCCACCAGCGGGGCATCGCCCCAGCCGGGACAAGCTGTAAGCTCCCGACCGGTGTAACGTAGTAGTTATGATGATTTTGTTTCTGCCTAGCAATAGGAGTTGTTGCTAGAGAGATAAATATTGAGAAGGCTTTGAGAGGTCGAAGTGAAAGGACCTGAAAAAGATTCTCGTGTCCACAAGGAGTTTATCTAACTTGGCGTCGTTGACGAATTGCGACGCTACAGTCAGGTGGTAAAATTGACTCCCCCAACCTTTCAAGAGTTTTGTTGGAGAGATATTGATTCAACAAAACTATGTGTTAACATAGAGTTCGTAGTTAACACAAAAGATTACACAAAATTGTTTACATTATTTACAATAAATTTCGATTTATTTAGTCACCAGATTTCTGTGCTTTTCAAGAATAGTAAAATTCTACTCTGGCAAAGCTCTGCTTAAAAAATCGACATTTGTATGTTTCTTACCCTTCCTATGTAATACTTCAAAGTCATAACTTTGGATACTAAGAATCTATCTGGTTATTCTGGAATTAATACACATTTTATTTCTTAAATAAACCAAAGGGTTATGATCCATAACAATTTTGAAGGGAATCATCCCGTCTAAATAATATTTTAATTTAGATATTCCCCAATAAATTGCTAAACACTGCCGTTCAATAACAGCAAAATTTTGCTCAGATTTATTTAATTGTCTGCTAAGATATATAATGGGATGCTCTTCTCCTTTTTCGTCTTCTTGACAAAGAATTACTCCTATACCATAGTTAGAAGCATCTGTCAAAAGGATAAATGGTTTGTCAAAATTTGGTGCTTTTAGAACTGGTTTAGGTTGTTAAATTTTCTTAATTTCATTGAAAGCATTTTCGCAATTTTCATTCCATATTATTTTTCCTTTCCTTTCTTTTCCTTTATGGAGAACTTCCCTTCACTAGGATTCATTATTAATATTCTATCCCCAACCTCATACTTTCTTTCTTTACTTTTTCTATCATAATATATTTTATTTTTTATTTTCTTTTGTTCTTCATTTTGTTTAGCAATTTCCTGATACTTTCTAAGTGTGTTAATAATTTTAAATACGTACCCTACCACTGTTTCTTCATTTTCCTTTTCTGTACCTTCCCACCTGTCCTTCAATTTTGTCAATGGGGTTCTCAAATTTCTCCCATAAACTAATTCGGCAGGGGTAAAACCGGTTGTTTCATGAACTGTTGTTCTTAACGCAAATAACACACTAGGGATATATTTGTCCCAATCACCTTTCTGCTCTAGACACATTCCATTTAATACTCTTTTCATGGTTCTGTGCCATCTTTCTACACTATTGCTCTGAGGATGATATGGTGAACTATGAATTATTTTAATTCCTAAATCCTCTAAAAATTGTACCGTCAATTCGCTTATGAATGATGTACCCAAATCGCTTTGAATTTCTTCAGGAAATCCTATCCTACTGAATAAATCAAATAAAGTATGTACAATTGTTTTGGATTTTATGTCGGGAACTGGTATAGCCTCAGGAAATTTCGTTGCAACACATACTGATGTCAGAATATACTTATTTCCAGTCGTAGTAATGTTATAGGGCCCGCAAGTATCAGTGCAAATGCGTTTAAAAACTTCACCAATAGTTGGAACAAGATGGAGCTTACTCCGTCTTTTGTCTCCTCCGTAGCCTATTCTTTGACATGTATCGCATGTTTTGACATAATTTTCTATGTCTTTGTAGCATCCCGGCCAAAAAAAATATTGATTTAAATTGCGTTTAGTTTTGGTCACACCTACATGAGCTCCTAAAATTTCATGAGCTAGTTTCATTAAATTTTCTCTCATGGATTTAGGTATTACAGTTAATGATCTAACCTGTTTTCCCAAATTAGGATTTTCAAACACTAATAAATTTTGTTTCATTTTAAAAAATTTGTGTTTCGATTGATTCAAATTAACTTTTATTTCACGTAAATCTAAATCTTTCTCCTGTTCTTCTATCATAGATTTATGATCTACTTCAAGCAAACTTCCTATTTTCTGCATTTCAGAATCTGATACAAACTGATCATCGTTATTGTCATCAATTACCGCATTTTGTAAAGCATATTCTTCCGCTAATTCACCTTCGCTTTCATCTAAATTGTCTTTAGTAACATTTTCCAGTTTGGTCATGTTTCTAGTTTGTACTTCTCTTAGTATATAAGTATCAAATTTCATATTAACTAATTTGGCAGTTTGATTACCTAATAAATATTTATTGGAGTCAAAATAATTTGATACTACCGCCGCATTAGTAAATAAAACTCCAAAAGTCCTTCCAGTTTGATTTCCGCAATCGGAAGACAAACTAAATGTTCCATTATCGGTGTTTGTACCCATATGTTTTCGCCAGTATAACATTCTTGAGAGACGTACTTCCTAGGAACTAAGTCAATGTCTGATCCTGTGTCTCTTAATATATTAATATCGTAATCATTGGCTTTTCCTTTAAATAAATAAGGATTTATTTCACTAATTCCCTGATCATTTTGTGATGATTCTATGCATGATAATTGTTTTGGTTTAACATTATTTAATTCTGGGCAGTGAGGCTTAATATGTCCAAAACCTTTACAATAATAGCATTGGATGTCTTTTCGCTTTTCAAAATCTTCAGTTTTAATTTTACCTTCTTTGTGCACGTAAACCTTTTTATCTGGACTGTCTACAAATTTTTTACTGTCTTTCTCTCTATTACTACGCCTATTAAACTGTTCTTTCAAATATACATCGCACGTTTTTAATTTAAAATTATTTCTAACTTGGTCAAAGTTTTCCAAAGCCTTCACTAAATCTTTAGCTTCTTTAAATGTAACCCATTTCTCAATCATTTGTTCTTTGACTATAATAGGAACACACCTCTTGATTTGTTCCGTGACTAGAAGATCTTTGAAGTTATCTAAAGAATTTATCCCTAATCCCTCAGTCCAGCCAACTAAATTAACTTTTAAAATATACGCTAAATCTGCCCATGATTTATCCGGAGTTTTACGTACTGTATAAAATTGTTGTCTTAGTTTTTCAGGTGTTGATTTGAATTTCTCTTTCAACAACTGAACTACCTGATCGTAATTTATATCATCTTTCTGCTCACGAATTAAATATTCTGCTTCTGCTAATGGCAATAGAGACATTAAATATCGTCCCCAATGTTTACGATCTAAATTTTCTGCCTTTGCAAATATTTCAACATTTTTTATATACAATTCAATATTGTGACTTTCTGGTTCAAAAGCTTTTAAATTTCGCATTAAATTAAGTTTAATATTCTTAACATGCTCTGTTTCAGATTCTAGAAACACCTCATTTTGAATTCGTCCATTGGATGCTTCAGCTTGTACCTTAGCTAATTGTACTTCTTTATTTGCATTAATTTTAGCCAATTCTACCCTTACCCTTTCCTCTTTTGCTGCTAGTTCTTAACATTTCCTCTTTTTCAGCAAATACAAAATTATTATACCATTCCTCTTCATAATCTTCATGGCTTTTTATTGCCAATTCTAGCCTACGCAAAGTGAGACTTTCAAAATTTTCAATGCCCAAAGCAATAGCCGCTTTCATTAAAATTTCCTTCGACATCTTTGGTTTATTTAATAAGATAATAATCTTTCTTTGAATAGATTTAAAAACTTTACCCTTGCCAGATTAAAATTTTGAAATCTGCTGACTTACCTTTTTCTTTTAAGCTTCAAACTTCCTGACAATTTTCACAATTTTATAAATCTTGCAATTAGGTCTTCAATAACAAGTCTTTTAAGTCTCTGTTTCTGTTTGCCGCACGAAGGTCTTCAATAACAAGTCTTTTAAGTCTCTGTTTCTGTTTGCCGCACGAATGTCTTCAATAACAAGTCTTTTAAGTCTCTGTTTCTGTTTGCCGCACGACACCACACAGCACACCGATAAAATGTTCTGGACTCGTATCACAAATTTCTTCTTCAAATAAAAGTCAAGTTCATCTCATATGCCGTTATACTAGGCACGTTCCGCCGCTGCCACCAATTTTACCACCTGACTATAGCGTCGCAATCGTCAACGACGCCAAGTTAGATAAACTCCTTGTGGACACGAGAATCTTTTTCAGGTCCTTTCACTTCGACCTCTCAAAGCCTTCTCAATATTTATCTCTCTAGCAACAACTCCTGTTGCTAGGCAGAAACAAAATCATCATAACTACTACGTTACACCGGTTTCCCGGCATGTGTAGTAGTGTAGTGCATGTTAGTGTAAAGTGTGTGTGAAAGAGAAGAGGACAGGGCAAGGAAGAGGAAGGAAAGATCGCGCGCGCTCCGTTGCCCGTTTGTTTGCCTGCTCCGGCGTTCGTCTGATGTTGATGGAAAATTATCGGTCAGAGCAGCCGTCCGCTAGAATTCACCTCCAGACAGCGACTGAATTCGACAGCAAAAGCTCCAGACAGCGAAAATCCTGCCGCCGTCGGGACTCAAACCTAGGACCTTCCGGTCAGGGGGAATGCAGTGACGTCAAGTTGATTCACTGAGCCATCTCTTCCGGTTGTTGATTATAGAAACCACGGAAAGCTCCCGATCAAAGCAGCCGCCCGCTAGAAGTTTTCTCGACACAGGCATAGAACTCGACCTACGGTGTAAAATTTTTATTCAGACTTTTTCAAATACAATTTCTAATACAATAGTTAACAATTAAAGAGAAATATTAAAAAAATAACAAAAAGTTCAAGGTTCAAGAAGAGAGAGAGAGAGAGAGAGAGAAAAGAGTTAATAGCTAAAGAAAAAGTTTAAATGTTAAGGAAAAAAGTTCTAGTCCTTGAGGGACGAGTGTGGCGCCTGTGACGCGAGTGCATCGCCGGTACTGCTGCTGCTGCTGTTGCTGCTGCCGTTGGTGCGGTGAGGGTGGGAGGCACAGATCTTGTCAACAATCTCTCTGTACTCGCGCGGGGCGAGGTAGGGCCTGACTGTGTGGGCGAAGTAGCACGCTGCGTTCCCAGTGATGGCTTCAGCTATGATACGCTGTCTTAGTTTTTTCAGCTGATAGCCATTCGAGACCTTTAGGAGCGCAGCGTCACTTCCGGGGTACCATTCGCCCAGGGCACCCACCACCAGCGGTATCATTTCGGCGGAGGCGTAGCCGGCGCTGAGGAGAGCTGCGCGGGAGGCATTGTATTTACTCTTCTTTTCCTCGTATCTCTCCTGCAGCTTACCGGCGCGCGCCGCCACTACCGTTGCATCTACGATCAAGTTAGTTAGTGTCTGGTTAGTGTAAAAAATACTGCCATCGCCAGGACACGAATCCAGTATCTCCAGGTCAGGTCTACAATGAC
This sequence comes from Acheta domesticus, assembly GCA_031308135.1. Lineage (NCBI taxonomy): Eukaryota > Metazoa > Arthropoda > Insecta > Orthoptera > Gryllidae > Acheta > Acheta domesticus. Next base: position 227,848,781 of record JAHLJT010000631.1, read on the forward strand.
ATTAGTTGATGCCCTGAACCACCTTTCACGGTCAGCCGTTAAGGGTATCTAAGTCGATTTTTAATAAGCTTCGTCTCTCTTCTAAATATTCCTTGGATATTTATGTGCCAGAGTAGCAGATATGAAATGTGACATTTATTAAGAAAATTGGACAATATGGTAACCCAAGTCGTTTTCTTATTATAATCTGTTCTAAAAAATAGTTCATCAAATGTGATGATGTACCACGTGTTGAATAAAATTGTAGTTTTTGAGTAATTTATGCTTGATATAAAGGCAATTTATAATGTTTGCTATTTTATGACATACATTTTTTTTAAAAAAACTATATGTTTTATAAAACTTTTTGCTTGAAGTAAATAAAATTTATTTTTATCTTAAAATGTGTACCGATTCTTTCTTTCAATTTTTCCCTCAGAGTCATCAAAGGACAATTATAATTGGCGCGATTATAATTTTTGGTGATGTCGCGAATATTACAAAAGATAGAAGTAATGCGCGAAGTATATGCTGTTGTAGCAACACAAGTTCTATTCTGCCACTAGGGGACTAAAATCTTGAAAAAATGTGAAATGTCTTTTAGACGGGATAGGTAGCATCTGGGAAGAAGTCGGGGACAAAACCGGAAAACTAGCAAGATCGAGAAAGTTTGTACCATTATGTGTATCACTATACTGCGATTTTTCTAACTTTGTCCCTGAAGGCCCGTCTTCACGATGGAATATGTCACTTCATTTCGCGACGTTCTCAGTCGTACCGCGAGGTATCGCTTGATCGCGACCTTATCAAGCAGTGTTGGAGATCATGCTACTTGTAGCGGCACAACGGAGAAAGACGCGAAATGCCGTGTGATTATTCCATCGTGGCCATAGGGGCTTGATGGGTTATAGTTAGAAAAATCGCACTATAGTTTACATTTTTCTCATTCTCGTATATTTGAAACTATTATTTGACAAAATCATAGTAAAAATGCAGGATATAATTCGCAAAATATACGAAGTATCGTTCATGCAGAGGAGTAGGTGATTTAGACAGTTAAAATCTACTCGACCGATTTTGCCGAAATTTTCACACTTCGTTCTTATTAGATCTGGAGTATTTAAAGAATGGTTTGAATTATATCGGACATGTGGAAACATCGGCTCTACGCCGTTCCCAGAGGGCCTTGCTTGAAGTGTGATCAATGGATACATTTTTAACTACACTCCTGTCTTCGACTCGTATAATCGAATAACTTCGATGTTGCGATCCAGGAAGCAAGAAGTCTGAATCAAATGCTGGCGGTGCACATCATTATTCGAATATCTGATTTTTAAAGTGTAGTTGATACACATTTAAAAGTGTAGTTAATACGTAGTTAAAAGTGTACTTAATATATAGTTAAAAGTATAGTTAATCTTAATTGAATAAGTTAATTTCAACTTGAAAGGTTTTTATTTTATATATTTCAATAGTGAGTCCGCTAGTTCGGAATAAAAACCTCAATATTCAAAGCCGGTGAATTAGCAGACTCCACGTTGCAACAGAAGCCAAGGTCGGAAGCTATCACCCGCCCGTGAAATTGTCTGACTCCTCTGGAAAAATTCGGCAGTGGCAACCGTGACCTTCGCCAAGAATGTGGTGGCCCGGAGGCGACGCGGGGGGGCAGGTTGGGCGGAAACAAGGGTTGAGGACGGGGGCGGAGTTGGGCGGCTTCTTAAAAACTGCGCTCACGCCATCCGACCGGCATTTCACTGGGTACCCGCCGTGTACACGAAGATGGCTTGGTTCCTCCGCCTCTCCGCTTTCGCCGGCGCCCTGCTCCTCGTAGCACACCTCGCGGCGGCCGCCCCCAACAAGCTGCGTGAGTACAGCTCCCTGGCTGGAGGCCCGCCTTCGGCTCTGGCCTACCTTCGTTTTCTACTGTGACTACCATCCACGTTAAATTTAATTCGTTCGCCAGGTCAGCTCGTGCCGTATCAAGGAAGAGAACATTCCTCAGAATATTTACTTGAGTTTCATAATTACTCACCCAATTCCTTGTGAACTTTGCTAAATCTTATTCATTTCCCCGTACATGTAGTACACAGAATATAATAGTATAATGCTGGAAAAAACTCTATGTGAGATTATTATAAAAATACAAGTTTTGGGAGACCAGGAAACTTAAACAGCTTTTACACTCTCGAATACTACCTAGAAATATTGTAAATCTGCCAGAAAGGCTGGAGTATTTTCGGGAGACTAACTCGTTCCCGTGAAGTTTTCTTTGTCTTCTATGTAGCAGATTAATTTCTCTAATTCCCGTTTTATGGAACTTTCATTACCAAAAGTGGTCTTCGTCAATTCGTCTGCAAGTCTGTTTGTCTCAAGAGAAACCTTTCAACAGATTCAGGACGAAATGTGGCCTAAGATTTTTTTCTTCTGAAAAATATTTACTATTTAAAAGAGCTGTGAAAAAATAGCAGCCTTTTCGCACTGCAAGTTACTGAAAAAAAATACGATCTTGCCACAGTTTTTATGAAGCAAATGATCGTTTCCGTGAGGATTATGCAGCCCTGCCTACTGTGTGAGAAATTTCACCCAGCAAACAAGCGCTCATACTGGCACGAGCCCCTGTTCAAGGTCGCGAAACACATTGGTCACGCCTTTGGCAAGTACGCAAGTACGCAATTACGCGCGGCAAGGCTTCGTTTCTTCCGGGGACTCGTTCTTTGACATTGAGATATTGAAACCTGATGCAAAGCCAACGTGTATCCGCGGCATGCAAGTATCGTTAACACTGTTTACCAATCTTCGATAACTTATAACATACTCTCATCAGTGTATGATGGTTCAATAGAATGCGATTCTTTCCCCATTCAGTTGATCTGTGACTAAATTCAACATCGGACGGCATTAGATTAACACTACGTTTGGTCGTAAGAAATTGGGCAAATTCTGTAAACGTACACCTTCGGCATGATTAGAAATTAAATTTACGCTTAAAACAAGTGGTGCAACAGAATGGCACAGACTTTCCCGTATTAGTTTTCTATTTCCTTGGCCAGGAATTGCCACGTACTCGTGCTAGCTACCATCTATCGCCGCCCAAACTACATTTTATTGACATTTTATTAATTTTTCGGTTTCCTAATGGTAGAACGAAAATATTAATTTTAAAACATTAAACAACAGTAAAACATCGTCCTAAATGGCAATTTTCTTTAAAAAAATTGTAGTCATTTAAAAAAATGAGATTAAAGCGCTAATAAAATGCGAAATTTGAAGCTGTTTTGAGTTTTCGAAAAACTTCATTTTAAGTCATTTGAAGCACTTACACTCAGAAATACAATAATATTTACAAATTTCTGGATATTTGCATATTAAAGGTGTAACAGATCTTTCAAACAAATTACATTTAAGAAATTTAAAAAAAAACAAATTGAACTTTACGCCACATTCAAGAGTGCAATTAGCACTATCCGTTTGAAAAATTTGAACAAAACATTTGAAGCCATTTTTGAGAAAATGGCGTTTGAGCATTTCTGAAAACGGAATTTTGAGCTAGTTTTCACAGAAAACTATTCAATTTTCAACAAACTTTATTGGATATTATTTAAAGCACATGTACTCATTAATATAATAATGTGAACAAATTGCCGGTAATGTAAATATTACCGACGTGAGAGACTACTCCAGCAATTTGTAATATTATTTTTTCAAAAAACAATCAAACAAAGCACATGGGCGTTTACATATAATGGAGCAGATTCATTACTATCTCTACTCTACGCATCCTAGAGTAGATTTATCACTATCTCTACGAAAAGTTTAAAGAAACATTTGAAGTCGTTTGTGAGACAATGTTTTTGTTATTTTTTTTAAAATTGCACATATTGCAGGCAATATTGCGCGCAAACTAGTAAAAATTTCGAAAACATATACGTGACCTTAATGAAAGAACTCATTATGGAGCAAACATTTCACTTGAAGGAAACATCTCTATCTTTAATTTTGTAGTTTTAAGAAGATGCTGAAAATATTCACTTTTGCAATTTCGAAAATTCAGAGTCGACAGTTAAAATCGAACCTGTGCCACCTTTACAAATGTATTTCGCTATATCCTTAAAACAATTTAAAGAAAAATCTAGAGTCATTTTTGACAAATTTTTGAAACTCTCCCTGGGGCTGTTAGAAATCGCAATGCCTCGAGTGGAGCCTGATCGACCGGGAAATATCCATTTTGGAAAAGATCCTGCATATGGTTCGGGCGCTAGTGGTATTCACGGCCGGCCGGCCGGCTGTTTTGAATAAAACTACATTTTCGGTATCAGGGGATCTCAAAACCTGCATGTCCGTTGAAATCTCGAAATCAATTTTCCGCAGCATTACATAACTGTCACTATGCTACGTGTACTTCTCCGTATATACGTACATATAGAAAAAGTAAAACGCGGCCGCAAACTCAAAGAAACAAAATCTCATAATGCAAGAAATTGTCACTCTTTGTGGTACTACTAGTTTCCATTCAGATGATTGATTGATTGATTGTTAGTGATTCCGGGCGGGTAAACTGCTAAAGTATTAGCCTTGTAAGTTTAGTGCATGTTTTTCCTCGGGTGATGTCGGGGATTTTCCCCCTCTGGACGTTGAGATGCGGCGCCGAACTACAATAGATAGCTGGCGGAGTTTTCCTCAACTCCTCAACCAGGTGTCTCCCACCAGCTGGGGACCGCCCCAGCCAGTACAAGCTCTAAGCTCCCGACCGGCCTACCGGCATGTGTGGTAGTGTAGTGCATGTTAGGGTATTGTGTGTTTAAGGGATGCGGATAGGACAAGGATGAGGAAGGAAAGATCGCGCGCGGTCCGTAGTCCGTTTGTCAGGGTACTTCTCCGTCATTCGCCTGGTGTTGATCGGAGAAGCTACGGAAAACTACCATTGAGAGCAGCCGGCCGCCAGAATTCTCCTCCAGACAGCAGCTGAATTCGACCAAGGTGACTGGCTAGACTCGAAAATCCTGCCGCCATCGGGACTCAATCATAGGAGCTCTCATCAGAGGCACTGCAGTGACATCAGATAATACTCAGAGTCACGTCTCCTGCTAGTTTCTCTTCAGGTTTCTTTATGGTGAGATACGACTGTACGAGAAGGCTCAGGGCTGTAAGAATGCATTCCGGTAAAAAATGTAGAGAACGATGCATTCTTGCAGATGGTTTTTTCGTTTCTCATTGTCATTCACACACAGCCCACTATTATGCACTTATCATGATAGTTATCATGATCAGTGGCGCCGCATTTGTTATGTCACTTAATTTTCCTTTAACGATGTAATTGCATAGTAACAAAAATATGCACCTTGTCACTGTTAATTTTAATTATTATAGACACATTACAAGGCTATTTTGAACATTCACACTATCAGAAGAATCAAGCCAAATTAATATATTTTTCTAAATAATTAATTTCGAATTCTTATACCATGTATCGGCATTTTTAGTAATTATATATATAATATATATATTTATATATATATTTATATATATATTTATATATATATTTATATATATAATGTATGTATGTATATAACTAGTGTACCCGTGCGAGAACTCTCGCATATTAAATCCCACCCTTTCCCTATCCATTTGTCTATCCGTTCCATAAAGGAGAATAACTACTAATGAACTTACAGAATATCAAACAAAATAACAATGCAATTGATGTTTAAAACAAATTTTCAATTAAAGTTTATTCAATATTATAGAGAGATGTTCTTGGAACAATTCATTCTTCTTTAAAAACCACATTTGAAGACATTTTTCAATCTTCGTTGAGAGTTAGCTTTTTACTTTCCTTGATAGTCAAATAATAGAAAAAGTTTTTACTCTTGAGAAAGCCAAGTAAAGTAGTGCGAAAATACCGGATCGGGCAAGAACAGAACAACTCATTGCAATATTATTTAACTTTCCTTGATTTGTTATGAAGAACCGAGTGGGTTTGGAGAGTCAGGATGCCAGCTTGCTGGGATGAGAAAATTGAAAAATTATTTGTATACTAAAAAGTATTGAATTATTTTCTGCGTCCTTACGTACCTAAAGAAAAACAATCCCGAGCCAAAAAATAATCAAACTAATGTTTTCACCTTTGAGTACTAAATACCATTTGTTAGCATTATAAACAATTTAGTAGGCATTAGTAAGCCCACTTCGGTACATGGGAATGTTGTTCAAACGATGTTTGCATTTTTAATATCTTAACGAACAGACACCTTGAATTTAATATCAAACGGTGTTTTATTTACAACATGAGTTTGCAGCTGGGCATAGGTGTACATGCTTCCAGATACCGCCAACATTTAAATCGTGCATTTGGACTGCGATCGTTGGCAGTTGACGGGTGACTTCCACTATTCTTTCTATAATTTTAAATTTAGTTGTTTTTTAATTTATTCACGTAGTATTGTAGGCTAGCGCATTTTGATTTTTGTTTTCTATTTATTTCAAGCTATTTTACTTTAGCTACTTTAAAAAGTTTGTTCTTTGTGTTGTGCCATAACACAAGTTTTCCCTATTACCTCTGCGTACCCGTGCGAAAACTCTCGCACGTTAGACCCCACACTCATCCCTATCCTTCTATTTTCATTCTAAGAGGGAAAGTAGTTAACGAAACGTGTTTATTTATTTAAAATCTATAAAGGTAACTTGCAATGTACTAACATAATTACAAATAAAAATAAAAAACAATGCAGTTAATGTGTAAAAGTTCCAATAAATATTTATTCAATATCATGGGGAATTCTCAACACTTGCTTAAAGACATTTGAAGTAATTATTCAATATCCTTTGTCAATTAGGTTTTGGTTTTTCGTGACAGACACAAAAATATCAGCTTTTTACTTTTGAGAAAGCTACGTGTCTGAACCCGTTGACTTGAAAATTTCATCGAATGATAACAAAAATATTGGTACAGGTAAAACACAAACACAGTCTTCACTCTGCACTGAACATCCACATCCCTCCACAATTAAGTACACAGCCCTTATAGACCAGGAAAGAACGTTAATTGAATAGTTTCACTGCACGCAAAAGAAACAATCTTTAAAGGTATCAAGCAACTACAATAGTACTTCTAGTTGTTGCTGGAGAGCAAATCTTGAATTAATGATTATGCAAATAAACCTCGTCAGACTGCACAAACTACGGTGTTAACAGAAAGCGTAAATAAAGATTGTCGAATCTAAGCCTTCTAAGCGTGTCGCCACAAAAATTCGTACCATTCGATCCATTAATTGAATGGATCGGAGAATGTGTCATCTTGTAGATTATGGTGTGAAAACGTTTTTTTTGAGTCTTTCAGCCTCAAAATTTTACTTTTAAGGCTCTAAAACGCTTTGTTTATGGGTTATTTGCCGATATAGGTTGACATGTGATGCAGGTTGCATTTTACATGAATATTTCGATGCGTTTTTTTAAAGAAATCATCCATATTTTTAAAGTCAAAATGGAATTCGTCAAGTCTCCGTGAAATTGTCTTTCTTTAGAGCCCTCATTTATAAAGATTGGTTGCGTGTGAGAGCCGGAACCCAAAGGTATACAACTGAAATAATACAGGAGACAATTGCCTGCGCTCAGGATGCATGTTGTATTTTTAATCGAATTCTAAGACTGAAAACTCTTCAAGATGTTAATAGGCAATGAATATCTAAATTTATATTGCAAGTGTTCACGTAGTTATGTATCAGACATGCGTCCTAGCGTATGTAATTTTGAAAAATTAAGAGAATTTGACAATAATGTCCACTTTTAACTTCCCCTACCACCCTATCACCCCCCCTTCATTCAAGCAAAAATTATATAAAAATATACAACCATTTTACAGAAAATTTTGAAAATGTCACGGGTATTTCATGTCTAGCACCCCAAAATTAAAAATACCATTCAAAATCAAAGAGCCGTAACATCTGCTGTTGTTCTGACAAGGGACCTTTCAACAGGTTCAGATGGGAATTCGGCCTGATTTTTATCTTTTAAAAGACATTTATTATTTACAACAACTGTAAAATAATAACTACCTTTCCGCGTTGGAAATTACTGAAAAAAAATTAAGAATTTGGTTGGTTTCGGCCGCACTGTTTTTGGTGACGGCGTGGACAATCCTTTCTGCAGAGACCGCGAGAAACTCAAGTAGTACTGTTATTGCTCGTTTGAATCTCAACTGAACGGTTGTGCGTGGCTGGCAGTTCGCTGAGTGGAAAACAGTTCATCTCGTGAAACACTTTGCCCCGAAATACTCAAGGTCTGAATTTATTACCTGTATTCGTCAGTTAGTTACTAAATAGTTAAATCAGCGGTGTCGACAGTCCAGACTCCGACTCCAATCAATTTCTTCAAAACTCAAGAAATTTCTGTAAATAAGAGCTCCAAATTTCGTATTTAGAGTAAGTTTAAATGCCATTTCTTTAAAACGGCTCCATATTTTTCAATGAAAACTATCATTTGGAATGAGGTTTTACTCTTCTTTAATATTTTTAAAGTAATATTTCGTTTCTATAATTATGAAACCGAAAAACGGAGAAAATTTAAAAAACATGTACTTTGGGCGGCGATAGATGGCAGGTGACAATAGTACGTGGCAAGTCCGAATAGCTAGCCCAGATCAAAGAATGTTAACCCATTGTTTACCACTGTCCTGTGTCGGTGCACTTTGCATTTTTTGCTGTTCATAATTTTGTTCCTTTTTATCAATAATTGTCAACTTATACTTTTTTTACAATTTTATCTGTTTACAAAATTATAATTGACTGAATATTTTTAGCATACTTAAGAAATAATAATGTCTGAATCTTCCGTTTTTTCTTATCCAAGGTACGGTTTCATAGAACTCAATAAAATGAAAAACCAACACATTCTATCATTCAAATGATGAATTAAGTATCAATTAGTATAGTTTTTACCATATATGAGTAATATGTAGTATAGGGAAAGTTATATAATGCTGCGGAAAATCGATTTCGAGTTTTTAGCGGAAATACACGATTTGCGGTGCCCTGATACCGAAAAAGTTGTTCTTTCCAAAACGTCCGTCCGTCTGCCTATTCTTCTCTAAAAAGTATTTTGTATTAAAAGTATTTTAGATAAAAATTTACGGAGCTATGGTCAATTGAAAAGTGTTAATTTAACTTAAAACTGACCATATTCGCACTAATGTGACCCACTATTTGAATCAAATAAGTAATGTTCGATGATCATAAAATTGTTGTGAAATAATATGGGCATCACCTCAGCTAAAAATACTTTGATAAAATACCATTAACTTATATTTATTCTTTATTTTCTAAAAAGTAGCAAAAATATCAAAAAATGTAGGGTTTGTGGCTCACTTGAACCCATTTTAAAAACGATTTTATTGGTGCCGATGTTATTCTTAAATTGAAATCTAATTTTTTTGCCAAGCCTTTACAAACATCTTATATGCAGCCTAAAAGTGAACTATGAAATCATATACAGCAGTGCGGTACAAATATGGGTCTTAAATAGTGATGGCGCGCGGCGCAATTTTAGCCGATTGCAAATTTTAGCAGATAGTTAAATTATACGAAGCAAGTTCTCAAAGTAGAGATTTCGAGCTCTAATCTTTTCTAAATTAAAAATATGTTGGATAAGTATTTATGGAGCTATTGTCAATTGAAAAGTGTCTATTTATATGATTTTAACGTAAAATTGGCCGTATTCCAGATAATATAGCACACCGAGTCAAATAAGTACTTACTAGCCAACGCCCACCCTTGGCAGGTTAGCCATTTGGTGACGCGCTGACCAGTATAGACGGTCTGTCTTCCTGTAGAAGTCGTCCTCTGCCGAGTTGGTGTTGGCTCTCAGGGATGGGCACATCGGAAGGTGTGTTGCATCCATCTTTGGACCATTACAGAGCACACAGGCGTCGGTTTCGAAGACCCCTATGCGGTGCAGGTGGCTGGCAAGGTAGTCGTGGCCTGTAGTTGTTCTGAACACGGCGACACTCGTGGCTCGGGGTAGATTGTGGGGGATGGGTGTTTCCTTCAGGCTGGACCAAAGTTTTCCAGCGGCGCTCTCGATTCGTCGTGCTTTTACCCAGATATTTATTGAGCGCTTTATGCAGGATTTCGCAGAGGAATACGACTGGTGGCTTTGTGGCTGGTCAAGTGTTGTGCCTTTCTTGGCTGAGTCAAATAAGTATTGTTTGATGATCATAAAATTATTGCGGGGTGTCGTAGGTCCCACCTCATCCAAAAATCCGTTGATAAAAATTACATTAAATAATATTTATTAGTTATTTGCTAAAAAGTAGCGAAAATGCCGAAAATGCAAAGTTTATGGATTTTGTGGAGCCCCCTAAACCCATTTTAAAAACGGTTTTATTGGTGCCGATGTTTTTCTTGCATCTAAAACTAACTTTTTTTCACTAAGCCATTGAATTCTATTTTTTTCGATACAGTCTAAAATACATATATGTTTAGTATTAATGTGAGGATTAGGTTGTTCAGGTGATACTCGTCGGACTAGAATAATATTTCTCCATTTTCTCCATTTTTCAGTATATTCGAAATTAGACTTTCAGAAAGTTAAAGAAGACCAGAACATTTTTAATACAGACCTTTTAGGGGATTCTGAGCTTTTTTTAGAAAATATCTAGAGTTTGAATTATTCAGTATAATGCGCAATTTAAAGTAAAATAAATTTATACATCCAACATTCAGAGTTGAAATGTTATCCTGTATACCGCCTAATGAATGCATAAAAATTAGATTGCAAATCTATTGCACCATCATCAAATATTCATATTCATCATTCAAATATTATATCTAAAATCCTGGCCTAATGGAAACAATTTGGATGACATAATTAGTATGTTTTGCAGATATGATCTAAAATGTCGACGTTCTGAAAGAGAATCCCTAACCAGCTATTGTGGATTGAAACACAACGTAAATATTTGTATAAACGTAAAATCAGAGAGATTTTCTATAAAATGAATAATAATTCGCCTTTTTTCAAATGAGTACCATTATTTACTGGCTTTATTAACAGTAAATATTGGTTAAAAAAATTAATATCTGAATTCATATCTGAACGTGTCGTTCAGATACGTTCAGTGAACACCGTTTCCCAACTGAATCAAAAAGCCTGATTGTGTCATTGGGAGAATTTCGTGTGACCACAGCACTTAACAAGACCAAGACAACTAGTAATGCTAAAATAGGACGCACTTTCTCGCCTGTATTTTCGCGCAAAATTACGCGAAAATACTTAAATTTTCAAAAAAATTATACCAGACCTTATTTCTAAATCTAACTTTAAGAAACAGATTTGATTAAGCGAAAAAACTTTTATATTTAATATTTTAGTTGTAGGAATATTTATACAAAAATTTGAACCTTTGCAATTTTCCAGAAATCAGGATTTTCAACGAACGACCAACTCCATTTTCTTAACGGACCGTCATATTGTCCAAAAAGAATGGTCTCTCGTCATTTATGCTAGTGTGGTGCATAAAGGTTTAACTGTGTAAGAGATGAGGATAGGACAAGAAAGATCACGCACGGTGCATTGCCCGTTTGTTAGAGTTTTGCTTAGGCATTCGCCTAATATTGATCAGAGAAACCACGGAAAACTACCCATCAGTCCAAGCAACAGGCTGCTAGAAGCTGCTACCTAGCAACAGGCTACTAGAATTCTCCTCCAAACAGCGGCTGAATTTATCGGAGCTATTTACGTAGTAAGAGTCGAAAGTCCTCTCAAGGCCACCTACTCGATCTCTAGGACCTCGCAGTCAGAATCGCTGCAGGGGTATGACAAATACTTGCTCTGAGCTATCCCAGTCGTTTGGAGGTTAACTATTGGAGGAATTATCTTCTTGCCCTAGTATTTCTACTCCAATACTATACATTTTGTTTCGTGTTTAATCCATGCTTGTATATTTACATTCATTTTATAGTTTGCAATTAATATATTTCTTTATCTCTGTTATTATCTGTTTTTCCAAATCCTTTTCGAAATCTCAAGCAAGCATTCTTACAGAAAACATTGTTTTGTTTATTTTGGAAATGGATATTTTACTCTCCTAATAATAAATTGAATTGCTTGTTTGGAAAAACATACTATTTTTTGTATTTGAATTCTTAATTTTCAACTTTTGGAGCTGTATTGAAATTAAACGAAAAAGTTATAGAGTAAGATCAAATTGGTACAATGTTCACATTTAAGTATTTAACATTTTTAATAAATCCACACCGTTAAAGTATGTAAACTGGTGTGCTACTTGCTCTGTTAACATTTGAGCATCCTCCTATTAGTTGTTTTTGAGAAATCTTTTCCTAAAGATGAAAATTTTAAACTTACGGGAAATGGCTCCTGAAGTCTTGAGTGCATTCTTGGTCCATATGTTGAACAAACAACACTTATATTTTGACGCTATTCAACGCTCCATTGTTACCAGAAACTGTGTGTCCAACACTAGAAAGCAAACTATAAACTATTTCTCACAAAGGAAGCAGAAAAGCAACATCTCCGACATTCAAGCAACACCCACGATGTGTCCAAACGGCCACGCCCACTTCCATATTACATGAACTTCTAATTTAAAAAAATACTTAGAAATGTCATACTAAGATTAAACTTGGTTTACTTAACATAGAAAACTTCAAAGTAATTAATGAATAAAATTATATTGTCATAATTTTTGTCCATTCCGGCTCCTCTAGATTCATTACATTTCTTGTACTATCCATTTTGCTCATTGGCTTTGAAGTTAAGATTCACATGAAGAAAGTTCGAGTTCACAGATCACACGTGACCCTTGGGTTATTTCCTGTTATCCGTTACTGCGACCCACCGTGGCCTCGGGATATCTCCCCGCAGGGCCTGCAAGGGGTCCCTCCAATAGCCAGTCGGAATTACTAAACCCTATGGGATTTTCACTGACTGCTGAAGGAGGCCTCCTTTCGCTTGGTAATGCAAGGTTCGAGCCTCCACTTCTAATCAGTGGCCTGGTGTGACAACTTCTCTCTTGAACCTTCCATGGGCCGATAAGGGGAACTCTAAAGGATCATGACCCTTCCCACTCTCCTCTGGAGTACATCTTCGTCTGTCCTCTCATCTTCAATCTATTCAGCAAGGGAGGCCCTACCAGTATACTGCGATTTTCGTAACTTTTCCCCTGACAGGAATCAGGTGTTTCGCTGCCATCCAATCCGGAGCTTATATTTCACGACAGTGACGTCACTATGGTGACGTTCAAGATCCCGATTGGATGAAACCGTCAACAGCAGATTCCTGTCAGGGGTAAAGTTACGAAAATCGCAGTATAGCTAGGTTACCATTGACATAGCTCTCAGGCTCTTTGGGGGTACTCAAGCTCCACCACCACCTACAAGGTCATGAACTTCTTAGGTGGTGTTATTATTATTGTTATTGTTCTTATTATTATCATCATTACCATTATCATTATTAAAATGCCCAATTAAATTTAAAGACACTTGATTTTTTAAAAATATTTGTATATTTTCAATTCCTCAATTCGCATAATGTTCCTCCATTATTTTTCGTCATTCTCAAGTACTAGAGCAAATTGATAAACACCTTGCTACATATAAATATAAACATTGTAATATAAGGTGCTAAACAATTGAATCTCTTATTTAATTAAAAAGTTATAGATAAGTGTTTATTGATTGTCTTTTATACTAGATTAAAGAAATGTTCCATTTATTATAAACAATCAGGTGATAATATAATATAATTCATAAAACAAAGTTTGTACATAAAACAAAGTTGAAGTTTGTACAACGTTTCAGAAATCTTTTTGTCTCCATCATCAGGTACTTTTGAACTAAAATCAAATTTATTACATTAGTATTGAAATGATATCAATCTTTATAAATCTTTTCTTTCTTTCTTTTTTCAATATTTTCTGCTTACACGATGTGTTTATAAAGATAGATGTCATTTCAATATTAATCTAATAAATTTTATTTTAGCCCAAAAGTACCTGATGATGACTTGATGACTTGTCTCAGCTTGTCCTAGCAAAGACCGAATACTTGAAAAGACACGACAGGGTGTGCAGCTACATCCACTGGCAGATCTGTACCGCTCTTGAAGTTCCAAACACATGCCCCAAGTGGTACGAACACTCACCAAAACCGGTGACGTCTGTTGGATTGTGTACGATATTGTACGACCAACAAATTCAAACTGATCGCATGATAGCGGCAAACAAACCGGATACAGTTATCCGGGATTTGGAGAAAAAATCGTGTTTACTTGTCGATGTTGCTGTACCTTGCGATCAAAACGTTGTTACCAAGGAGGCAGAGAAACGTCTTAAATACAAGAGTTTGGAAATTGAGATCAACCGAATGTGGGGCGTAAAAGCGCAGGTCGTACCGATAGTCTTCGGAACTCTGGGATTTGTTCAGCAAAACGTGTGTAAGAAATTGTGTAAACTCCCAGGTAATTCAAAAGACTGGGAAGTGCAAGAAATCGCTTTATTTGGAACCGCACACATTTTGCGCGAAGTATTGTAGAGGCACTGACAGTCCCTAGATCTGCTCCTTAGGTAGCTGGTTGCAACCTGGAGTAGATTTTATATTCAGCCGATTCGTAACATCTTTAGTCGTGATGTCGTGAAATAATAATAATAATAATAATAATAATATAATTTTTAGACAGTTAAAAATAACCATTGTATTTTTCATTCCTGATTCCAAAAAGATAATTTACGTTATTGTTCCACGTAGAAAATAACTTCCACAATAACGTTAGGCATTTCTGGCGGAGCCAGGTGGGAAGGGTGACGAGGCTTTCGTTGAGATATCTCACTGCTTCCCTGCTGTTCCCCGATTTCGCGTAATACGCAAAGTCGTCCCCATTCATCAAGAGCCCGCAACGCTGGATTCCCGTTCTTCTTTCAACTAGCAAGGGCGCATTGACATAGAAACCTAAGAGGGTAAGGGAAAGCAGTCTTCCCTTTGGAACCCCCGCCTCGGCGCGTCTTAGAGACGATAGTACGCCGTTAACATACACTCTGAACGTTCTCTCTGTGAGAAAACTACCGATCAACCTAATGTAGAAGTTGCTTATCCCCGTCTCGATGAGACATGAGAGTGCCTCATGCCACACCATGTGGAAGACTGATCACATGTCCAGGAAGACGGTAGGCAGAGTCTGCCGCCTCTGTCGAGAGAGAGGAGGCTGATCTCGGTGCAGAGGCGCGTCAGCTGCTGCGCGGAGCTGTGACCCGCTCTGAATCCGAATTGCTCGTCTCGGAGGAGATCTAGGCCCCGTATTTCCGGGTGCAAACGCACCAATATGAGGCGCATGCAGTGATAGAGTCTAGAGCAGACCTGCACAGCATTTTGAACTTTCACTGACCTCCGGAGCTGGTTGCGGGCAACTCGGGGGCAAATGAAAAAATCGATGAAGGATGGGAATGAGACCCAATCTAGGAGTGGGGACCACCAATCAGAATGCGCAATTCGAAAATAGCGCGTAAATTTAAAAAGCAATCGGCAAGAAAATGACGGTCATTTACAGTTCAAGTAATATTGTCTTTTGTATTATATTGCAAATGTTTGTTCTCGATATATGACAGGACGAAATTTGAAACAACAACGAATTATACATATTAGATTTCGACACCAAGTATTATAATTGCTTGTAGGGCTTACAATGTAATTCGCTTTGCTACGATGTAATCACAAATTTAGTGTTGTGCTAAACACAAAATTTTAATACTGAATTTATTTTGTTTGATGATGACAGCAATAAACTATTTTTATTAACTATATTTAATTGAATAAGACGGTTCTCTCAAAGCAAAAACATATTGTTCTTAATAAAAGTCATGATTATTTTCTGTTCCAAATTCTGACAAGAGTGTAGAGTCGTTTACGACATCGTATAAAACTATAAAGCCCTTTGCATTCTATTTAACCAATACCCACGATTATCTTATGATTGTCCGTAACATATCGTCACAGAAGTTTGCTCGTTGATCTCTTTTATTCCGTTTCATAATGGGGGAAAATGGTCCCAAATGTGCTATTAAACATTACCCTTCTTGGAATTACCACATATTCTATTTTTATGTCAATCTTGATGTGAGTGATTACTGTCATGATTTTGTTCATTTTTCTATGATTTGGAGATTATAACATTCCTGGTGAACAATCAATTATTAAATTGCAATGTTTTGTGAGATAGAATTTAATAGTTTTTATTTTATTTTATATAAGCATATATTTTAAAGCTATTGAATTAAAATAATGCTTAAGAGTCACAATGAGCACGTTATTTTCTTTACAAAAAAATTAAAAAATGAAAATACATACAGTGGTGGATACAAAGGTGGATATACAGTAGTACACAGAACGTAAACAGTGAATTATGACCCTGGTAACTTGAAATACTAGACATAATCCATTTAAACAAATGGACATTTAATTTTGAAGCATGGATCATTATTAGACACCCAGGTATTCAATCTACGCGCCACGTCGTGCTACGTCAGACTTCTCCCCTCCCCGCAAAGCTTCCTACTCACAACTACTTGCACTTTCGGCGCTGCCACGGGCAGACGATCGGCTCCCAAGTGCAGAATGCCCGGGGAGCAGGCGTTGTGCAGGTCTGGTCTAGAGTCTTTCCTAGGAGCGACAGTAGACTAATGGGTCTATAACTACTCGGCTGGAAGGGGCTTTTACCGCACTACGGTATTATGCGAATGCTTGCAGTTAACCACGCACGCGGGAAACATCCATGTGCTAGGCAGACATTGAAGAGCGCCAGGAGAAATTCCACCCCTTTGTCGCCGACGGCTCGGTGGGCGACGTGATGCCATCAGGGCCGCAAGACTTTTTCGGGTTGGGACATCGGAGCACTCTGCGGAGTTCTCCGTCCGTCACGCGAAGGGCTGAGGTGTTCGGTGTGACTGTTAGGTGGCACCGTAGGCGTTCCGCAGTGAAGTGGGCATCACTGCTCCAGCGTCATTGGGTCGAAACTGCCGCTCGAGCGAGTCAGAAAAGACTTCACTTTTAGCGGCGGCGTTCCACACACACTCCGGTGCCGGAGGAGGCTGACCAGGGAGCCTTGGGGCGTCCGCGTTGGTCTGAATGCGGTGGTTTACTCCTGGTTGCCGCCCCAGCGCTTTGGATAAACCCCAAAGGCGTTTATCGTGGAGACTGCACTCTTCAATAGTAAATTCAGTGGCGGCAGCAGAGATCTTGTGGTAATCCACGATAAAGTTCCAAGGATAAAAAGGTATCAACCACAATATTAGACTAAATTTTTGTGGCCCCAAGTAACACAGATTAAACACACATTAAGTATACGTCAGCATAGAACTCCGTCCTGGGATGCCGCCATTTTCTGTACGAGTTACGACCCAGATAGACACCCCCGTACCTCGGGGACAGACACCCCCGTGGTCTGTCCCCGTACCTCGAACGATGCACAAAATTCTAGGACGGAGCACTATGTTGACATATACTTAATGTATGTTTAATCTGTGTTACTTGGAGTCACTGATGATGGGGAAAAACACTCCCAAAACACGTGTATGGCTAAATTCTCTACATATTAAAAATGTTGGTCTACTATTGTTGTTGATACCTCTTTATCCTTGGAACTTTACCTTCAATAGTACTTTTCCACCGAGCGTTTCTCTCGTCTCTCAGAGACGCACGGAATTCTCGGCTAAGCGCTCTCGCCCGCCCCCCGTCTGCAGGATCCCCAAACCGGCGATGAAGGTCTACAGCTCTGCGGAGCACTTGCAGTGTCCGAGTTCGCTCATCTGTGAGCTCGGGACTAGAAAACGGCACGCGCGTCACTTTCGTGACCTTTTTGCATACAGACATAACCGTGTCAGTGAGCAACTTCACCGCAGATTCTATGTCCATGTTTGTCATCAGCGGTCTCTGCCCAAGCAAATCGCTCACTTGAGTTTGATAACCAACCTAGTCAGTGTTGCGCACTGGTGTGTTGCGACAAGAGATGTCACCACTCATATTACCGGATTGTGATCGGAATCCAATTCGGGTAGTGACGACGGTACATCGCCATCAACTCCCTTCGCGATCGCAAAGTCGATAATACCCGGCCGCTTGCGCGTTCCGCACTGGGCTGTCGGGAAATATGTGGGACGTTTCGGTGCACATACATATACGCCCCGTCTCGTCCCTGCTAGAGTGGCTAGATGGGTGCCGTTCCTATTGAAACCTTAGTATCCCCACGACCGGTGCCTTGCATTGAAATCACCAAGTAGCAGAATCTTGGTGTCGAGCGTGAGAATAGCTTCAATTTCGGAGGCGTTAAGAGTTTGATCTTGGTAATAGACACGACAAGGAGTCGACTGTTTCTCACCCAGATGTGGACTCCAACCGCCTCGAGTGATGTCACCATTAGGGTCGAGAGGTTTGCCTGGAGCTGAGGGATGTCGCGGCGACTGTCAATGTGACACCTCCTCCCAATCTGCCTTCGCGGTCGTTCCGGTATGTTGCGAATCCTTGAATTCGGAAGTGCTCCGGGCGTTGAACCACGTCTCTTGTATCGCCAAGATATAGAGTTCATACCTTCAAATGAACTCGCCTGTTTGCTAGGCTTTATGCAGTGCGCTGCGCGCATTCCAAGTGCATGCACGCAGCGGTTGCAAGCAGGAAAATTCTAGGCGTCTCCTAGTGGTTTGCGCCATCTTCAGGGAAAAGAGATGCAAGCTGTGCGAGCATTCCCAGGAACTGGCTTCCGCAGAATGCTGTGGGGGCGGCCGTGGATGGAGGGCTAGTTCGCGCGGTTGTGCCCCGCGACACGGGGGCCTGAGCGGCGTTTGCCTCTGCTAGGCTTTTTACCACTCGGGAGAGACGGAGGGGTGCCTCCAGCAGGACCCCGGACGGTCCGACAGTACTGGCGGGCAGGGTCTGTTTGGGCCGATCTGAATTTGAAAACTTGAATTTGGACGTCGTCAATATTTTACTCGTATACTACCTCTGATTTGTATGCATTTATTGCAATTATGGATACGATTTGCTTGAGCATAGACCGCTGGTGACGAATATGGGTAGATTACATTTATGGTTAGAAGGAGTTTAAATGGTTTCTTATTAAATTTCTAAAATACTGATTTTTTTAAAATTACTAATTATTAAATCACTAATTACTAATAACATTACACACTACACACATGACTAATTATAGTACATACTAAAAACTTAATTTTTAATTTCGCAAATATTTTTTTAAAAACATGCCACGTTAATATTTACATGTCACGTTAATATTTACATAACGGACGTTTATTTATAGTTTACCACATTTGTCAGTATAATTGCTTCAGATAATTTTTTATTCAGTTTCCCTAAAACGCGCGTTTAATGGCGAACATGAGCTTCATATTGCGCATTTTCAGAATCGTTCACAAGACATTTTCTTAAAAATAGCTACAAATGTTCAATAAAAATGTCCAAATACGAACAGATTTTACACTTGTGCAATAATCATAAAGTCATACTTCAGATGTAACCAATAGGATTTCCAAAAATTGGAAAAAATGTAAAAAAGAAATTAGGTACCAATCTGTGTCTGTGCGACGAGCCTCGAAAACCTAGTCGAGAATAAACAGATTAGGGAACTAACTAGTACGAGAAAGCCTGTACCATTTTGTATCACTAGTTGATATTTCTACTCTGGCAATTTCCCATGACGCATTTCATTTGATTTCTGAATTCATTGCCTTTTATTGCTGCATAGCTAAAACAACACACAAATGAAACGTGCTAATATGTCTGTTCTTCCTCTCCTTATGTTTCAGCTCCTGGATATAAGCTCTGCAGAAGGGATGATAATTTTCTTCCCTGTCTGCAAGAAGCATTAGTGATAGCTGCTCAACAACTAGAATCAGGCAAGAGATATTTTGAATATTACATTAACATACAGTTATGTTGACGTCATATTCACTACCATTATTTCAAATACAAAAACATATTTCTAGAGAGAATATTGAAGGCAGTATAAATAGTTACAATAATAATTGATGAATAAATGTTCCAAATAACTTACGAAATGTATATCAATTCTGGAATAGTAGTAATTTACGTTACAGAGCAAGAAAGTTATTTAAAATTTTCATAAAGGGCGAGTTCTCGTTTGAAGCCAATTCTAGAAAGAAATAAAAAATTCAAGAAGCTGATCGCAGCTATCTGATCGTAGAATTCGATGATGAAAGCTTGCTTTTTTTTGCTCATATACAGGCCTACTGCCTTTAGCGGGGCTCAGAAACAATATCTCGGTGGCAGCGTTGAAATATCATTATGGGGGGGGGGACCAGCTTTTAGCTGGATCCCATTTTTGTCCCCCAAGGTTGTTAGCCCTGAGGGTGTAGAAGGTGAAATGATAATGATAATGAGGGGTGAAAGGACGACGCAGACATGCACGAATACACCCACGTTTGCGGCGGGACTCGAACCCGCGACCCTTTGGTCCGATATCGCTACGTCACTACTGGCTTAGCGATCTCGGCCGTCAGACCGACAAAAGCTCGATTTATGAAAATAATTTTAATGAACATATGTTTAATGAAAATATTTTCAATTACCCTTTTAACAAAGTTCATCAGCAACAGTTACTTAAGTGTTTCGGTGGTAAAGTGCGGGGAGTAGTTAAACATCGAGTTGCCAACAATATCTTATAACACGTTGCTTTTGGCAAGAGTGCTGAAAGTACTTTCAGAAGTAGTAGTATTACATAATGTTTTTCGATACATTTCAAGGCTGTTATTCAAAGATGTTGAACTTTCGCACCCGAATACTGAATAAGTGTGCGTCACGTTTTAGACGGTATCGAATAAATGTAAAATCGAATGCTTGTATGTAAAAAGATGACATATCGAATTTAAAAACACCAAAACGTACTGAACCATTGTAATCTATTACAGGTCTTCCCGATTTCGGAATTCCTCCTGTGGAGCCTTTTAAAATCCCGCAGTTGGTTATTGGAGACTCAAACACTGGTACTCCTGTGAACTTACGAATCAATTTTACAGATATTCACGTTTATAACCTTCAATATGCAAAAGCTTCAAACATAGGGTAAGTTAACAAAAAAAATCAAAAATCAAAGAATGATTTGCATGATATGAATGAAAAAATGAGAAACACTGACACTGCGTATTGAACACTGGCAAATTGTTGACATTTTCCAAAAGTTATTAGTGAAACTTTAAATTGACATAATATTTTTACTTTTTTCATTAAATATATCAATGGATAAAAATATATTTCGCATGGTAAACATGATCAGATATTGGGTCTTAAATTCCTAGGTTTGCCATTCTTTTGCGATTGATCTTAAAGTTGCTGCATTACTAAATCATCCACTAGCTATGCGCTAGGAGTTGCACTTTGAGTAAGATCTGGCAAGATTGGAAGGGACTATCTCACATTTGTTTGAGAAACTGGGTTATGAGAATAAAACTTCAAATTTTTCTATTTTAAATTAATTTAAATTATAATATTAAAACTTTCTATTTTTAGTGTAATATATTTTAATCCAATATGAACTTAAAGACATAAAGACATTCAAGTATACTGTGTTTTCAAGTGCATTGACTTACATTATAAAGTTCTTCTAAAACCCTCAATACCTCAGAACTAGGACAATGTAGAATTGTCTCTTCATCTACTGAGATCTCCATTTGCCAATTGTCCAGGCCTCACTTTCAAAAGTCGAGGTATGTGAAGTATTTTTCATAGTATGTCATGTCTTTAGGTACTAAAAGAACGCTCATTTTTGGTTTAATTTCTCCACATTGCTTCCAATACACCATCCAAATACTTAAACTTATTTTAAAATTCAAATTGCTATAGAAATAATTGGTTGATTTTCCTCGTGGCCACGCACGTAAGATTGGACTCTGAGTTCGGGGTGAACGTAATTCTAATTTTGGATTCAGATCTATAAGAAATATAATATTATTTTTTTGTGTGAACATTAGGCCATTTTGTAGAGGCAGCTGTATTAAAAAATATATCAGACCCAAACATTTTTACTTGCAACATTGGTTTCTCTTGCCTTTTATTCTCATAACCGATTTGAGTAAGGTGACCAGATCTTAAAAACCAAAACTAGTAGTGCTACAGACTGGCGCAGACTTTCCCATATTAGTTTCCTATTTCCTTGGGTCTGGAATAGCTATTCGGAATTGCAACATTCTCGTGCCAGCTGCCTTCTATCGCCACCGAATTTTCTTTCTATCGACATTTTCTTCATTTTTCAGTTTGCTAATGTAGAACAGAAATACTAATTCAGCATATTAAAGAACACTAAATCTCTTCCTCAATGGCAATTTTCTTTCAAAAATTTGGAGCCGTTTAGAAGAAATTTCCGTTTAAGTGCTACTAAACATGCGAAATTTGAAACTCTTTTTCACAGATAATTTTTCAGTTTTCGAAACATTTAATGTGAACTCATTTGATGCACTTTAACTTACAAATACAATAGTGTTTACAATTGCTGGAAATGTTATTGCATATTAAGGTGTGAGAAATATTTTAAAAAATGAGCGTTTCTGAAATGTGGAATTTTGAGCTAATTTGCACAGAAAACGGTCGAGTTTTCGAGGAAAATTTACTTGACATTATTTAAAGCACATGTACTCATAAATATAGTAAAGTGAACAAATAGCTCCTAATGTAAATATTACCAACGTAAGCGACAAGCCAAAAAAATACATGCATGGAATTTTTGAAAAAAAAAAAAAGAGCAATATGAAGTTATGTCAACTCAAGGAGTATATTTAGCACTATCCCTAACAAAAGTTTAAAGAAAGGATTTGGAGGCCGTTTTCCAGAAAATCTTGTTTTTGTAAATATTTAAAATTGCAAATATTTCACGCAATATTGCCAGACAACTACTAAAATTTAAAAAAAAATGTTCATGACCTTAATGAAAGAACTCACTTTGGAGAAACAAATTTCAATTTTGTACTTGTAGAAAAACGCCGAAGAAAATTCAAATATTTTCAATTTTCCAAAAATCCAGAGTTACCGTTTAAAATCGGACCTACCCAGTTTTTATCACTGTATTTTAGTCAATTCTCACATGCTATTTAAATGGAGCTATTTTGAGAAAATTTCGAAAGTATTCGGGGGCCTCATGTAAAGTACCCCCAAAATTCGAAGAATGTTTTTCAAAATCACAGAGCCTCTAGTGTGAAACCACATCGACCTGGGAATATCCATTTTGGAAGAAATCGAATGTATGGTTTCGGCCCTAGTGTTGTTCACAGACAGAGCCGTTTTCAAGAAAATGGCGTTTTAAGCGCTACTATAAATGCGAAATTTGAAGCTCTTTTTCACAGAAAGTTTTGAGTTTTTGAAAAACTTCATTTAAAGTCATTTGGAGCATTTACACTCGCAAATTCAATAGTATTTATAAATTGCTGGAAATGTGCATATTTAACGGTATGAGAGAACTTTCAAAAACATTACATTTGTGTAATTTTTGAAAAAGCAAAACAATTCCCCAAAATGAACTTCACGACATATTACAGAGTGCAATTCGCACAATTCATTCGAAAAAATTTGAACAAAAAACTTGAAGCCATTTTTCAGGAAATGGCGTTTGAGGGTTTCTGAAAATGCGCAATTTTGAGCTAGTTTTTACAGAAAACTATTCAATATTCGATAAACTTTATTTGACATTATTTAAAGTACACGTACTCATTAATATGATAACATAAACAAATCGCCGCTAGTGTAAATATTAACGATATGAGAGACAAGTAAAAAAATACATTTTTGTAATTTGTGGAAAAACAAAAGAATAGAGCAATATGGAGTAAGATCATCTCATAGACCACATTTAGCACTATCCTTCTAAACTGGATGTTGATATGTATATAAGAGCTAAACTCCGACACCGTTGGACCGAATCTCCCGTGAAAGTTGGCACTTCTACGTGTTTTTTTTTCACCCAGAATGTTTATGTGCTATTAATTCTGTTGTTACTCCACCACATGGCGCTGTAGAACAAAACTAAATATTCACGTCAAATGCAACCTGCAACACTCGGGGCAGCATTTTGAATGTACATCGTTAAATAATTCTTCAACGTAGCATTTTTAGGACTTAAAAACCTCATTTTTCGAGGCCAAAGGTCTCAAAGAAACGTTCCTCACACCGTAATCTATAGGATGAGGCTTTCATGAACATTCTATTAAATTTTTGCTGGTCCGGCGCTTCCCGATATTACCTCACCTGCTCGAAGTCGTGCATAATCTGCAAGTAAATGTGAATGAGAGGGACAGAGAGCGCCAGACACAGACAGGCAGGCAGGGACAGGGTGAAGGAAGGAGGGAGAGACCGTGAGAAATGGAGATGGGAAGGGAAAGAGGGAGATGAAGGGCAAAACAACGTGTGGCCGAGTCTTCCTAGTCTACAAATGTAATACTCTTGTATCTATATCATTAACAGTTAAAATAAAAAAAACAATATGTTCAATGAAAATAGATTCACTTCTACGTTTACTTTTTGAAACCTTTCCTAGCTCAAAAATTATTTTAGAGGATTTACCAACGGAAAAATTATCTTACGGTATGTTCTTGTTACTTTTAATGATAGTAATACATTGTTAATAATTGATCACATTGCATCTTCATTCCAGATTTGATTATGAGAACTTGCGTTTTTAGTGGACATGAACATTTGGATAAAGTCTACGCTGAAGCCAACTACGTAATGGACGGGCGAATTCTGCTTATTCCTGCGAAGGGTGAAGGCAAAGTTAACCTTAATTTAAGTGAGTAAACATAACTTTTCATACCTCTTTCACGAAGTGATGTGACTTAGAATAGGCAATAAAACACTTCAAAATATTATCTTTTTAAATTTTGGAAATCAAAGTATATAATTTTAAGTAATTTAGTAGTTCACCACGATTACATTTAACGTAAATTCAAAGAATTACATAATTTACAAAATAAATATTTTTTTTATAATTTGGATATTTTATTACTTCTTTTAATAAAGTATTTTCTAATTGATACGTTCGCAGCAAATTTGCAAGCAGACATCAATATTAATGGGGAAAGGCATCTGAAGAAGAACAGAGATTATATGAATGTCAAAGAATTTACTTTCAAACTTACTAACCTCGAGAAAATGGAAATTCAGTTTGACAACCTCTTCAACGGAGACAAGACGATTGGTAAGCACACATATTAGTATTATTGATCGATATTTAATAATATAGTGACAGTAAGTCGAACAATTTAATTTTTCCGAAATGTCTCCTAAAACAAATCGGAAAAATGTTCCTCAAGTTTCAATTCGTCTATGAACAAACACTAGCGCTTAAAACTATTCGTAGGATTTTTCCAAACTGAATGAACTCCTCTTGATTTAGCATTCACTCGAAGGTCTGCAATATCGAAAAGCATTCAATGAAGCTACTGGGACATTTTCATAATTTCCTCAAAAAACGGCTTCAATTTTTTTTTTCAAATTTCCTGAGATAGAGTGAAATGAACATATAATGGTGACATAGGTCCCCTTTTCATTGTTAACTCTGAATTTTCAAAAATTGCAATATATTGAAATTTTTTCGGCGTCTTCCTACAACTACAAAATTGAAGTTATAAATTTTTCCTTCAAATGAAATTTGTTCTCCTTAATTAGTTCCTACATTAAGGTCCTGTACATTGTTTGGAAGTTGTTTTCTCGCAAAATTGATTAAATGTGGGCAATAATAAAGAATAGGAATTTCAAAAGAAAGAGGGCAATAATCAAAAACAATTTATTTAATAATAAAAACAACATGGGGGTTATTAGATCCGTCACGACAGCAATTTTAAAATTTTACGAACAGTTCAGGGGCCCGATGCTTGAAGTCCTATTTAGATATTTTACTTTTAAAACAAATATTTACATTGTTCAAAATGTTCTCAAGGACTCAACAAGTTGTCATCATTGCGCTCAAAAAACATACAAACATGTCCATTAAAAAGGAAAGCCCTTGAACAATTTTAGAGAGTATTTCAATCGTAATGCTCTGAATGAATACGTCGACCCTACTGTAAATATTTTAGAATATGCCTTTGAAAATGTATTTGTATTGGATGTGTTCACGTTTCCAATATTTATTTAAAACTGGAATAATATACTAATTATCCAAATTATAATTAATAATATAAAAGGTTAAGTTATTAAAATAAAAATATTTGAACTGATACATTTTTTTAACACCTGTTCACATGTATATATTTTTGGGGTCTTTGTTTTCTGCTACAGGAAGCTCCATTAACAACCTGGTCAATGAGAACTGGAAAGAACTTTGGTCCCAGCTGGAGTCTCCCCTAGAGGAAATTTTCAGCTTCACCTTCAAGGAATACTCGCGTCGAATCTTTGACAAGGTTGCGTTGGATGACGTCTTCCTGCCCTCTTCAAATTATTGCCTGGAAAATAATACTTGGTGACCCCGTCAGATCATATTTTCAAAATATTTATAGATCCTTCATCTTTCGAAAAATTTATTTATTTACCCATGTAACGCTGTTTACGTATATTTGTAATTTAATTGCAATCTCAATAAATGGATTTCAAATCCACTTCTTTTCATTTCCTTTCTTCATGTGCATTCTATCCCCTCTTTCTTTATATTGTGATACTTAATTATCATAATGTGATTAATTAAAGGACACGAGAGTAAATTCCGTGGGAGGGGTAAAATACAATTGAAAATTAAGTTGAATCAGAAAATTGGTCAGTGTGCGATTAATCGAATGAGAGAGGCGGCGGAAGCAAAAAGGACCGTATTTACTACAGTTCGCGCATGAAGCTGAGACAGATGACATGCGCGAAAGGAAAACAAAGGGAGAAATGATGCTTAGGAGTTCTGGCGAATTAAAATATCGGTTTCAAATTCAAGGGTCCGAGAGATCATTCAGATCGATCGGGGAGTATCAATTTTGGAGAAAATCGGCTGAACGGTTTAGTCGCATTGTTCAGCACACACACAGACAGACGGACAGACGGGATTAGCTCCATGATAGACACTCGAGGAGTTCGCGACATCGCCTGATAATGAGAGTACATGCCGCGAGCATATGCCGAGTATATGACGAGCCGCGAAGTGAACGAACTGACTTGCCAAAAGCGACAGTGCATAAGTGCCGCTCTCAGTGAGGAGTGATATGGTGACGGAGGTGACAGCAGAGCGCGAACCGCGTGCCAGAGCCGAGAAGCGTCAGACCGACAGCTGCACAGCTGACAAAGACATGGACCTCAGCGGCGATTCCAGACCTACGCCTAATAACAACTTTAAGTCTATATAAACTAGCGGGGTCCGCGCGCTTTTGCGGAAATCGCGCTGTTTTGATGAATAAGTATTACTCGTTCACTTTACATTTGCAGACGGAGCGCTGAGATCTGTTTACATGAGGTCACCGCCGACTGAATGAGAAACGCGCGTCTGCAGTATATACTGACCGTTTAATATGATAAGATGGCGGTGAGCAGCACAGCAGATCCCCGGCGGTGCAAGAACATAACCATTAAGCAATAGATAAATGCAAAGAAGAAATAAAAATATTGTACGTGAATGTTGTGAATAGCGTGTGGTGTGATCTATTTTATTGTATATTATCTTAATCATTTAGGAGCACGACTCCAGCTCACTGTCAGAGAGGTATAATTCGTCAGCTGTGTCCGTAGCGCTTGTGCTGCCTTCGGAGACAGCTGATTGGTCAGATGCTGATTGACATCGGTGCCGTTCGTATATTCTCGGTTGTGTGTTCGGGCCTTCACTTTCAAAAACAACATTAGATCCTAATTCTGCCGTCTTCAAATGTAAAGTGAACGAGTAATATACTCATATCAAGCCTCATGGTATCATTTCAAAGCTAGTTAATCGACTCAATATTTCCCTTAGCAAGTAACCCTGAAAATACCCCTCCCCGATTCGAGAAACCATGTGTGGATTTCCACAGCTGATGGGGCTGTCCGGACATGAGGTGATCCCTACCGCGACTCAGCGGTCACAGGAAGATAAATCTTTTTTTTTTATTTATTTCTTCTCGTTCGACATTCGAAGATAAATCTTCGAAGGGCCGCCGACCAACAAATGAGCGGTTGCAGGCAACACCCGACCGGACCCAGGTCCTAGAAGTCGGCGGTCGCAATTGGCGGCCGAACAGGGACTCGAAGTCGGTGGTCGCAGTATTTAAGCACAGGCACCCAACGAGAGGCAGGCCATATTTACTAGTAAGTTGTAAATGGCCAGATCTTTCTGAAAAACATAATTTTGGATTAAACGGCTGTCAACGTGATTTGGTGTTTAACTGTCTCTCCACCCCAAGCCAGTTGCAGCGAAGCAGTGCGAACTTCGGCCGCACTTCGTTGTCTCATCCCAGAGAGTAACCGAACAAAACTGAAGAAAATGCGCACCTGCCCAAGTCCTCTCATGAGCCGACTCACTTGATCGAACTGTACAAATATTTTGTTCATGTAAAACAATAATTTGAAACAAATAATAATACAACTCAAGCACACATTTTGAAGAGCAGTTGTCTGTAAAGTGCTTTGCAACATTAAATCTACGTACAGTGGTGTTAAAATATTCAGCACTACTCAAAAACTAGCTTTAATTACGCCAATGGTTTCTGTAATCTGAATCAACTCCATGGTAAGAAATGCATCCTTTATATCATCAGGCTCTGAGAACATGTGCTCACTAAGCAATCAGGATTACATTTTTCACTTCTTCTTCATCGCACAATGCTACCTGGGTCCAGTAATATAGATCCGCCCGAGAAGATCAATCGTTTCCATTGTTCTTCAGACTAAACAGTAAGGTTCGTTGCCCATTGACGATTTTTCTTATCGCCTTCGTCAGAAATA
>JAHLJT010000631.1:227878657-227913139 GCA_031308135.1 Acheta domesticus
CCTTTATATCATCAGGCTCTGAGAACATGTGCTCACTAAGCAATCAGGATTACATTTTTCACCTCTTCTTCATCGCACAATGCTACCTGGGTCCGGTAATATAGATCCGCCCGAGAAGATCAATCGTTTCCATTGTTCTTCAGACTAAACAGTAAGGTTCGTTGCCCATTGACGATTTTTCTTTATCGCCTTCGTCAGAAATAGTTTGTTTTGGGATGGGGAGCAACGAGTTCTTCACGGAAATGTATTCTTCACACATCTTGTTCCTGTGTGTTCCTGATATTCAATTTTCACCCATGTGCATGTTGCACATTGGCTATTTATAAGTAATCTCTTCAAAATTCTGAGATCTTTTGCGTTATACGTATACGATTTTACTAGCCGAAAGATTCGTTTTCCTTGATTATTATATATGGTCTTTTTTCAACTTAACGTTTTAAACTTAACTAACACCTTATTCACATAAACATACAAAGCCGTGCTTTTAATGTTTATATAGATTCTCATACAAAACTATTAATAGAGCAATTGCAGACGTGGAAGTGAACACAAATGACTTTTGTGGTATTTAACTTCTTCAAAAGTTATGGGGGAGAAAAATAAGGAATTGTTGACCAAATCCAATGAAATCCAATAAGTATTTTTTAGTGAATATGTTCAACAAACATATTAATAATTTTTTGCTTTTAATGAATAACAACCTTTCCAAGAGACAATTATCTGAAGAAGCAAACAAAAAATTGGGCCGCGAAACGTTGTAATGTTTTCAAGTTTTATCAAGATTACATACGTTATTTTATCAAGAACAAGTGTTTCGTCTAAATATTTTTAAATATCCACCTCCCCTACCTTATTGTTTTTAACCGACTGTTCTTAAAAACTCCGTATAGTATCAGTTAATAAGAAGTGATTTTCTATAATAAAAGAATATTGAATATTCGAAAGGAAAGGGTTTCATCGTTAATTGTAACGGGTTTCTATAAGTCGTAGGGAAATTGCAAAACACATATTTACGAGGCATGTTCAGAAAGTAAGTATCATTTTGTAAAAATCTTATAAAAATTGTTTTTTTACAGATAAAATTTCTTTTCACATGAAATAACATTTCTTTAAACTACTTTTCTTCATAATTGTCACTACTGATCAGACATTTGTCATAGCGAAAACCAACTTTTCTATGTACTCTCAAAGAAAGATACAGCCAATGAAGACAGCCACTTTTAAATACCGTTTCTGAACGCAAAAAATGCGCCAAATCTAGATGAAAATCTTCGCCAAAAGGCAGAGATTAAGGAAGTGATGGAATAATGAAAAAGTGGGTTAGACAATTCAATGAGAGAGGAAACTGTTTTCAAGAAACAGAGTGGGCGGCCTTCGTTTTCAATGATGGGTTCGTTGAAAAAATGAATGAAGAAATTCTTGAAAACAGACGGTTTACTTTTGGAATGCTTTTTGATGAATTTCTCACAAATCGCAGAGCCATTTTCGAAAAAAAAGAAAAAGGAAAAACAAACAAAAAATTGTGTTTAGAAGTGGCTGTCTTCACTGGCGGCATCTTTCTATTAAGAGGCCATAGACAATATGGTTTCCCGCAACGACCAATGTGTGCACAATGGTGACAACTAAGAAAAACAAAAAAAAAATGCAATTTCATGAAACATTAAGAAATGCAACAATGAAAACATTACGAAATGCTATTGTCATGTAAATGCAAATTTTGTCGGGAAAAAAAAATTTATATGAGTTTTTCTCCAAAACGGTACTTACAATCCAAACTCGCCTAGTAATAAGAAGCACAAAGTTAGAAAGTGTAGTTCAAGCATAGTGGTCAAGTTAAGCCTCCTTCAAATAAAATCCTCCATTTTCACAGCTACCGAATTGGCAGACGGCCAGAAGGCCTAAGAAGCCTTCGCCCGGAAGCCGTTCCTGAAGTTCCCAGTCTACACCCGAAAACGTCGCCCGCACGCACCGCGACCTTCGCCAAGCGAGGAGGCGTGGAGGCGGCGGGGGGGCAGGTTACGCGGAAGCCACGGGTGGGGGCGAGGGCAGAGTTGGGCGGCTTCTTAAAACCTCGCGCACGCCATCCGCTCGCACTTCATTAGGCGCCGGCACACTCGAAGATGGCTTGGTTCCTCCGCCTCTCCGCCCTGGCAGCCGCCCTGCTGCTCGCAGCGCCCTCGCGGCGGCCGCCCCCAACAAGCTGCGTGAGTACAGCTCCCCGGCTGGGCGCCGCTCTGCTCTACGTTTCCAACATCGTTTTCTGTTGGGACGGCAACCTGTTTTGGATTTAATTCTTTCGCCAGGACAGCTCGTAAAGTTCCAAAGAAAACGTTAATCAGAATATTTCTCTTAGTTTCATAATTACCCAATCTTTGTGAATCTCCCTAAATCTTTTCCCTCGTATATGTAATAAATAGAAGATAATATAATGCTGCAAAAAAAATCTATGTTGAGTTTTCTACGAAATAGACCTTGTTAGGGTCCAAGATACCAAACAACCATTTTTACTTTCTCTCTACCGCTACCGAGGTAGAGAGAAAGGTAAGTAATGTTGCACGAAAAACCGCGAGTTTCATCAGAAAAACTCTTATTACAGGGCACTAGTAACGAAAAAGTGGATAAATACAGTTACTAATTTTTTTCAAAAAAAAAAAAAAGATCTAACTTGAGACGTAGCCAGAATTCATGCTTGTGGGTCCGTGATATCGAAAAAACGTTTGTCCATCCGTCCATCTGTGAACAATGCTAGCGGCTGAACTCTTTTGTCGAATTTCTACAAAACTGATATTCCTCAATTGATTGGGCTGATGTCGTGGCCACTTGAATGTGAAACCGATATTTTAATTCTGGTGGGAACTTTACATCAAGCCTCCGGGCCATTTTCAATTAAAAAAAAATACATACTTTTTTTTAGTACATTTTGTTTTTAGATAGTGTGAAGAACATTTAAGGAGATGGTCAGATCTCATGTTCGTTGAAAACACTAATGTTTCGAAAATTGCAAAAATTCAAACTTTTTTTCACGCCTTTCCTACGACTGAAATATTAAAGATATAGATTTATTACCTTAATTAAATGTTTCTTCAAGATGAATTTTGAAATAAGATCATGTACAATTTTTCGAAAATTTGAGTATTTTTTGCGTAATTTTGCGTGATATGTAGGCAATTTTTAATTTGGTTTCAATTTTTTCTCAAAAACGTCTCCATCGTTTCTGGGCCAAATGTTGTTGGATAGTCTGAAGGACGTTTTAAGAGAATGATACCAGTCTCATATTGGTTAAAAACCCTGATTTTTCGAAAATTGAAAAAACTTCAAATTTTTTCGGTGTCTTCCTATATCTACAATAATTATTATAAGATAAATATTTTTTTCTTAATAAAATATTTTCAGGCAAAGCAGATCTAAAAATAATGTAATGTTCAATTTTTTGAAAACATGAGTAGATATTGCAAAATTTTGGGTTAAACGAAAACAATTTTTATTTTCTTTAAACCATTTTGCATTAAAATTAGCACAAATTTTTTATTAATGGTACCTTAGATAGCAGAAAGGACGCTTAAGAGATTGGTGCAGGTCTCATATTGGTTGAAATTGCCTGATTTGACGAAAATTCAAACGTTTTCGGCGTCTTCCTACACACTACAATTGTGAAGATACAATTCTTTTTCTAAAAAATGTTTTCATAAAAACCAGACCTTTGAATGTAAAGTGATGACCGTTTTGCAAAGATAAATATTTTTTAATGTAATTTGGCTACAAAATCACCTCCCCCGAATTTTCTGCGCTTCATGTACATACTTGAGAGGTGTTTGAGAGCTATTGCTATTCATTTAAAAGAAAGATTAAAAGAAGGTAACAAAATTAACTTAATTATATAACTAACAAATTACTTCTTTACTCAAGAAATTTTGAACGCTAATTAAAGCAATGTTTCAATTCTGAAAGTTAGAAATGCCTTCTCTTCCTTTTCTTCTTTTGCCTTTTGCCCGTTACTACGGGTCGGCGTGGCGGGGCTCACTTTAAAAATGTTTTCCGCCACACATTTTTATGCAGATTTGGCAATGGTTTTACAGCCGATGCCCTTCCTAACGCCACAAGGGCGCACAGCACAATACACATAGACAACACACACACAATCACAAAATACACGCTACCATGCCCGAGGCGAGATTCGAACCCACGATCCTTCGGTCCAAGATCACCATGAAACTACTGCTTTAGCAATCTTGGCCACCTGGAATCCACAAGATGACTGCTCTTCCTGGCTATCGAAATAAACGCAGGTCTCCACCACGGGCGCTTTCTTTGAATTAGTTAGGTTGGATTATATAGCATTATTTCTAATACTTTACGTGAAAGAAAATTGAAAAAGTTGAGTAAAATTAACTTTTAGGAAAATATTGATTTTATATTACTGCATACGTTGACTTGGGACACAATGCAGTGATGTATATTTCAGAAGTTTATTGTTGAGCAACAACAATGTAAGATAATGAAATGTGAAATTCTTTTGAACTCTTTTCTTAAACATCGACATGCAACCATTATGAGACATTGTTTCATTTATTTCTATATTTATTTAACGCCAAAAACAGAAAAACTGAGTGTGACGTCTGTGGAGAGAAATGTATTCTCTGAATGTTTTCGTAAATTCTGGGTATCCCTACCATATCTCATTTACATGTTGAATTCTGAATGCAGATGGAAACGAATTGTTAGTTCTTCGATTCGTAAAGACAATTTGGGGAAATTTTTTTAGGTGTGCGAATGTATATAGTACTAGGAAAACCCAGTAGACGTTGTCCTGCCCTTCATCTCCCTCTTTCCCCTCCCATCTCCGTTCTCACTGTCTCTCCCTTCCTCCCTCACCCTGTCCCTTTCCCTCTCCCTCCACTCCCCGTCCCTGTTGTCTCTGTCTCTGCCACTCTCTGTCCCTCTCATTCACATTTACTTGCAGATTCGAAACATCTGAGCTGGTGAAGTAATATCGGGAAGCGCCGTACCAGCAAAAATGTAATAGAATGTTCAGGAAGAGTTCATTCTTTAGATTACGGTGTGAGAAACGTTTCTTTGCGGCCTTTGGACTCAAATTTTAGTTTTTGAGGTCCTAGAACGCCTCGTTTAGGAGTTATTTAACGATAGAGATTCAAACTGCTGCCGAGTATGTCACAAGTTGAATTTGACGGGAATATGTAGTGGATATGTAGTGGATATGTAGTGAATATGTAGCGCCATGTCGTGGAGTTACAACAGAATTAACAACACCTAAACCTTCTGGCGAAAAAACACGTAGAAGGGCCAACTTTCATGGAAATCGGTCCAATGGTGTTGGAAGTTTGCTCTTATATACATACCAACATCCTGTTTTATTTATATAGATTTAGCATTGCATGTTCAGACAAGGAGTAACGTAATTCGTATTAAAACGAGCATAATCGGAGAAATTAAAATACTATAGTTTCAATAATTACTTTTATATATTTTCGATCTATTTGCAATGTTTGCCAACGCTATAAGTATTGCATTATCTATTACCTTTTAATTATTTTACTTGCTCGCATTTTTCTGACGCAGAATACTGTAAGGCGAAAAAGCACATCCGATATGTTCTTGAATACACGGCATATCTTATGCACTGAATTCAATGCCAGAAATATATTTTCATTTAAAATTTTGAATAAAAAATTTTCCTTGAAACTCTTTAATTTTCGCACCAAATGTGGTACGTTTTTAAATGAATTTTATAAAAAATGATGACTGAGATGTGCTAATTCGAAAAGAAATTGTGGTATAAATAATATTTCGTAACCATTATTAAAGGCGAGAACGTACATGCTGTTTAGCATCATTATTTACTTTCTAGTAATTTGTCTAATTTTCTTTCATCCAAAAGTAGTACATGACTTTCTTTAGTCCGAGTAACCGAAAAATTGGTGACTGGCAGCATTGAAGTTTACTTACTTCATCATTTGTGATACAATTCGTGATCTTCATTTGCCATCTTCTTTAATAATTTCTTTAATTTAATTTACGATGAATAAAACTTGGCGTGAAAGATAAACCTAAAAGAAGATTTAAGTAACAGCTACTAAAGCATGTGTACTACGCATTCTCTACTACACACTACATGCGGCCTGTGCAACGTAATTCCATTTCCAAGTTGTAGGTGCTCTTTACAACGCTACACAATTTACTTTGATCTAGGTAGACGATCGAGGTAAACGTTCACCGCAGCCAACGTAACGAAAAACGATCGTCACGATTTTCAGCACTCCAAAGCATTGCAGTTGGCATCTGTTGTAATGTTGAGGTCACTCGCCCTGTAGACCCTCACGAATCTTGAAAGACGCGAGCGCACCGCACCGCGGTTGTAAACCTCGCCCGCAGCGGAACGATCGAGCGAGAGGCTTGAAACGGATCGAGTCAAAGAACAAACATTTTATTGATGAAAGTGTTCATTACAAATCTGCTCATCTAAAATATACAGTGAAGACGTGAATCAATAAAAAGAGTGAAAATGGTGGTCGCACAAACCTGCAACCCAGGAAGAAATCGTCACTGTTAGAAATGTCCTTCATGCGGAATTAAATGGTTTAAAGTAAATGTTCAACTTTCTAAAAAATCAGGATATTCGACGAATATAGGACGAGCACCATTGTCTTAAACGTCTTTCACACTATCCAAAAACAAAATTTAATCAAAAACGTTGGAGTCAATTTTTTTGAAAATTATGTAAAACACCTCCCAAAAATAAAATATCGGTTTCAAATTCCAGGTGCCGCGACATCAGCCAGATCGATCGAGGAATGTCAATTCTCACGGACGCATGGACGGGACGGACGGACAGTCAGATGTTTTACCGTCAATCAATTTTTCGGTATCAAGGACCCACAGGTCATCGATTCTGGCTACACTAAATGTTAGAGGGTTTGTTCTAATTTAGCAACTGGATCTATCCACTTTTTCGTTACCAGGGCCCTGTAATAAAAGTTTTTCTGAGGAAAATTCACCACTTCTTCCTGCAGCATTACATGACTTTCTCTCTACTGCGTAAGAGGTAGCGCGAAAGTAAAAATCATTTCCCGCGTGACCTTTTTACCAGGATAACATCTAGACGCTTCATCAACGTAGGACGTGGTAGAAGTGTCGAAGGAAAAATGAGAGAATACTCGTACATCTACATGTTATATTTCTGTGCTTTGTTTATCTTATTACAAGTACCTGTGTATAATAATATTGTGAAACGTAGTTGTTTATATATCAAGTACTACAAATTTATTGTTACAAACCTAGAAATGTCCGATCATCTGACCTGCAGTGCCTCTGGCCGGTGGGACACAGAGTTTGTCACCTGAGGGTGGCAGGATTATCGGCATTAGCTACTAGCTAGGTCGAGTTCATCCGCTGTCTAGAGAAGAATTCTAGCGGGCGGCTGCTCTGATCGGTGGTTTCCTATGGTTTCTCCGATCAGAACCGCCGATTGACGGGGGCAGTACCCCAACAAACGGACCATGCACCGCGCGCGATCTTTCCTTTCCCTTCCTTGACCTAACCACACCTTTTACTAAGACACACATCCACTTAAAAGTACTACACTGCCGTATATGTCGGGATACTAGAGCTTGTCCCGGCTGGTATGGTACCTCACTGACGCGAGACAATTCCTGGCAATCCGACGTGTAGGTCGGCGCACGATCTAGCCATCCAGCTGCAGATCATCGCCAACTCCCGCAATAAAAGATGCACTACACTTACGGGACTACGGAAATCATCCGTTGACGCGACCTGAATCATAAGTAAATCAGTCAGCTAATCAACCAACCAATCAATTAATAAACCAGTTAGGTGAGTGACGGCCAGATGAAAAGAATTCGGACGGTAGTACAACTTCCTTGCGCGTCTGCAACTCACGAGAATTTCCCCCTCCGCTTCAAATATTCAGGAACGTCCTTTTTTGGCGTGATTTTGGTATTCTTCTGAGTAATGCAAAAAAGTAAATTTGAAAATTTCTCCATTGGTTATAATAGCATGTAAATACAAACATCCAAAGACAGTTAGATGGACAGATAGATAGGTATAGCTGCAGATATATAACATTCTTCTTGTCGCAATATCCACATCTGTATTTCCCATTGCATTAATTCGCGAACAACAAAACAAATCTTAGAGGCAAATTATTTCTTTAGCCTTTTCATATTCTAAAACGGCAATTTTCCATATATTTTATTTGAGATATGAATATAATGCCTTTTATTCTTGCGCGGTCAAAACAAAGCCTAAAGGAAACACTTGCTAAAGGCTCTTCTTATGTTTCATTGTTTTATGTTTCAGCTCCTGAATATAAACTCTGCAGAAGGGATGATAATTTTATTCCCTGTCTGGAAGAAGCATTGGTAGTGGCTGTTCAACAACTACGAACAGGCAAGAGATATTTTGAATATTCGATTAACATACAGTAATGGTGAAGTCAGGATCCCACGTATTATTTCGAAGTATAACAACATTTGTTAGAGAGATTATTAATATTCACAATCATAACAGACGATAATTATTCCAACTTACGGAATGTTCATCATTTCTGAAATAGTAATTTACATTACATAACAAGGCCAAGAAGTTATTTAATATTTTCATGTCTAGACACGTTAGTTTTCGAAGGAGACCGATAGATCGAGTCTAGGAATCTCGTTCGTGTCGTGGAATGACACTTTTGCGCCAGATGCACAATATTTTATTTCAAACCACAATTGACCACATATTCGTCTGATATACCAATTTTATTTATCACGAGAATATCATAAGTATTTTTCCTTTCGGGGATTGCTCCGTATTTTTTTTCCAAATGTTGACTCTCAGTTGAAGGTAAATATTGCGGAGAATGTTATGCTGCATTTAGAACAGAGCGAAATAACATTTTTCAACACTTTCTTGGAACTCCACCAGATATTTTCAAAGAAGGAACTATAGCTACTTCAGTGTTACTGCTACGAAACCCTAGAAAACGATATGAAAAATGATATAGCCATTTTAAAGTTGGAGGAATTTCACTTTTGGCTAATATCTAAGGAGCCCATTTCTATGATTTTGTATATTGTTGTCCGCTGCTACAGGGCATAGCTAAGTGAAATTTCTTTACATATGGATTGGAATTGGATGCTATGTAGATTAATATGTTGGTGCATATTTGGCCGATTTTTTCTGTTGCTGCATATTTGTATAATTATAAGCACATATTTTGCACATTTCGTTAAAATTGAGACTTAACTCGGGAAACGTTTCACCCTTTCACAGAATCTCTATATTTGTGAGCGTTCATTAATTCGAAAGGGCTTGTCACAGTTTGCGATTGTTTTTCATCTTTTCTACAGATGATAAAATACTTGGGCAAATGTAGGTTCTCGATATCATTTTTTTAAACCAGGCAGAATAAATGCAACAAGGCATAATAATGTGAGTTTAACTTCAATTATTTATCCACGAACTATAGTAGATTCTATTATGTTTGCACAAATAATTACCTTTTCATTCCAAGCGTGCTTCTCCTGAAATTTAGCAACGAAGGTTTATTCAAGAAATGAAATAATGTTAATTTTAATGGCATGTTAAGTGTATATTAAAGAATTTTTAGTTCATAAATGCATATTTTTAAAAGCATATTTTAAAATTTTTACGGCATAAAAATCCTTTCCCAGCTAATAATTTTGCGCGGGACACAATAAATAAACCGCAAGCTGCCAGTTGGACACCCCTGATATAACATTTTTTTCTAATACGTAATATTTTTATTGTATAACACTATATCGAACTAGACCCTATTGGGGACACCATTTCAATAACCGCATCTGGTATCCTCCTTAATATGGGTGCGGAAACGGATTTTTTTATAGATGGAATGCAGCATACTCATTGTACGGAAATTTCGCCGCTTGTTCACGTTAAAACAGTTTGTTGTACGTGCAAAATGAATAGAGACATATTTGGAGATAATTACATCAATTTTCTTTCTTGTAATGACCTCAATTAACCTCCGAGAAAACGAGATTTTTGCAGGAAAATTATTTTGTAACCTTTGACCTTCAATAATTATTTTTGACTGGGCTAGTATTATTCTCTATTTTTCATTGTTTTTTTAAAAACAACAAAATAAAGCAATTAAAAATAAAATTTTTGATACCATTTTTACACAATTAAAAACCTGTAATGACTGGGCTATATGCGACGTTATGCCATTTCCCGGAATTCCTAGCTCCATGGTTTCGCAAAGTACCATAAAACTCGTCCTAACTTTTGACGTATTTTCAGCACTAATAGGAGAGTATTTTTGACACAGTTCCAGGCTGGTGTTTAAACCCATTGATCTTTCATGCCCTAATTTTATGTAAATACGTGCCCTTTGAAGACCAAAAGGAGGAGTACCGCATTTAACAACACAGAAATGTACTAAAGCAATGTAATTTATTACAGGTCTCCCTGACTTCGGAATTCCTACTTTGGAACCTTTTGTGATCCCGCAATTGGTTATTGGAGACTCAAACGTAGACGCCCCTGTAAATTTACATATCAATTTTTCTGATATAAAAGTTTATAACCTTCATACAGCAAAAGCTTCAAACATACGGTAAGTAAAAAAAACAAAAACATAAAAGAAAAAAACAAGAATTATTTACGTGCTTTTTGTGTCTGAAGAAATTAGTAACACTAATTTTGTACACTATACACTGACAAATTACTGACATTTCTCTTGAGTTATTAATGAAAATTTGAATTGACTTATAACATTTTAATTTTTTCACTTTCAATGGATATGCAAATAGATAAAAACATTCATTCTGCATGGCAAACATAATCAGACACACTGGGTATTTTCTGAGGTCTGTCATTATTTTGCATTTGAACGTACAGTTGCTGCAGCTCTATATCACCCAATTATGAGGCGTAGCACTTTTGCGTAGATATGAGAAGATTATCGATTGTCCGGGTCTTTGGAGATTATCCAGGCCTGTATTTCTACAGATGAGGTACTCGAAACATTTTTCGACGAGTGTTCTGTTTTAAGCACTATAACAACCCTTATTTGTCGCTCTGACTTCATAAGAGACACTCTTAATATAAAAGTGGATAAACCTTGTTCCTGTGCGTAGTAAATTACTTCCTCTAACCCGTTGTGCAGTCTGAATAGGTATTTTGTGGGCCCTTGATATCGAAAATTTGAAGGCAAAACGCCTTGTCTGTATGTATGTCAGTCTCCCTGTCTGTGGCCAACACTATCGCCTAAATCATGGGGTTGATTTTTTCTAAAATGTATATACATGGATCGATTTAAACGAACTCAAAACCCTCTGAGTTTGAAATGTATATTTTTATAACGGGGTAATTTACATTTAACCTTAAAACATTTTCAATTTTTTCACAAAAAATTGTTATCAACATTTTCACAAAAATTGCATTTAATTTGTTTGGTTCGCGAAAATGACGCTTAAAATAATGGTGCAGGTCTAATTTTCTTTGAGATCCTTGAGTTTTCGTAAATTGCAAACTAAATACTGAAGATAGATGTTTCTTCTTTATCCTTTTGACACAATAAGAATTTGCGTGTAATTTTTGCATGAAGTATAGGCAATTTTTAAACAAATATTTTCTTAAAAAATGCCCCAATTTGTTTCTTTAAATTCTTACCTCGTTTGAACGACAAAAAATTGTCCTGGTCTCATTTCCGGCAAACACTCTGTATTTTCGGACCTTGATGAAAGCGCTATTATTTCGAAACTACAAAATTGAAGATAGATATTTTCTGAAAAGAAATCTATTTTAATTGTGACAATATCCTGGCCTTAATAAACCTTCATTAACAAGATAACAGAATATACTCCTTAAAATGTTTTAAACTAGAGGAGCTACAATAGAACGCACTTTCTCGCATTATTGAAATAATTACCTAAGATTAAAAAATTGTAATTTCTGTCATACTAAAACAAATATAACTTGAAAATCTCGAAACCAACCAAGTCAAACGAAGCGCCTGCGATTATATGCATTTATTTCAGCCGCCAGGATTGTGATTAACTTTTACAAATGAAACAAACATTAAAAATCCTTGATGGTTACAGAGATAAGAGTGATAATCCATAATGGTAAGGCCCTACGAGGTATCAACGACAACTTCAAATACAATATAATTTTTATATTAAGAAGAAAATGTCTTACACGTGTTTCGGGAATAATTTATACCATCTTCAGTGACTCTACAGAGAAGAAACACGCAAGTTAATAAATACACACTTAACATATGAAATTACAGCACATAAACACAGGAGTAGATAAGATAAAAATTTCGGAAGTAAAATTATAAAAACAATATAATAAAGTAAAATTTCATAAACAATAATTTACAAAGTAAAATGTAGCTTAAGTAACTGAAGGACTTGCTATGGGTTCTAACGAGTCCCCATTATTCTTGAAATCATTATGGAACAATTTCAAAATAAATGGTTTAATAGCTTACTTTGCTTAAGAATATTAATAATTATTGGAGATATGTCGATGACAATACTTGCCATTGGACAGGTACGAACAGACAATTGAACCAATCTTCTGATTTCTGAAATTCTTTTCATCTTAATTTAACCTTTAAAATGGATTTAGTATTTGTTAGTTCTATATTAAATATAATATCGGCTTTAAATCTATTTCCTTTTGTAAGAATTTTATCTGCATCATACAATCATCATGACTTTCAACAATGAAGCATTTAAATAATTTTAAACAATATGTTAAAATTTTGAAAACCGACAGCGCGTGAAACGTAGCACGGGAAATTCGATTTATTCTTTCGAATTTTTTCCAATTTCCGAAAATACAGAGAGTTCGCCGCAAATATGAATGACATAATTTTAACCAACCTTTGATAATATGAAGAGAAAACGTAAAAAAAAATAGTGCCATTTTTTTGAGAAACAATTGTTTAGGTAAAATTTTTAAAATGGTCTAATTTCAATAAAAATTGCACGGAAACTACTCAAATTTTCGAAAATATCAACATGGCCTTACTTCAAAAGTGTTCTTTAAAGAATTTATTTCATTCAGGGAAACATCTCTACTGTCTTTAAACAAAACTACTTCGTTGTAAGATTTTTTCCAAAGTCAACACACACCGGTCGGTCTGGCCGCACTCCAAGTTCTGCGATTATGCATAACATCATTTAATTTTTGGTAATAGTGTAATAATGCAATTTGTTGCATGTAATAATAATTGTATGTAATAATGTAATTTTTTGTATATGAAACCCTCGAGACATTTTCAAAATTTGCTCAAAATGACTTAAGTACGTAAAAAGGCAGCAAAATAGGAACTATTACCTTGAAAATTGCAGATCCGATTTTCACTAAAATTTCGCAAAAGATTAACATTTTTTCGAAGTCTTCGTAAAATTACAAAATTGAGGATAGTAGTTTTTCCTATATATGAAATTTGTTCTTCAAATTACTTTGTCATTTAAGTCCTACTTTTTAAAAAAATTAATTGTTTTCCCGCAATATAAATTGAAATAAAAGCGGTATAAATACAAAAACAATATTTTTTTAGAAATTGCTTCCATTTCTTTACAACTTTGGTAGAGATAGTGCTAAATGTACATTACATAACATTACATAACAGTATTTCGCTCTCTTCTTTCCTTTTTCAAAATTACAAGAATGCTATTTTTACTTTCCCGTATTCCCGTATTCATACGTATATACGGAGTATCGGAAAAGTTATGTAATGCAACAAAAATCTTCCGACATTTCAACGAATATATTTTTTGGGGTCCATAAATACCGAAAAAGTGTGTACTACTTTCCCGTGTACATACGTATGAACGAAGTAATATACATAGTGTAGGGAAAGTTATGTAATGCTGCGCGAAAATACGGCGGATTTTTGGCAGAAAAAAATCATTGCCGGGGAATGATAACAAAAAAGTGGATAACCCCAGTTGCTAAATTAAGAAAAAAATCCCGCAACACCTGGTGTAGCCTGAATACCCATTTTGTGGGTACTTGATACCGAAAAATCAATTGAAAGCAAAGCATCCATTTGCCCGTCCGTCTGTGAACACCACTATAGCGCAATTTTTCTAAATCTACTCCTCAAGCCTCTATGTCCACGATGGAATATCACACGGCATTTCGCGTCTTTCTCCGTCATGCCCCTAGAGGTGGCATGTACGCAAGCACTGCTTGATACGGTCGCGATCATGCGATATCTGGCAACAAATCTGAGAACGTCGCAAAATATCGTGACACATTCCATCGTGAAGACGGGCCTCGAGGGCAAAGTTAGAAAAATCATAGGAGTGGTTTAGCGCCTAAACCACTCCTATGATTTTCCAAATTGAAGAAAGTCCTGTCCATTTGGCTCTAACCAAAGCTTTTTTCGGCCTCATCCTACAACTACAAAATTGAAGATACAGATTTTTTCCTCCTAATAAAATGTGTTCTCCAAAGTGAATTCCTTGTACATCATGTACATTTTTGAACATCATGTACATTTTTTGAAAATTTTAGTAGTTTTCGCGCAACATTCCGTAAAATATGTGCAATTTTTAAAAAATTACAAAAACAAGACTTTATCAAAAACGGCTCCAAATTTTATTTAAACTTTTGGTAAGGATAGAGCCTATTGTACTCTATGAGATGAAATAAACGCCATATTGCTCTATTCTTTTGTGTTTTCAAAAATTACAAAAATGGAATTTTTTTCACTTGTGTCTCACTCCGTTAATATTTACATT
This sequence comes from Acheta domesticus, assembly GCA_031308135.1. Classification (NCBI taxonomy): domain Eukaryota; kingdom Metazoa; phylum Arthropoda; class Insecta; order Orthoptera; family Gryllidae; genus Acheta; species Acheta domesticus. The sequence continues at coordinate 227,893,432 of JAHLJT010000631.1, forward strand.
AGCGACGAGTTGTTTACCTAATTGCATTAATGAGTACATGCGCTTTAAATAATGTCCTACAAAGTTTCTTGAAACCTGAATCGTTTTCTTTGAAAACTAGCTGAAAATTACGCATTTGCAGAAAAGCCTTAACCCCAGTTTCTCAAAAATGGCTCCAAATTTTTACTTCAAACTTTTCGAACGGATAGTGCAAATTACACTCATTCATTGTGACGTAAAACTAATTTTGGTGTATGTTTTTGTTTTTTCAAAAATTACACAAATGTAATTTGTTTTGAAGATTCCTCATACCGTTAATATGCACATTTCCAGCAATTTGTAACACTATGTATTTGTGAGTTAAGTGCTTCAAATGACTTTAATGATGTTTTTAGAAATCACAAAAAATTCCTGAGAAATAGAGGTTATATTTTTACAGAAACGCTTAAAAGACATTTTCTTAAAAAAGCTTCAAATTTTTTAAAGAAAAATATCATTTATGATGAGGTTTTATTGTTCTTTAATATTCTTAAAATAATATTTCCATTCTACTCTTAGAAAATCGAAAAATTAATAAATGTCAAAAAAATGTACTTTAGGCGGCGATAGATTGCAGCTGGCAAGAGTATGTGTCAAGTCCCGTGTATCGCTAGCCGAGATAAAAGGAAATAGAAAACTAATACGGTAAAGTCTGTGTCATTTTGAAGCACCATTAGTTTCAAAAAGTCCGTCCGTCCATTCATCTGTCTGCCTGTCCGTCTGTGAACACAACTATCGTCTAAACCATACGTAGGAGTTTTTCCCAAATGGATATTCCCAAGTCGATATGGTTCGACTCGAGGCGCTACGATTTTGAAAAAAATTCTTCAAAATTTGCCAGTTCTTTACATCAAGCCCCCAGGACATTTTCAAAATTTTCTCAAAAACGGCTTCAAATCCTGTCTTTAAATTTCTTGTGAGAATGGAGTAAAATATACTTAGTGAGGTGACATAAGTGAGTACTTAGTAAGGTGATATGAAATTGAAATAGTTTGCTTTTTTTTGGCGTCTTCCTACAACTACAAAATTGAAGATTTTCCCTTCAAATGAAATTTGTTCTCCATAGTAAGCTCTTTCATTTAGTTCCTGTATTTTTTTTAAATTTTAGTACTTTTCGCCCAATGTTGCATGTAATAATAATATGTTCACATTATTATATTTATGAGTACATGTGCCTTAAACATCGTCTTATAAAGATTCTCGAAATCTCAAAATTGTTTTGTGAAAACCAAACTCAAAATTCCGCATTTTCAGACGTTTCAAAACGCCATTTTCTCGTAAATGGCTGCAATTTTTTTTTCAAACTATTCGAATGGAAAGGGCTAATTGTACTCTTTAATATGACGTGAACTTCTTGTTGGGGTATCTTTGTTGTTGTTTTTTTCAAAAATTACACAAATGTAATTTTTTTGAAAGATCTTTTACACTTTTAATATGCACATATCTAATAATTTGAAAAGACCACTGTGTTTGTGAGCTAATGTGCTTCAAATGACTCCGAATGAAGTGTTTCGAAAACTAAATTTTTTTTTTGTGACAAAGTGATTCGAATTTCGCATGTTCAGTAAAGCTTAAAAGATATTTTCTCAAAAATGTCTCAAAATTTTTAAAAGAAAATTGTTATGGAGAACGAGGTTTTATTCTTCTCTTATATTCGTAAAATCATGTTAAATTTCTAACATTGGAGGACCGAAAAATTTAGAATCAGAGAAAAATGTAGTTGCAGCGGCTATTGATGACCCCTAGGTAAGAGGATGGGACTAATCTGAAATGCTATTTCTGACCAAAGAAACTTGGAAACGAACTAGTACGAGGAAGTTTGTGTCATTTTTTAGCACCATTCGTTGCTATTAGTTTCAATAATATTAATACATAGTACAGTACGATTGAAATTTATAACTCTGAGAGTTGAGACACGAATAGTAATAGTTCAATGTTAAATTGATCGCATTGCATCTTCATTCCAGATTTGATTACGAGAACTTGCATATTAATGGACATTGAACATGCAGATAAAATCTACGTTGACGCCAACTACGTAATGGACGGGCGAATTCTGCTTATTCCTGCAAAGGGAGAAGGCAAAGTGAACCTTAATTTAAGTGAGTAAATATGACTTTTCGAACCTCTTTTACAAAGTGATGTGACTTATAATTGACAGTAAAACATTTAGAAATCTTATCTTTTTAAAATTGGAATTCAAAATACATAATTTTAAGTAATTAAATCGTTCGCCAAGATTACATTTAATGTAACTTCAAGGACTTACATGTAATATAATACTTCAACATAAATATTATTATTCTACATTATGCATGTTTTTATTGATTTAATTCATCGTATATTTTCTATTTGATACATTTTCAGCAAATTTGGATGCAGACATTACTATTGACGGAGAAAGATATATGAAGAAGAATAGAGATTACATGAAAATTCAAGATTTTAAATTCAAGTTACTAATCTCGAGAAATTGGAAATGCAGTTTGACAACCTCTTTAACGGAGACAAGACCCTTGGTAAGCATAAAAATTGTGTATTATTGATTAAATTGGCAATAATGTAGTGGGAGCAACTGAAATAACTAATTTCTTCTGAAACTTCACCGAAACTGATCTGAATAAAAGTTTCACAAAATTTAATGTTCTCTGTTGTTTGAGAATGCAATGTTTTAAATACTATTAAGAAATACGCGATTGTACCATCAGGTGACTGGAACGGGGGATCGAGGTGCAGTGTCCAGATCATCTGATGCTTTCTTTCAAATGTTTTTCTGATTTATGCTGGATTTAAATTTATTTTTGATTTTAATGTTAAATTATAACGTATTCAATTGGGATTTAATAACTTTCTTTATTGCAGAAAGTAAGTAAAAGTTATATAATTTTGTGAATATGTTTCATCAACTTCTAAAGCTCCATAATCCCCGCCCTCTTTGATACACTACTGAGATTATCGTTTATTAAAACTCTACGATCGATTTATACGGAGACTTTCGTACGTGTAAAATAGGCGTTCGATGCTCTACTATTTTCAAAATTCCCCGTTCGACTTTTAGTGATAGTCTATTTTGAATGAACAGTTATTTGCCCACTATTACTGTTAAAATCCGCTGCAGTTTGCTGATTTGTATGGGTGCCAGCGGATTGGCGAAGTTTCTCCTTTGATGCTGCTCCAACTCTGATTCACGACCATTCGCACGAATTTCGGACCATTTTAATTCGTGGAAAAACCATTGTACATCGACCAGTTTGGGAATGTAAATTATTCCTTAGGACCCCCATCAATGGGAAGAATCGCATGTTGGTGGTCATACCAAATAGTATTACAATTTGTCTATATCCAACTTGACTGGTATAGTGAAGAGTATCTATCAAATTAACTTAAGAAAAAGGTTGACACCTTTTATTTATTTATTTTTTCTTTTTGAGGAACTGGTTCTACATTCACTACCTTGCTTCGATTGCAACGCTGTTCTGTGCGCAGATAGATTCTTAAAAATACTGAATGCGGTTATGATCAGGCTGTAAGGAAACGTTGGAGTTTCCAAGGAGCGATTGCACATAGTGACGATTTCATTTTTTGAACATGCAACAAGCGCTGAAGGCCAAAACGTAGACTAAGGGTTCTGAAAAAAGATCAAAGCCCTAAACGGTGAAACGATGTCTCCTTACGTAAATACACAGAGAGTAAAATACTTCTCTTGGGGTCTGCCGTTGACACAATCTTAAAATTAGCAGGGGACTGTGAACGGCGAAAAACGGAGGTTTGGTTTTCAATTTCGGTGATGTAAAGTTAGCATATCGTTCTGTTGTACCCAAGTTAGCGGGTTCAAACCCGAACGAAGCCGCGTATTTTTAAGGGTGAAAAAATCCTTCGTTCTCCTTTCTTAGGAGGGGAAGTAAAGCCGGCTGTCCCATGTTGTAGATTTACTGCATGTAGAAATTCCTTAAGCCTAAATAAAGCCTCTGAATAAAAATCAAAACGCCTGTGTTCTCGCCCGAGTGATACCTCCTTCCTCTGCCAGAGGGTGAAAGAAGCGTAGCGGAATTTATGTATTAAGGCAGAAGAGCAGGCCTCGTGGCCTGAGCCTCGCCACGGAAAGTAAGGCATCATTGAATTAAATTGAAAAACATAGAAGTTAACAACTGTAACATGTGCAACATTAGGTACGCATTCTACCCGCAAAACACGTTACATGGCAACACACATTTCCATTGAGCACATCTCGAAACGTTTCTTCTTAGAGCCTTGAAAACTTTTTTTTTTTCCCTAAAGGAATAAGTGGTATGCTCTTTAAGCCGCAAACTATATAATGAAACACTTTTTGACGTTATATTACGCGATAGCAGGGATAACCAGAAATGCAGAAAGTGGGATCCAGTGAGTAGCTATTCTCACTTTCATAGCCGTTGTTTCAATTATTATTTTATATTTGTTTTTTGGCGGATGAAATTATTTTTTGGGCCATTTTAAAACATTTTGTTGGCATACTCCTGCAGGTACACAAGCTATTCGTAATTTCCCTGTTAACGATCCAGGGCGGCCACTGCCTTATTCGTGTTTAAGAAGGCATTTTGTAATAAAGAACACTCATTAAATGTTTCAATTTTTACTTTACTTTTCACATTGAAATGTGTAGGAATACGTGGAAGTACACGTGGGGACATACGGGAAACATGCAGGGAAAATGTGGGAAATACATGGGGAACTTTCGCCAGAATAAGCACCTGTTCAGGAGATACACGAAGCTGCCATGGCTCAGTGGTAATGTGCTGGATTGCAGACCTGTAGAGCCCAGGCCCGAATCCCGACGTAGCTATGGATTCTTATCTAATGCTTTCCATTAATGGTGGCTCTGAGGTCGACTCAGTCTCCTTTTCAAGTGAATGCCAGGATCTTTCCTGGGAGTAAAGGCGGTCGGAGCGTTGTGATCGCTACACAACCTCCTCCTTGTGCCGACGGCGACGAATAGGTAGAGCCCTACCATCACCTTCCCCTCTGGCCACATCATCCTGTGTGCAATTGCACAGGGGTGCCTTTTCCTACACTTTTCTAGGAGGTGGACACGTGGTAAATGATATAAAATATGCGAGGGAACTTGTTTGGTACATGTGGATGTCCTGTGCGGGAACTTATGCGGAAAAGATGCAGGGAAACGCGCCAGTAGAGGGGCTGGTGAATCCCGAGAAATGTTTCGTAGGCAATATTCTGTGAAATGGGATGCTTTTGAACTTTCTCTTATATTTTTGGAGACAGCTCTTAAGGGTACCGTCTCAAGAGAGCATAAAAAGGCGTTCTGAAGACAGTAGAAACTCGAAATGTAGGTAAAATTAAATTGACGCGAATCATTACAGAGCTATTGTATTACTGAAGTTCCTACAGTTCAGACGCCAGCTGTCAGAAAACGTATTAAGTTATTTTACTATTATTTGCGAAGTTCGGAAAGTCTGCGGAGGCCCAGCTAGTAGTAATAATTTCTGACAAAAAATACAGACTTGGCCCAAAAGAAAGCCTAAAAGGAAAGCCATTCAACAATTCTGGAGAGAAATTTACATCCGAATGCTCTGAATCTACATATCATTACTGACGCAATCCTACAAAATGAGCCTTTTAAAATGTATTGCAGTCGATTTGGATATGTTTCCATCTCAAAGTTTTAATTTGAAATTGGAATGTAACCAACAATAAATAATTATTATTAAAACAAAAATATCTTGAAAGTAAAAATTACGTAACTAATTAATTTTTGAAACAAACACACAACCATCTGTTCACTTATGTATAGATTTTTGGTTATTTGTTTTCTGCTACAGGAACCTCCATCAATAACCTTGTCAACGAGAACTGGAAAGAACTTTGGTCTCAGCTGGAGTCTCCCCTGGAGGAAATTTTCAGCTACACCTTCAAGGAATACTCGCGTCGAATCTTTGACAAGGTTGCGTTGGATGACGTCTTCCTGCCTCCTACAAGTTAATTGCCTGGAAAATAATTCTTGGTGACCACATCAGATCATATTTCCAAAATATTTTATAGATCTATCTAATGCTTTTATAAATACTTATTATTGTAATGGCCGTAAATGGTTATCGAGTACATATTTTTATTTGAAATTGATGGTATTATCTCTTACATTTTTATAATAATTAAACAGATGAGAAAAAGTTGTATTCCTCTCATAAGAAAAATATTATGATCTCGATGACTGCCACTAAGAAATGCCTCGTGATTCTGTAATAGCATATTTCGACAATAATATTTATGTATCCATCTAATGTTATTACAGATATTTGTAATTAAATGTCAATAAATGACTTACAAATACACTTTCGATTCATTTCCTTCCTTCATATACTTTTTATCTCCTCTAAGTTCGTATGATTATCGTGAATTGTTAACAAATGGCATTCCTCTTTCTAAAAACATCGTGATTGATGTATTATTATTATTATTATTATTATTATTATTATTATTAATACTATTAATAATTATGACGATATATACTCAGCCGTGGAAAATTCACGGCTGACGTTCATGGAAATGCGAAGTATATTTTTCGATCAATCTATCCACAAGACGAACATGTAGAACCATCTGATATCCCTAAAAACGATTATCCTGTTTAACGTTCAACTCTTTCCAACGAAATATCAGTCAGTGGTTAAAATTTCAACTGGCTGTGAATCACACGATAAGGAGATAATGCAAAATATCCTTCGACGCGGGATAGAAAAGAGTTTGTCAACCTTCATTGGAATCTCGTGCACCGTTGAGGATAACATACGAAAACTCTAAAGCTAAGAGAATAATAGAGACAGCGAATTCTGTCTCAAATGAGACGGTACAGACCTCAGGTAGAGATTTAGATATCACTGAAATCAATCACGTCGTGTATGCAACTGGAATTTTAGTACCTCAGATAATTTTGGGACCACCCAAGAACACTGACCGACGACATCCGAACAGAGAAAACAGCTCCGTACCCACCCATGGGCGAAAATAATTTGTTGGGTACGACGATCATTTGCATCTGCCGCAATCACATGTCATGGACAACGCGCGCTCTGTGGGCCGCTATACTGCGATTTTAGTATCTTTACCCCAAACAGGAATCAGCTGTTTCGCTGCCATCCAATCGGGAGCTTATATTTCGCGACAGTGCCGTCACTATGGTGACGTTCAAGCTCCCGATTGGATGAAACCGTCAACAGCTGATTCCTGTCAGGGGCAAAGTTACGAAAATCGCAGTATAGTGGGCAGCGGCGCGGCCGGGACACGCGCCACCGGGCCCGTGGCAAGAGGCGAGTCTATGCCAGCGCTGCGCCTGTAAAGCGGCTGTAAAGCGGGATGTAAAGAGGCAGCCGCTGGTAGCCGCGGGCTTCCGCCAGGCTCACGCGCCGACCGAGCCAGGGAGGAATCGGAGGTGACGACATCGTGGGTATGAGAGGGTCGTCCACCCTTGCCGAAGAACGGCCCTACCGGGTCGTGGCCCTTGGGACGACAGCCGGAGGCGAAGGAATGCTGCACTTCTGGGTCCCCGCCCCACACGGCCGACGGACGGACATGACTAGAAGCGTCACGCCGTTATGGAGATAGACGTTTCTTGTTCTTTCTGGAAAGGCATTTTTGGTTATGTAAAAGAGTTATAGAGAATGTACATACACTGAATAAAGGGATGTTGAAGTTGATGTTTAACGTTTCATTTACAGAACATAACAGAATTATGAAAGGAATAACCGATATGGCGTTCAATATTACATTTTAACTATATAAACCGACGTGAAAATTTGGGCGTCAGGAAATAATTCCAAGTAACTAATGAAACAAATATCATTTGTTGATTAGCCCGTTACCGTGCTAGCTCAGCCTATTTGTGGGTTCCTGCTCAGTAACAATTCGCTTTCCTGGGATCAGCAAAATTGCCACTGGATCCGCCCTCCATACGGAGAAACGCGAAATCTGAAAGTATTTCTTTATCAATTTGCACAGCAAACGTGCTAGATTGCACAATAATATTTATGTAAACAGCTTTCATGTAAACAGAATGACAAATTAATTCTCGCCACACGATCCGGCATTTACGGCACCCCACTGTCTGCTCAATTGTTTAAACAAGCTGAGTGCGCACCATAGTAACGCCCTAACAACCGCGTATGTTCAAGTTCTACGTCTATTTCATGACGTTCGCTGTGAACTATCTAACCCGCCATGTTTTGTACGTCACAATATCACTCTTAGCAGAGGCATTTCTAAATCAATGCACACCCTGTAATGTTCAACGAAAAATACTTGATGTTGACCAAAAATACCAAATTAAAATGACACAAGATTAATGGTAGCTGCGCAGCTAAAACAGATAATCCAAGCACAGGCTCAAAGCATTAGACGTTACAACTTTGTTTCCTGGTTCATAATTGATTGTTTGAAACAGATGAGAAGAGATTCCATCGTAATCTGATCCAAACACCGAAGGGCAATGCAGTCACTTCTTCAAGAGATGACGTCGCAACATTAGGAGAAGAAATCTGGGAAGGAAGCAGATCCTACAACAAAGACCAATCTTGACTTCAATTTGAAGTTGATGCTGCCGATGAACTTGTACAAACAGTGGGACATGATCATAAATTCTCGAAAGAGGACCACTTCCAAGCAATTAAGGGGTGATATAAAGCATTGAAGGCTTTCACGGCCGGAGTCAATATTCTTGATGTCTTCCGGGCTGATGGGCCGTGGCCCAATTGGCTTGGAACTGCCAAACGTTTCGCCCACGACTGCGGTGGGCATCTTCAGTGGCGAGGTCTCGGGCGAAGTGTCCGGGAGAGCAGCTTACTGGCGACTGGCTTAAGGGGTGAGTCCAGAAACTAAATTTCCCTTTTTTTTGCTTTAAAAGTACACGCATTAAGGCGAGTACATTGCGCATGCGTAACAGATCTTTGACAAATCAACCATGTGCCGGCTAGACAGATCCCACTGAGTTCCAGGAGCGCAGCACCTTTGGCCCGAAATGGCGACATTTATTCGTTCTCCGTCGCCTGGGAGGTTCAGTCCGTGATAAAGTTTCTTAATGCACAACACATCCCGCCGCTCGAAATTCATCATTAGAGACCGGATTTTTATGTAATTACATATTTTTTGTCTTTCTGCTTACCTTTCTTAAATTTGTAATATTGACAAATCCCTCCTAATTCAATATCGAATTTTGTCGTTACATATTTTACATATTTAGTACCGTATTACATATTTTACATATTTTGCTGTTTTCACAATATATTTTCTTATTTTATCAATTTTCTTCAATTTAATTCCATATTTTTTTATGAAGATGTTTTTTTTAATCTTCATTTTCCCTACATTATTGGGGAAATCTAGGAGTCCAGTATATCACTGACATTGCGTTTTGTGATCTGTAACCTCAATTTCCGAGAAAAATTTGCAACCGCCGAAGTGTAACACTTCGATGAAGATGCTACAGTGTATGTTTCCTGGTCGTAGATCTCGCCAGTCTGTGCGATGGCTTCTATTGCGTTTAGTTCGGCTGCTAAACTACGGTCCTGGATTACAATAGATGAAGCTATTACCACTGACGAGAAAGTTGTATGATGTACAAGTGAGCTGCTTTTCTAAATGTAAGTTCTTACTATGTAAATGGTTTTTAATTAGAGAATTTTAATATTACATATTATATTCGATTTTACATATTTATTACATGTTCTTACTGTTTTCATTACATATTTATGTACATATTTTGACGTTTAATACTACATATTTTTCCGGTCTCCATTCATCATCAGCTCTTTTACTTCGGTTTTTATATCGTGGCACTTCAAGCCCAGTCTTCACGATGGAATATCACACGGCATTTCGCGTCTTTCTCGTACCGCTAGATGTTGCGTGATCCCGAACGTATAAAGCAGTGCTTGCAATCATGCGACATCTAGCGGCACGACCAAAATAGACCCGAAATACCGTTTGATATTGCATCGCGAAAACATTGTGAATCGGTACTGCAATTTCCTCCTTCCAATTTTGATGGATCATATTATTATTATTTATAGTAACAGCCATGAAGCGCGCAAGGTACGGAATCATGGCTTCCCTACACAGTTTGATCCTTCGGCTTGAAAGCAGATGCAGGATGTCTGTTTAAACAAGCCGCCTTTTCACTGTCATCTGTAATTAACGAACCGTCTGCTCCGCATATCTTTGGAATACTATCTTTGTTCCCTTTTTTTATGTCTCACATACTTGAAGAAATTTTGCCAACAGGTCAATCGGTCGTTTAGAATTGATTGAAGGAAATTTTTTGGGGTATGTAACTTTCATGCTAGTATGCTTTTAGATATTTGTAGAAATTTGTTTTTCTGTTCTTTGTATATATTGTTTACTGTACGCTTTCCTAACCTGCCTTTTCAGTCTCCTCACTTCTTTGTTGTAATACACAGGATCCGAGTGCCACCGTAGTTTACTGGTAGACACGAGTTTTGCTAAACATTCTGAAATGACGTTCTTAAAATTTGTCCATACCTGTTCTACTGTATATCCGCTAGAAACCCAAATTGGAAAATTGTTTTTCAAATACAATTGCATGTTTGTGACGTTTGTTCTAGAGAACTGAAAAAATTGTCTTTTTTTTACAAGATCATTTCGCTTACCCTCTCTGCACATTTTAAAAAGGACTCCTTTGTGATCGCTAATTCCAGGAATTACTTCATAGGGAAGAAGTTTGTCCACCGGTCTGATAAGGAACACGTCCAGTAAAGCATTACCGTTTGGTCACAACCTATGTTCAGCTGTTCTCCCAAACCAGCTCCTTAATGAGGCGTTGGGCGGCGCCTTCAACCCCCACATCCCCCTCCCCTCCCATGTAGCGTGCGGTAAATTTAGGTCTCCTCGAATAACGACATTTTCCCCCTATTCCTGATTACGCGGGTTCTCTCTATATGTCTTGCCAATGGTTCATGTCCATCTTGCTGTGATCTATACGCGCCTATAATTTCCCATTGATTTTTTGAATTTTAATCTCGAATGTCTACAGCTATGATTTCAATTTTGTCATCCACTGATGCCTCTATTGCTTCAAACTTGTCTTTTATACATATAAAAACACGCCCCCCCCATTGCAATCTACTCTATCACGCATGAACGTTAAAAAATTTTGTCTAAAGATTTCAGAGTTTAATATTTCTGCATTGAGCCATGCATGACTCCGTACCTATCACGACATCTACATTATAAGATTCTACCGTGTTCCAGAAATGAACAGTTTTATTGTAAATGCTCCTGCAATTAACCTGCAGAATAACTGGAGACTCACGTGCGTAATTAATTAATCTAATGCCACCATCTCTGGCCATCGTTCCCGCGTCGCTGTCTAGCGATAAGTCGCCATTCGTCGTCGCCGCCACAGTGCCATCCCTCGGTCACGGTTTTCGTCGACCGTCACGGAAACCGTCTCGGTCACGGAAACCATCACGGTTTCGTCCGACCGTCGCCGCCATTTCACCAACTCCCACTGCCGTTACCACGTCAGAGTGCGTCGCCGTCCCTCACCGCCGCCACAGCGTCACTGTACGTTGCCGCTACGACACCGTCCCAAGCTGCGCTGCCGTCCGTCGCCGATATTCCCTCAAAGACCTTCATAAGGGATTCGACAGCCCTTGCGCCACCGCCATGGGGTGTCACGAGCTTGTGGCGGGAAGTTTCGGGCCTCCAAAGCGCGAGATGACACCACCTACCTTTAAGGATCCCGAGCGATTGAGGTGCAAGCCGTCACGACCGAAATCGCCGTTCTGCAACCACGAATTTGGATCCACAAAGAACACATTCCTTCACTGTGCCACCCACTCGAACATTCGGTTGACTATATCAACCCGTCTCCATGGAATGTCAAGACGCCTGAGAATGCCACTAATCTTGAACTGAATCCTCATCACTATCTTTGCTTTTGGAAACTTCTCTGGCGCTTTTATCACGAGCTCACCCATATCCCCCATGACAAAGTCAATATTTCTCTTCCTCAAATCATTAGCACCGACATGTAAAATTACGGTATCTGGCGTTCCGAGGTCCCTATTCTCCACTTACCTTCGCAGCTGCTCGGTTCGAACTCCCGGGAGGCACATAACATCCAAGTGTTTGTTGTCCTTGCCTACATGCCTTACTATCGAGTCGCCAATAACGAGAATGGGTTTTCTCGCAATTGGCGCCTCTACTATTGGCTGTGCGGCGTCTCTTACTGTAGCAGCTCGAAGTTTATCCTCCAGGGCTGCGTTTAACACACGTAGCTCCTGGATTTGAAGAAGATCAGCTTCCAATTTCTCTTCCAGTTGACGCAGTCTATTTTCTTTGCACTTACTGCAAAACCATTTGTCGTTATCTCTGTCCCCATTTTTACCACAACTCATATGATACCAGAGTCCACATAATTCGCATTGCTTGCCGGATTTTAAGTTGTTATCGCAACCACTGCACAAGATGCAGATTGAAATAACTTCTTGTCCCTGGTTAGGTGCGACACCTCCAATTAGCAATAGTACCGCTATCGTGGTCGCACACAATGATGCTGCTCCAACAGCCCCGTCCCAGCGAAACGATGCCGAGGAGTTCGCCGAAGAATGCAGAAGCATATTACAGAATATAGGAATTAGAAGCCCATCCCATACAAACCAATATCACAAAGGAAGTTTCGAAACTGTGAATCTCGGAGCAAACTCTCCTTTGCTTGACAAACACAAGACTTCTTTTTGATTACGATTACGGAAATAGTCTTCATAATTCCCAGAATCAGAAAAGAGAACGTAGCTTCCAACCTCGATACAAGTCTGTGATGGGAGTTTAAGACAACGATTAATGTCTCTAACATAAACTCCGATTTTTCTATAGTGGCCGATGACATTAATCATTGTAACATATCATGCCTTGTAAAATGAATATTTTTAATTAATTCGCGAATGTCTTTCTTAACGGGGCTCATGGCCTCAGAAATATGCTTACCACTGTTGGAAAGATTCATATAATTGATATAATTGAAAAGATTCATATAATTGATTAATATACGATTTGGAATAAGTAGGAAGGTTTATTGGAATAGGTAGAATCATCGGATTCCAATTTGGAACGGCACACAGAACAAGCAATTTTATATTTTAAAGAAAATGCTGCCTAACAGAAGATATATACAAGGGAAGACTCCTTAATTTCGATATCCAAATAATTTCTGTCCAATGTAAGCAACACGTATCGGTCATTTGCAATGAAACAAATCTCACTTAAGTGACACAGTGTAAACATACAGGTTATGAAGTTCATAAGCTGATATTATTTATGAATGACAAAAATATAAATTCGACAATACATAAACATCTTCACTTCTATTTATAATACGTGTGGAAGACACGTTTCTTCCAATATAAGCGAGGAACAGGTACTAAAACTGTAATAAAAAAAAACTACCTTCGATAACAAAAATCTATAATTGCACTATTATCACATGCTACTCAACGGCAAAAAACTGAACAAACACCATTTACTTGAATTACTTCCGCCGATGTCTGGGTCTATACAAGGTTCATCGGATTCGCGTCGGACTGAAGGACAGCATTGTCAAATCTTCACTCTCCGGCCTGTATTAAAGGTAGTCGTGGCAGTACCCTAACCAACAGGTCACGGACCGCAAGGTCTTTCCCTCTTGTTTCTTGTCCTATTCACACCCCTTACTCAGGGCTGGCAATTGCTGTTAAGTCGTACTGAATAGTTTACCCGGGTGGGGTTCCCCCCCCCCTCACCCCGCCATCACGCACTGAAAGTGAATAAGAAGGGAAAATACAAAACACATTTATTTAAATTGTTATGTTCTAATTAAATTGGCAAATGTATTTTATGGAACTTCGGCAATTCAGTTTTTCAATGCAAAAACAATGCTGAGCTTTATTTAATGATCCGCTGAAGTTATGCTTTGCGAAAAACGGTGAATTTTCCGCAAAAAGCAACGGCCCTGATAACGAAAAAGTTGATAAATCCAGTTACTAAATTTAGAAAGAAAAAATCGTCTAACACATGGTGTAGCCAGAAACCATGTTTTGTGGTATCGACATAATCGAATGACGGCAAAACATCAGTCCGTATGTAAACAAGGCTAGTCGTTAAACCATTCATCAGATTTTCTCCTAAACTGACACATTCTCCAATCGACCTGTCTGAAGTTGCGCCTCCTTGAATATGAAACCGATATTTTAATTTTTTCCGGGTACTTTACGCGAAGTCCCCGGTATATTTTCAAACATTTAAAAAAAATAGCTCCATCGTTTTTAATTAAATTTTGTTGGATAGTGCAAAGGATCTTTAAAAGATTGGTGCAGGTTTCATTTTCGTTGAAAATTCTGATTTTGGGAAATTGCAAAAATTCAAAATTTTTTCCCACGTTTTCTACCCTCTCGGGATTTTTCGTGTGGGTTGGGTATAACTACTCGCATTATCCTCCGGGCATGCCCTTTCACACACACTCACGTGCACCACACTATCACACATGTCGGAAGGCCGTTGCGCTTAAGATTTTGTTCTGGCTAGAGCGATGCTACGCTTGAGGGAGATACCTGTTTGGTCAAAATTCCCGCAAGCCGACGTAGGCTTCTGATCTAACCATGCAGCGGGGGAATATTAGGCCCGCAACAGACTACACCGAGAAATGTGTTTCCAGAAATGTCCGACGAGAAATGTGAAAAATCGAAACAAGGGACTCTTATGGACCCCTACACACTTGAAAGAGTTTCCTCGTTCGCCTCTGCGGAGGCGAAAGAGTTCCTCACTCGCGTCGGTCAGCGAGCGAGTTTTCTCGGACACTTTTCTACTCCTTCACTTGTTATACGACATTTAGGCGTTCACTGCCGCAGGAATACACCAAACAGTTCACAGAACTGAGTGAGGTTATAACATTTGGCAGTAAAAGATGCGATAAACTACCAGTTTTTTAATTGTGTTTTTCAATTTCCTCTTCAAACGGAAATGAACAAGTAAAGACTTGTATGGAAGATATTCTTGTGTTAAACCCGCTCATAATGAGTAATATAAAAGAAAAAATTTGAAGCAAGAAACTTGAAAGGTAATTTTGAAAGAATTGAATTAATTTTTCACTTTTCTTAATTGGTATTTATTTGGAATTTATGAATGAATTTATTAATTGTGAATTTTATTATGAATTATGTGATCATTATCTATTCATTATTCAACCAACAAATAGAGTAAACCAGAGCGTGGTAGAGATTACGGAGTTCAAGAAAATTTGATGATGTACACTTCTCCCTTATACGTACTTAACTTCCTGTTTATCTACATTAAATAATGATCTGTATGCAATGTAGTAGTGTGTTTCTCTCTACGTAATTCGAACTCGTTAAACTAATGGTTTACGATTATTGTAACAAAACAAGGATATCACAAGTTAAAATTACATAAGAGCATTTAATAAAACAAACAATGGGACTCTCAGATCATCTCATAGCTAAAACTGCTGCCATCACTCTCGTTTT
This sequence comes from Acheta domesticus, assembly GCA_031308135.1. Classification (NCBI taxonomy): domain Eukaryota; kingdom Metazoa; phylum Arthropoda; class Insecta; order Orthoptera; family Gryllidae; genus Acheta; species Acheta domesticus. The sequence continues at coordinate 227,908,974 of JAHLJT010000631.1, forward strand.
GTGGCACATTAAGGCATTTCGAGACATCGAATAACCTCTTTGTAGTGTGTGGACGCAGCCTCGCCGGCCTCTTTCCACATTTCTCGCAACGCGTTCCTCGGTGTAGTCTGTTGCGGGCCTTACCGTCTACTTCTGCAATAACAACATGCACTACACTCGCGGGAGTAATCAATTTAGCATTTGACGCGTCCTGAGTCACTAATTAATCCTACTGCTAAAATTGGTTGTGAATGTGGTGGCCCCCTTCTTCCTTCATTGCCAATTCTTCTTCTTTGAAGATAACTATTTAATTGTTCAAAACACCACAAGCTACACCGTATAATTTAATAGGATTCGGTGAATTTCTCAAGCCCGTTTGGAAGCAACGAAACAGGTTTTTTCAGATTCCGAAACATCTGTCCAGTGTTTTTCGTTCTCACACTTCTTTCATTATGAAGTTTTCCTTATTCTGGTATTCAAAACTTGGCTGAACAAATAATCGGATTCTCTCAAGAACCCGCCAAAGCCTTCAATTGAATTGCCCGGGCACAATTTTTTTGCCGATGTCGATTAACTAAAACTTTAGGCACCTTGGGCACTTCTGTATCATCATGCAACAATGTGTGCAGCATTATATGAGTTACAAAATAATCAACCTCAGCAATAACACTTTTTTTATGAAAACATCACAAAGTTAACTTTCGGGAAACAGTTTTCCCATTTTCAGCGGGTTACCCAAGCGAATAGGATCACACGAAAACATAACAGTAGTCTTGATTGAAATATTTTAATTGTTTCGTTAACACACAAATTAATCGTAGTTAATACACAAATTAATTGTGGATGTTTGAAAAATGCAACCCTCTCCTAAGATTCTTTCTGTGCGGTCCGTCTCGGACATAACTTACCCCGTACGTCTTAGGACATCTAATTTATAATAAAATCGTTTTCCCATTTTCAAAAAACTCTGTTCTCTTTCTTTTGTTGTTTCATCGCGATGAATGTGAAGTAAGAGTAATCTGATTTTGCTTTCTTCAAGCATTATGGCACAAAGTCAGGCTTTTGCTTAACACGGAGGCAATAAGGAACGTTTAAAGATCAAAAGAAATTAAATATTGAAGAATAATAATATTGAAATCCTGAAAAATGTTTGAAACAATTAGACATAAATCCTTATCATTTAACCTCTTAAGAGTTTCTATAGAGTGTTTGAAAAATTACCTAATTTTGATTTTCTTTCAAATTACTTTAATTTTGATTCATAGAAGAAATAGTTTTTAAAATAAAGTAAATATGTTTATCAACAATGTACTTCCGTTGGCTCAAAACTTTTTTTTAATTGAGCTTCGAAGTGCGTATCTCTTTCCAGTCGCTGATTATTTAAAGATAACATTTTATTAATGACAGCACGTGGCTTTCGCCAGATCCTTAGTTATATTCCAAGAAGTGTGTTGAGTGGAAGAGAAAATGTGGCTAAGGCGGAAAAAGTTCAATAGTAAATTACCTGAGGCAAATGAATCATTCAGGATCTATGAACTATGAAGGACCTATTCATTTCCATCAGTTTCCTTACGCTCCCAGAAACTTATTTTGTCAGGGCTTCAATACTTTTCAATTTCTCGCATACTTACTAACATAAGAAAGAAAGTATTGTAATCGTGCGCCGGAAAACGGTGAATTTTCGTTACAGGTGATCTTCGCCCTGGTGAGGAAAATATTGCTAAATCCAGTAAATATAGAAAAAAAATCATCTAACACGTGGTGTAGAAAGAATTCATGTTTTGTGCGTCCTTGATATCGAAAAATCGATTGATGGCAAAGCTTCGTCTGTCCATTTGTCCGTGCACAACGGTGTCCGTCTGTGTACAACACTAGCGCATGATCTCTTCAGCTGGTTTTCTCCAAAATGTGATAACTCCCAATCGTTCCGGCTGATGTCGCGGGGCCCTGGAATTTGAAACCGACATTTTAATTTTGGCGGGTACTTTACGTGTAGCTACTCGAACATTTTCCAAATTTAAAAAAATTGGCGCCAATTATTTATTATTAGATTTTGTTGTTGGATTGTGCAAAGGACGTTCGTTGAGACCGGCGCAGTTCTCATTTACATTTAAACCCCTTATTTTTTGATAATAACAAACATTCAAAACATTTTCGGATTCTTTCTACAACTATAATATTGAGGATATAGATTTTGTTCTAAATTAAATCTGTTCCTTAACGACAAATCTTGAAATGAGTTCAAGTTCAACTTTTCGAAAATAAGTTTTCTTGTAATTTCGTCCGAAAGATAAACAATTTTTAATTTTTTTTTTCTTAAAAAACCGCTTCAAAGTTTTTCTTTAAATTTTCTCCACACATGTAATAAGGGCTGGTAAAAAATCTCAATTTTTTTTCAATAAATAGCCCCTTTCTCCACCTTCAAAAATTCAGTGTAGATGTAAATTATTATAGTAATCGAATTAATTGTCGATTTCCCAAGGATATTTTTCTATAGAAATCTGAAGCATCGTAACTCCAATTCTATTTACGACCACTCTCTGATTATTTTTTTATTATTCAGAATATGTAGCTGGTACTCGACTAAAACTAAACATTTTGAACCAATTATTTCATAAAGAAAAAAATTATTTTTTATTTTTTAACTTTCTGATACAAACAAATGTTTTAAATATGTAAATTAAATGGTACAAATATTATTTTAGTTCAGCCACAAGTTGAAATGATGTGTTACTATACAAATAAGAATTACAGTAATAAAGATAATATTGATTACAGAACACAAATGGTTTTCGAGACTAATTCTAGAATCTTTGTTTATAAAAATATATCCTTCTATGAATTTTCAAATTGAATGTAATCAGTTTTCGAAGAGTTATGATTCTATATTAACCAAATTTAATAAAAAATACAAAAGTTTTTCAGTAGATATTTCAAATAAAGTTATTCTCAATACGCAACAACCTTCATGTCCGTATTTTTTACGTAGTAAACGTGGACTTGTTTAATAATTTATTTTATATTCTACAAATTCATATTGTGATGTAATAAAATTAATGACCTGATGATGGAGACATAAATAGTCTCCGAAACGTTGTCAAGATAACAAATATATATTGTTTATGACTGTCTATAATTATTTGGAACTTTTTTATAATTCAACAAATAAAGATAATAGTTCTAAAGTTATGATGTTACAGCATAGGGCCTATTTCTGTACAAATACTTCCGTTATCTCCAAAAATAAAATTTCAAAATTTTTTTTCTTAAACGGTTTTGTTTTCATTTTAAACATATTTATATAAAAACACACAAAAATAAGTTATTAAGCAATATTTTTTTTTTGTATGTTTGGGCACAACCATCCGCAGTCTATTTTTCTGATACGTACTACTGGATCCTTTTCTACTCATTGTCGGTCCTCCGCTGAACTCGAGAGTCTGCTTGCACGAGTCACATTGGACCTTGCGTTCGGGTGCGAAGATTGTGAGAGGTGGTTCTGCGTTTCAAATTCATCCAGTCGAATTTCTCGGAATAGCCGATGTCCTCACTTTCCTTCCTTCCCTATGAGAAAGGGAATACCGACGCAAGCGCGTTCTCTCAACTTCTCTGCATTGGCAGCCTCTCCTCGTCCTTATTTATTTTCCTGGATCAAAGAGATAGACTCATCATCGCCAACTAGATTTGAAAGACCGAATGCTAATTTCATCTCTCGATGTCTTATCATCAGTGCTCGAATAACTGCTGACATCGCCTTTTTATTGGCTCATTCTAGACTAGCTAACTCGTAAATGAATTTTGTCACTACATGAATGTGAGAGATGTGTATTTTTATTGGGCAATTTCTTGTCATTTTTTGGCATTTTTCAATTTTTAAGTCATTTTTCTGGACCTTCTTCCTTTTTACGCATTTCGTTCCTTTCCGTGTTTTTGGTTAGTGAATGTTTCATGAATGTATGACACACTAAAACAAAGTTTTTATTGTATCCTCAGTTCATGATGAAATTTTCTACTACAGTGGACTCTGTTTCTCGAACTCTCAAAATTACACGGATCTTTGGCAATGGCGGTTGGTGCCCCAACAGCCCGGAGGTTGTACCTCCGTCGAATGATGGAAGTGTAATTTCCAAAATTCAAAACACTAATACATGCTAAAGTGCAGGCAATTCAAGTAAATTAATTAAAAC
>JAHLJT010000631.1:227914139-228044679 GCA_031308135.1 Acheta domesticus
ATGATTTTGACTCGCAAAGCAATCGACTTGCGTTCGAAGGTAGTTTTCAAATACATTCTGGTGTCAGGGGTCCGCAATGAGAAAAGAGTGTCGCTCAATGCACGTTGCATTTGGAAACGGCTTGAAGGGTAGCATTTGTGAGCGACTGCCATTCACTTTCCAAAGAAATGGAAGTTGTCCGGACATGCGAATTTCTTAGAAACAATTACCTATCTCGAAAACGTCAAGCGATAGCGCCGCTGGGATTTGGCGACAATTTTGCACATCATTCAAAAGGCAGTTTAGAAAGACATAAAATAATTTCGCAAAATTTGTAAATTTATAAACAATTTCCAAATTTTGCAGTTCTGGAGAGGAAGGGCTCCGTATATTCCAGAACCGAAAACTGCGAATTAACAATTTTTCAACAATTAACAATTTTATAAACAATTCCGAAACATGCGCTATACGGAGGAAGGGGCCTCAAATTGTCTTTGAGGTGAATATTGCAAAATAACAATTTTGATAAGCGATGCAAAATTATTACAGAATACCTAGTTTAAATGTTGCAAAAACTTTAAATTTCGTAAACACTGTATTTGAACACTATTACTTCGCCAAAACTTCCCACTCCCCCTTATTTTTTCCGATCCTGGAGTCGCCTTCGCACACTCATTTCTTCGTTCGGATCCGTAATATTCGTTCACGTTCTTAAGTTGTTTTGTGTTAAAAGAGGGGATTCAATTGATTTTTTGCAAGTAAAATCAGAATTTAAAATTTCCCATTTCCTTTTCAAATCCACTAATTCTATTGCATGAGCAGAACTTTTTATGTCGTATTGTATAATATTATCTTTATTGATATACTTCTTGTAGACGATCGAATGGCTTGCATGACGACGCGTGGAAGACTATCCTCGCCCCCCTGTGCCTTCTACGCCAATACACTTCAATCGTTCGGATAAACACGCGTATCATAGAGAACGTTCAACTAGCGATCATGATTGCGGGAAATGTCCCTCATCAGCTTCTCAGTCGTTGGCATTGGTGTCCGACTGTTCTTTTTGTAATAGTCTAACTATGAAAGAACCAGATGGCGTTATCGTCCCGTACAGTGTGCCAGAATGCGCGGAAGACGGGCACTTCTGAATTTGGCCCGTTACCCATTTTCTGTGTCGAGAATGTACGACCAACAAATTCAAACTGATCGCATGATAGCGGCAAACAAACCGGCTACAGTTATCCGGGATTTGGGAGAAAAAAATCGTGTTTACTTGTCGATGTTGCTGTACCTTGCGATCAAAACGTTGTTACCAAGGAGGCAGAGAACGTTCTTAAATACAAGAGTTTGGAATTGTGAGATCAACCGAATGTGGGGCGTAAAAGCGCAGGTCGTCCGAGAGTCTTCGGAACTCTGGGATTTGTTCAGCAAAACTTGTGTAAGAAATTGTGTAACACTCCCAGGTAATTCAAAAGACTGGGAAGTGCAAGAAATCGCTTTATTTGGAACCGCACACATTTTGCGCGAAGTATTGTAGAGGCACCCGACAGTCCCTAGATCTGCTCCTTAGGTAGCTGGTTGCAACGGGCGTAGATTTTTATATCAGCCGATTCGTAACATCTTTAGTCGTGATTCGTGAAATAATAATAATAATATAATAATAATAATAATAATAATAAAATATATTTTTCGACAGTTTAAAATAACCATTGTATTTTTCATTCCTGATTCAAAAAGAATAATTTACGTTATTGTTCCACGTAGAAAATAACTTCCACAATAACGTAGGCAGTTCTGGCGGAGCAGGTGGGAAGGGTGACGAGGCTTTCGTTGAGATATCTCACTGCTCCCTGCTGTTCCCCGATTTCGCGTAATACGCAAAAGTCGTCCCCATTCATCAAGCCCGCAAACGCTGGATTCCGTTCTTCTTTCAACTAAAGCCAGGCGCATTGACATAGAAACCTAAGAGGGTAAGGGAAAGCAGTCTTCCCTTTGGAACCCCCGCCTCGGCGCGTCTTAGAGACGATAGTACGCCGTTAACATACACTCTGAACGTTCTCTCTGTGAGAAAACTACCGATCAACCTAATGTAGAAGTGCTTATCCCCGTCTCGATGAGACATGAGAGTGCCTCATGCCACACCATGTGGAAGATGATCACATGTCCAGGAAGACGGTAGGCAGAGTCTGCCGCCTCTGTCGAGAGAGACAGAGGTGATCTCGGTGCAGAGGCGCGTCAGCTGCTGCGCGGAGCTGTGACCCGCTCTGAATCCGAATTGCTCGTCTCGGAGGAGATCTAGGCCCGTATTGTCCGGGTGCAAACGCACCAATATGAGGCGCATGCAGTGATAGAGTCTAGAGCAGACCTGCACAGCCATTTTGAACTTTCACTGACCTCCGGAGCTGGGTGCGGCAACTCGGGGGCAAATGAAAAAATCGATGAAGGATGGAATGAGACCCAATCTAGGAGTGGGACCACCAATCAGAATGCGCAATTTCGAAAATAGCGCGTCAATTTTAAAAAGCAATCGGCAAGAAAAATGACGGTCATTTACAGTTCAAGTAATATTGTCTTTTGTATTATATTGCCAATGTTTGTTCTCCGATATATGACAGGACGAAATTTTAAACAACAACGAATATTACATATTAGATTTCGACACCAAGTATTATAATTGCTTGTCGGGCTTACAATGTAATTTCGCTTTGCTACGATGTAATCACAAATTTAGTGTTGTCTAAACACAAATTTTAATACTGAATTTACTTTGTTTGATGATGACAGCAATAACTATTTTTATTAACTATATTTAATTGAATAAGACGGTTCTCTCAAAGCAAAAACATACTTGTTCTTAATAACCGTCATGATTATTTTCTGTTCCAAATTCTGACAAGAGTGTAGAGGTCGTTTACGACATCGTATAAAACTATAACAGCCTTTGCATTCTATTTAACCCTACCCACGATTATCTTATGATTGTCCGTAACATATCGTCACAGAAGTTTGCTCGTTGATCTCTTTTATTATTCCGTTTCATAATGGGGGAAAATGGTCCCAAATGTGCTATTAAACATTACCCTCTTGGCATTACCCACCATATTCTCTTTTTATGTCAATCTGATGTGAGTGGATTACTGTCATGATTTTGTTCATTTTTCTCTGATTTGGAGACGATAACATTCCTGGTGAACAATCAATTATTAAATTGCAATGTTTTGTTGAGATAGAATTTAATCAGTTTTTATTTTATTTTATATAAGCATATATTTTAAAGCTATGAATTAAAAATATGCTTAAGAGTCACAATGAGCACGTTATTTCTTTACAAAAAAATTAAAAATGAAATACCTACAGTGGTGGTATACAAAGGTGATTATACAGTAGTACACAGAACGTACACAGTGAATTATGACCCTGGTAACTTGAAATACTAGACATAATCCATTTAAACAAAATGGACATTTAATTTTGGAAGCATGGCCCTTATTAGACACCCAGGTATTCAATCTACGCGCCACGTCCGTGCTACGTCAGACTTCTCCTCCGCCCAAAGCTTCCTACTCACAACTACTTGCACTTTCGGCGCTGCCACGGGCAGACGATCGGCTCCCAAGTTGCAGAATGCCCGGGGGAGCAGGCGTTGTGCAGGTCTGGTCTAGAGTCTTTCCGAGGAGCGACAGTAGGACCTAATGGGGTCTTATAACGACTCGGCTGGAAGGGGCTTTTCCCGCACTACGGTATTCTGCGAATGCTTGCAGTTCACCCCGCACTGGCGGGAACCCTCCAATGTGCTAGGCCGACTTGAAGAGCGCCCAGGAGAAACTTCCCCCCTTTCGCCGACGGCTCGGTGGGCGACGTGATGCCATCAGGGCCGCAAGACTTTTTCGGGTTGGGACATCGGAGCACTCTGCGGAGTCTCCGTCCGTCACGCGAAAGGGCTGAGGTGTTCGGTGTGACTGTTAGGTGGCACCGGGTAGCGTTTCCGCAGTGAAGTGGGCATCCACTGCCCAGCGTCATTGGGTCGAAACTGCCGCTCGAGCGAGTCAGAAAAGACTTCACTTTTAGCGGCGGCGTTCCACACACACTCCGGGCCGCGGAGGCTGACCAGGGAGCCTTGGGGGCGTCCGCGTTGGTCGAATGCGGTGGTTTACTCCTGGTTTGCCGCCCCAGCGCTTTGGATCAACCCCAAAGGCGTTTATCGTGGAGACTGCACTCTTCAATAGTCAAATTCAGTGGGCGGCCAGCAGAGATCTTGTGGTAATCCACGATAAAGTTCCAAGGATAAAAAGGTATCAACCACAATATTAGACTAAATTTTTGTGGCCCCACTTCCCCCAGATTAAACACACATTCAGTATACGTCAGCATAGAACTCGTCCTGGGATGCCGCCATTTTCTGTACGAGTTCACGCCCAGATAGCACCCCCCGTACCGGGGCCAGACACCCCGTGGTCTGTCCCGTAACCTCGAACCGATGCACAAAATTCTAGGACGGAGCACTGTTGACATATACTTCATGTATGTTTAATCTGTGTTACTTGGAGTCCTGATGATGGGGGAAAACACTCCCAAACACGTGTATGGCTAAATTCTCTACATATTAAAAAAATGTTGTCTATATTGTTGTTGATACCTCTTTATCCTTGGAACTTTACCTTCAATAGTACTTTCCACCGAGCGTTTCTCTCGTCTCTCAGAGACGCACGGAATTCTCGGCTAAGCGCTCTCGCCCGCCCCCCGTCTGCAGGATCCCCAAACCGGCGATGAAGGTCTACAGCTCTGCGGAGCACTTGCAGTGTCCGAGTTCGCTCATCTGTGAGCTCGGACTAGAAAACGGCACGCGCGTCACTTTCGTGACCTTTTTGCATACAGACATAACGTGTCAGTGAGCAACTTCACCGCAGATTCTATGTCCATGTTTGTCATCAGCGGTCTCTGCCCAAGCAAATCGCTCACTTGATTTTGATAACCAACCTAGTCAGTGTTGCGCACTGGTGTGTTGCGACAAGAGATGTCACCACTCATATTACCGGATTGTGATCGGAATCCAATTCGGGTAGTGACGACGGTACATCGCCATCAACTCCCTTCGCGATCGCAAAGTCGATAATACCCGGCCGCTTGCGCGTTCCGCACTGGGCTGTCGGGAAATATGTGGGACGTTTCGGTGCACATACATATACGCCCCGTCTCGTCCCTGCTAGAGTGGCTAGATGGGTGCCGTTCCTATTGAAACCTTAGTATCCCCACGACCGGTGCCTTGCATTGAAATCACCAAGTAGCAGAATCTTGGTGTCGAGCGTGAGAATAGCTTCAATTTCGGAGGCGTTAAGAGTTTGATCTTGGTAATAGACACGACAAGGAGTCGACTGTTTCTCACCCAGATGTGGACTCCAACCGCCTCGAGTGATGTCACCATTAGGGTCGAGAGGTTTGCCTGGAGCTGAGGGATGTCGCGGCGACTGTCAATGTGACACCTCCTCCCAATCTGCCTTCGCGGTCGTTCCGGTATGTTGCGAATCCTTGAATTCGGAAGTGCTCCGGGCGTTGAACCACGTCTCTTGTATCGCCAAGATATAGAGTTCATACTTCAAATGAACTCGCCTGTTTGCTAGGCTTTATGCAGTGCGCTGCGCGCATTCCAAGTGCATGCACGCAGCGGTTGCAAGCAGGAAAATTCTAGGCGTCTCCTAGTGGTTTGCGCCATCTTCAGGGAAAAGAGATGCAAGCTGTGCGAGCATTCCCAGGAACTGGCTTCCGCAGAATGCTGTGGGGGCGGCCGTGGATGGAGGGCTAGTTCGCGCGGTTGTGCCCCGCGACACGGGGGCCTGAGCGGCGTTTGCCTCTGCTAGGCTTTTTACCACTCGGGAGAGACGGAGGGGTGCCTCCAGCAGGACCCCGGACGGTCCGACAGTACTGGCGGGCAGGGTCTGTTTGGGCCGATCTGAATTTGAAAACTTGAATTTGGACGTCGTCAATATTTTACTCGTATACTACCTCTGATTTGTATGCATTTATTGCAATTATGGATACGATTTGCTTGAGCATAGACCGCTGGTGACGAATATGGGTAGATTACATTTATGGTTAGAAGGAGTTTAAATGGTTTCTTATTAAATTTCTAAAATACTGATTTTTTTAAAATTACTAATTATTAAATCACTAATTACTAATAACATTACACACTACACACATGACTAATTATAGTACATACTAAAAACTTAATTTTTAATTTCGCAAATATTTTTTTAAAAACATGCCACGTTAATATTTACATGTCACGTTAATATTTACATAACGGACGTTTATTTATAGTTTACCACATTTGTCAGTATAATTGCTTCAGATAATTTTTTATTCAGTTTCCCTAAAACGCGCGTTTAATGGCGAACATGAGCTTCATATTGCGCATTTTCAGAATCGTTCACAAGACATTTTCTTAAAAATAGCTACAAATGTTCAATAAAAATGTCCAAATACGAACAGATTTTACACTTGTGCAATAATCATAAAGTCATACTTCAGATGTAACCAATAGGATTTCCAAAAATTGGAAAAAATGTAAAAAAGAAATTAGGTACCAATCTGTGTCTGTGCGACGAGCCTCGAAAACCTAGTCGAGAATAAACAGATTAGGGAACTAACTAGTACGAGAAAGCCTGTACCATTTTGTATCACTAGTTGATATTTCTACTCTGGCAATTTCCCATGACGCATTTCATTTGATTTCTGAATTCATTGCCTTTTATTGCTGCATAGCTAAAACAACACACAAATGAAACGTGCTAATATGTCTGTTCTTCCTCTCCTTATGTTTCAGCTCCTGGATATAAGCTCTGCAGAAGGGATGATAATTTTCTTCCCTGTCTGCAAGAAGCATTAGTGATAGCTGCTCAACAACTAGAATCAGGCAAGAGATATTTTGAATATTACATTAACATACAGTTATGTTGACGTCATATTCACTACCATTATTTCAAAATACAAAAACATATTTCTAGAGAGAATATTGAAGGCAGTATAAATAGTTACAATAATAATTGATGAATTAAATGTTCAAATAACTTACGAAATGTATATCAATTCTGGAATAGTAGTAATTTACGTTACAGAGCAAGAAAGTTATTTAAAATTTTCATAAAGGGCGAGTTCTCGTTTGAAGCCAATTCTATAAAGAAATAAAAAATTCAAAGAAGCTGATCGCAGCTATCTGATCGTAGAATTCGATGATGAAAAGCTTGCTTTTTTTTGCTCATATACAGGCCTACTGCCTTTAGCGGGGCTCAGAAACAATATCTCGGTGGCAGCGTTGAAATATCATTATGGGGGGGGGGGACCAGCTTTTAGCTGGATCCCATTTTTGTCCCCCAGGTTGTTAGCCCTGAGGGTGTAGAAGGTGAAATGATAATGATAATGAGGGGTGAAAGGACGACGCAGACATGCACGAATACACCCACGGTTTGCGGCGGGACTCGAACCGCGACCCTTTGGTCGATATCGCTACGTCACTATGGCTTAGCGATCATCGGCCGTCAGACCGACAAAGCTCGATTTATGAAAATAATTTTAATGAACATATGTTTATGAAAATATTTCAATTACCCTTTTAACAAAGTTCATCAGCAACAGTTACTTAAGTGTTTCGGTGGTAAAGTGCGGGGAGGTAGTTAAACATCCGAGTTGCCAACAATATCTTATAACACGTTGCTTTTGGCAAGAGTGCTGAAAAGTACTTTCAGAAGTAGTAGTATTACATAATGTTTTTCGATACATTTCAAGGCTGTTATTCAAAGATGTTGAACTTTCGCACCCGAATACTGAATAAGTGTGCGTCACGTTTTAGACGGTATCGAATAAATGTAAAATCGAATGCTTGTATGTAAAAAGATGACATATCGAATTTTAAAAACACCAAAACGTACTGAACCATTTGTAATCTATTACAGGTCTTCCCGATTTCGGAATTCCTCCTGTGGAGCCTTTTAAAATCCCGCAGTTGGTTATTGGAGACTCAAACACTGGTACTCCTGTGAACTTACGAATCAATTTTACAGATATTCACGTTTATAACCTTCAATATGCAAAAGCTTCAAACATAGGGTAAGTTAACAAAAAAAATCAAAAATCAAAGAATGATTTGCATGATATGAATGAAAAAAAATGAGAAACACTGACACTGCGTATTGAACACTGGCAAATTGTTGACAATTTTCCAAAAGTTATTAGTGAAACTTTAAATTGACATAATATTTTTACTTTTTTCATTAAATATATCAATGGATAAAAAATATATTCGCATGGTAAACATGATCAGATATTGGGTCTTAAATTCCTAGGTTTGCCATTCTTTTGCGATTGATCTTAAAGTTGCTGCATTACTAAATCATCCACTAGCTATGCGCTAGAGTTGCACTTTGAGTAAATCTGGCAAGATTGGAAGGGACTATCTCACATTTGTTTGAGAAACTGGGTTATGAGAATAAAACTTCAAATTTTTCTATTTTAAATTAATTTAAATTATAATATTAAAACTTTCTATTTTTAGTGTAATATATTTTAATCCAATATGAACTTAAAGACATAAAGACATTCAAGTATACTGTGTTTTCAAGTGCATTGACTTACATTATAAAGTTCTTCTAAAACCCTCAATACCTCAGAACTAGGACAATGTATAATTGTCTCTTCATCTACTGAGCTCTCCATTTGCCAATTGTCCAGGCCTCACTTTCAAAAGTCGAGGTATGTGAAGTATTTTTCATAGTATGTCATGTCTTTAGGTACTAAAAGAACGCTCATTTTTGGTTTAATTTTCTCCACATTGCTTCCAATACACCATCCAAATACTTAAACTTATTTTAAAATTCAAATTGCTATAGAAATAATTGGTTGGTTTTCCTCGTGGCCACGCACGTAAGATTGGCTCTGAGTTCGGGGTGAACGTAATTCTAATTTTGGATTCAGATCTATAAGAAATATAATATTATTTTTTTGTGTGAACATTAGGCCATTTTGTAGAGGCAGCTGTATTAAAAAATATATCAGACCCAAACATTTTTACTTGCAACATTGGTTTCTCTTGCCTTTTATTCTCCATAACCGATTTGAGAAGGTGACCAGATCTTAAAAACCAAAACTAGTAGTGCTACAGACTGGCGCAGACTTTCCCATATTAGTTTCCTATTTCCTTGGGTCTGGAATAGCTATTCGGAATTGCAACATTCTCGTGCCAGCTGCCTTCTATCGCCACCGAATTTTCTTTCTATCGACATTTTCTTCATTTTTCAGTTTGCTAATGTAGAACAGGAAATACTAATTTCAGAATATTAAAGAACACTAAAATCTCTTCCTCAATGGCAATTTTCTTTCAAAAAATTTGGAGCCGTTTAGAAGAAATTTCCGTTTAAGTGCTACTAAACATGCGAAATTTGAAACTCTTTTTCACAGATAATTTTTCAGTTTTCGAAACATTTAATTTGAAACTCATTTGATGCACTTTAACTTACAAATACAATAGTGTTTACAATTGCTGGAAATGTTATTGCATATTAAAGGTGTGAGAAATATTTTAAAAAATGAGCGTTTCTGAAATGTGGAATTTTGAGCTAATTTGCACAGAAAACGGTCGAGTTTTCGAGAAAATTTACTTGACATTATTTAAAGCACATGTACTCATAAATATAGTAAAGTGAACAAATAGCTCCTAATGTAAATATTACCAACGTAAGCGACAAGCCAAAAAAAATTACATGCATGGAATTTTTGAAAAAAAAAAAAAAAAGAGCAATATGAAGTTATGTCAACTCAAGGAGTACATTTAGCACTATCCCTAACAAAAGTTTAAAGAAAGGATTTGGAGCCGTTTTCCAGAAAATCTTGTTTTTGTAAATATTTAAAATTGCAAATATTTCACGTAATATTGCCAGACAACTACTAAATTTAAAAAAAAAATGTTCACTGACCTTAATGAAAGAACTCACTTTGGAGAACAAATTTCAATTTTGTACTTGTAGAAAACGCCGAAGAAAATTCAAATATTTTCAATTTTCAAAAATCCAGAGTTAACCGTTAAAATCGGACCTACCCAGTTTTTATCACTGTATTTTAGTCAATTCTCACAAGCAATTTAAATGGAGCTATTTTTGAGAAAATTTCGAAAGTATTCGGGGGCCCTCATGTAAAGTACCCCCAAAAATTCGAAGAATGTTTTTTCAAAATCACAGAGCCTCTAGTGAAACCACATCGACCTGGGAATATCCATTTTGGAAGAAATCGAATGTATGGTTTCGGCCCTAGTGTTGTTCACAGACAGAGCCGTTTTCAAGAAAATGGCGTTTAAGCGCTACTATAAATGCGAAATTTGAAGCTCTTTTTCACAGAAAAGTTTTGAGTTTTTGAAAAACTTCATTTAAAGTCATTTGGAGCATTTACACTCGCAAATTCAATAGTAATTTATAAATTGCTGGAAATGTGCATTTTAACGGTATGAGAGAACTTTCAAAAACATTACATTTGTGTAATTTTGAAAAAAGCAAAACAATTCCCCAAAATGAACTTCACGACATATTACAGAGTGCAATTCGCACAATTCATTCGAAAAATTTGAACAACAAACTTGAAGCCATTTTTCAGGAAATGGCGTTTGAGGGTTTCTGAAAATGCGCAATTTTGAGCTAGTTTTTACAGAAAAACTATTCAATATTCGATAAACTTTATTTGACATTATTTAAAGTACACGTACTCATTAATATGATAACATAAACAAATCGCCGCTAGTGTAAACTATTAACGATATGAGAGACAAGTAAAAAATACATTTTTGTAATTTGTGGAAAAACAAAAGAATAGAGCAATATGGAGTTAAGATCATCTCATAGACCACATTTAGCACTATCCTTCTAACTGGATGTTGATATGTATATAAGAGCTAAACTCCGACACCGTTGGACCGATCTCCGTGAAGTTGGCACTTCTACGTGTTTTTTTTTCACCCAGAATGTTTATGTGCTATTAATTCTGTTGTTACTCCACCACATGGCGCTGTAGAACAAAACTAAATATTCACGTCAAATGCAACCTGCAACACTCGGGGCAGCATTTTGAATGTACATCGTTAAATAATTCTTCAACGTAGCATTTTAGGACTTAAAAACCTCATTTTTCGAGGCCAAAGGTCTCAAAGAAACGTTCCTCACACCGTAATCTATAGGATGAGGCTTTCATGAACATTCTATTAAATTTTTGCTGGTCCGGCGCTTCCCGATATTACCTCACCTGCTCGAAGTCGTGCATAATCTGCAAGTAAATGTGAATGAGAGGGACAGAGAGCGCCAGACACAGACAGGCAGGCAGGGACAGGGTGAAGGAAGGAGGGAGAGACCGTGAGAAATGGAGATGGGAAGGGAAAGAGGGAGATGAAGGGCAAAACAACGTGTGCCGAGTCTTCCTAGTCTACAAATGTAATACTCTTGTATCTATATCATTAACAGTTAAAATAAAAAAAACAATATGTTCAATGAAAATAGATTCACTTCTACGTTTACTTTTTTGAAACCTTTCCTAGCTCAAAAATTATTTTAGAGGATTTACCAACGGAAAAATATCTTACGGTATGTTCTTGTTACTTTTAATGATAGTAATACATTGTTAATAATTGATCACATTGCATCTTCATTCCAGATTTGATTATGAGAACTTGCGTTTTAGTGGACATGAACATTTGGATAAAGTCTACGCTGAAGCCAACTACGTAATGGACGGGCGAATTCTGCTTATTCCTGCGAAGGGTGAAGGCAAAGTTAACCTTAATTTAAGTGAGTAAACATGACTTTTCACACCTCTTTCACGAAGTGATGTGACTTAGAATAGGCAATAAAACACTTCGAAATCTTATCTTTTTAAATTTTGGAAATCAAAGTATATAATTTTAAGTAATTTAGTAGTTCACCACGATTACATTTAACGTAAATTCAAAGAATTACATAATTTACAAAATAAATATTTTTTTATAATTTGGATATTTTTATTACTTCTTTTAATAAAGTATTTTCTAATTGATACGTTCGCAGCAAATTTGCAAGCAGACATCAATATTAATGGGGAAAGGCATCTGAAGAAGAACAGAGATTATATGAATGTCAAAGAATTTACTTTCAAACTTACTAATCTCGAGAAAATGGAAATTCAGTTTGACAACCTCTTCAACGGAGACAAGACGATTGGTAAGCACACATATTAGTATTATTGATCGATATTTAATAATATAGTGACAGTAAGTCGAACAATTTAATTTTTCCGAAATGTCTCTAAAACAAATCGGAAAAATGTTCCTCAAGTTTCAATTCGTCTATGAACAACACTAGCGCTTAAACTATTCGTAGGATTTTTCCAAACTGAATGAACTCCTCTTGATTTAGCATCACTCGAAGGTCTGCAATATCGAAAAGCATTCAATGAAGCTACTGGGACATTTTCATAATTTCCTCAAAAACGGCTTCAATTTTTTTTTTTCAAATTTCCTGAGATAGAGTGAAATGAACATATAATGGTGACATAGGTCCCCTTTTCATTGTTAACTCTGAATTTTCAAAAATTGCAATATATTGAAATTTTTTCGGCGTCTTCCTACAACTACAAAATTGAAGTTATAAATTTTTCCTTCAAATGAAATTTGTTCTCCTTAATTAGTTCCTACATTAAGGTCCTGTACATTGTTTGGAAGTTGTTTTCTCGCAAAATTGATTAAAATGTGGGCAATAATAAAGAATAGGAATTTCAAAAGAAAGAGGGCAATAATCAAAAACAATTTATTTAATAATAAAAACAACATGGGGGTTATTAGATCCGTCACGACAGCAATTTTAAAATTTTACGAACAGTTCAGGGGCCCGATGCTTGAAGTCCTATTTAGATATTTTACTTTTAAAACAAATATTTACATTGTTCAAAATGTTCTCAAGGACTCAACAAGTTGTCATCATTGCGCTCAAAAAACATACAAACATGTCCATTAAAAAGGAAAGCCCTTGAACAATTTTAGAGAGTAATTTCAATCGTAATGCTCTGAATGAATACGTCGACCCTACTGTAAATATTTTAGAATATGCCTTTGAAAATGTATTTGTATTGGATGTGTTCACGTTTCCAATATTTATTTAAAACTGGAATAATATACTAATTATCCAAATTATAATTAATAATATAAAAGGTTAAGTTATTAAAATAAAAATATTTGAACTGATACATTTTTTTAACACCTGTTCACATGTATATATTTTTGGGTCTTTGTTTTCTGCTACAGGAAGCTCCATTAACAACCTGGTCAATGAGAACTGGAAAGAACTTTGGTCCCAGCTGGAGTCTCCCCTAGAGGAAATTTTCAGCTTCACCTTCAAGGAATACTCGCGTCGAATCTTTGACAAGGTTGCGTTGGATGACGTCTTCCTGCCCCTTCAAATTAATTGCCTGGAAAATAATACTTGGTGACCCCGTCAGATCATATTTTCAAAATATTTTATAGATCCTTCATCTTTCGAAAAATTTATTTATTTACCCATGTAACGCTGTTACGTATATTTGTAATTTAATTGCAATCTCAATAAATGGATTTCAAATCCACTTCTTTTCATTTCCTTTCTTCATGTGCATTCTATCCCCTCTTTCTTTATATTGTGATACTTAATTATCATAATGTGATTAATTAAAGGACACGAGAGTAAATTCCGTGGGAGGGGTAAAATACAATTGAAAATTAAGTTGAATCAGAAAATTGGACAGTGTGCGATTAATCGAATGAGAGAGGCGGCGGAAGCAAAAAGGACCGTATTTTACTACAGTTCGCGCATGAAGCTGAGACAGATGACATGCGCGAAAGGAAAACAAAGGGAGAAATGATGCTTAGGAGTTCTGGCGAATTAAAATATCAGTTTCAAATTCAAGGGGCCGAGAGATCATTCAGATCGATCGGGGAGTATCAATTTTGGGGGAAATCGTTTTTAATCGCATTGTTCAGCACACACACAGACAGACGGACAGACGGACGGACTGATGGACGGACGGACTGATGGACGGGCGGACTGATGGACGGACGGACTGATGGACGGACGGACTGATGGACGGACGGACTGATGGACGGACGGACTGATGGACGGACGGACGGACGGACGGACAGACGTTTTGCTTTCAATTGGTTTTTCGGCATCAAGGACCCACAAATTAGAGATTCTGGCAGCACCACGTGTTAGGAGATGTTTTTTTTCTTAATTTAGCAACTAGAGTTATCTACTTTTTCGTCACTAGGGCCCTGTAATAAGAGTTTTTCTGCCGAAAATTCGCCATTTTTTCGCGCAGCATTACATAACTTTCCCTACACTGTACGTACATACGAGAAAATAAAGATATGAACATGAAGAAGAAAAGGAAAAGAAGAAAAAAGGAACTTTGTAGAATTTAACAGTTCTCTATCACAGTTCATTCATGCTTTTGCATACCAAAACCCTGTTCACATTCATAAATTGTCTCACATCTATAATGTGAAGCTTCCAACTCTCCAACGTATACACTCCGTATTTCCAACTTCAACATTGTAAGGAAAAATAAAAATTGAGTACTTTGTACTATTTCGGAAAGATAAATTTATCAAAACTTATAAAAGAACCTGAAAAATATAGTGCTACAACAAAATGGCTTTCTTGTACTAACCGGTTTCCTATTTTAGATTTTAGGTTTTGCCTCACTCTGTTCTCAGCCTGCATCCCTCAGAACCTAGAAACTTGCCCGGGAATCCCGTTGCACCTACCTCTCTTGTAGAGAAAATTCTAAATGAAGTAACTCCTACCCCCAAAATAACACGACGACGTAGCCCTCAGTTTCATCTCCGTCGTACACACATAACACATATACAACCGATGTCTCCAGACCCATCTCAGTGCTTGTACAATTGTTCTCGCTCCGATCTTTTTCTTACACAGCAGATTGCTGGACATCTCGTACACAGATATAGATCAGGCATCAATCCATTAATTCTTCCATACACATTATGGAAGAATTAAATGGATTGATTGATTGATTGTCAGTGATTCTGGGCGCGCAACTGTTAAGTACATTAGTCTCATAAGTATGGTTCATTTTTTAGTAAGGGTGTGTGAGAGGACGAGAATGAGAGGGAAAGATCGCGCGAGGTCAATGGATCATCCACATAGCGACTGCCAATGGCGCTTGGATTTAGTCAGCCCCCAGGCATTTTGGTTGTTTGATTTATTGTTAGTAATTCCGGGCGTATCAACGACTGAGGTCATTATTCCTGTAAGTGTAGTGCTTGTTTTTCATCGGGAGGTGGCTGTCATCTTACCCGGCAGGATGGCGAGATACGACGCCGACCTACCGTGGACTAGCGGGGTTTTACCCAACCAAGTAAGCCACCAGAAGGGCCCCGGCCCAGCAGGGATAAGCTCTAAGCTCCCGACCGGTCTCTCGGTATGTATGGTAGTGTAGTGCATATAAGTGTGAATATGTAAGGGGTAAGGAAAGATCGCGCGCGGTCCGTGAACCATTTGTTAGATACTGCTCCGGCATTCGCCTGATGTTGAGCGGAGAAAACACGGAAGACTACCGATCAGCGCAGGCCGGACGCTAGAATTCTCCTCCAGCCAGCACTTGAATTGGACCACGCTGACAAGCGAGTGTCGAAAATATTGCCGCCGTCGGGATTCGAATCTAGGACCTCCAGGTATGAGGGACTGCAGTGACATCAGTTGATGCCCTGAGCCATCTCTCACAATGCCAGACAGTTGGTATTGTGAGGTATTAACCGAAGTGCGGCCTAATCGCACAATCTTTGAGTGAAGGCACGGGCGTCTCTGTCTGCGACACCACATTGACAAAGTCAGGGGCGTCTCCCTGTAGTTGAGGTTGACAGACGAAAAACTGAATCCCCGTGCATGACGTAACGGACCAGCGGGGAATCACGGAAAGAGACGTGTATGACGCAAGACATTCTAGGGAGTCCACCGACCTATTTCCGGGATTCACCTTGCACGTGACTAAATCGACAAATTACGCCGACTACATGAGGCAAGAACCAATCAAACTGAAGAGGACAATAGGGGGGATAAGAATGGAGCGGAGAAACGGACAGACATGCAGAAGGTTTCAGATTCTCGGAAGAGCTGAACGTGTGGCAGAAGGTTTGAGGGGTTCGGAGCAGTCGGAAATTCCAGAAAAGATTTTATCACCTCGGGATGGCGTACGCGAGACGAGATTAGCACCATGATAGACACTCGAGGAGTTCGCGACATCGCCTGATAATGAGAGTACATGACGCGAGCGTATGCCGAGTATATGCCGAGCCGCGAAGTGAACGAACTGACTTGCCAAAAGCGACAGTGCATAAGTGCCGCTCTCAGTGAGGAGTGATATGGTGACGGAGGTGAGAGCAGAGCGCGAACCGCGTGCCGGTGCCGAGAAGCGTCCAGACCGACAGCTGCACAGCTGACAAAGACATGGACCTCAGCGGCGATTCCAGACCTACGCCTAATAACAACTTTAAGTCTATATCAGGTTGGACGCCAACGAAATTTTTGGGTTTATGGTTCCGTAGTGTCACAGCTATTCTGCTCGCATAGCGCCCGCCCATTGTTGTCGCGTTCGTGCCCGCACAGGAGCCGTTGCAGACATCTGGTAGCATGTTTTTGCAACTTTCAGTGCTATTCAATTGTTATGTTGCTAAATTATACTACTAGAGCGCTCGTAAAGCGCCAAACGGTGGTTATTGAGTATTTTTTTTTCTATAAGAAGAAGCAAAACCGTTGAAACGTAGCTGCATAAACCCCGTCAACGTCGATGCATCATACCAACCACCGTTTGTTTTACATCGACCTCTCCCTCCCAATTAACCACAGGTTTATAGCAGCTAAGCACGGTTTTAGATGAAGATTCGAACCGACGCAAGCCATGTGTACACTCTGGCCAGGAATGTACAATGTCCTAGCGATCACGGCTAAACCAACATCTGGCATTCAAGAATTAAAAATCTTGCTTATATGTTTCGTTTAGGATGTCTACGTTTACTGAAGAACTAAAATTCACAAAGTATTGCAAAAGGATGCAACGGATGCGAGAGATAACATTCATGGCAAAAACAAAAATCAATGAGGGTCACATACGACCCTCACACGTTACGAAACCAGATCTGTTGAGTACCACTTTTGACCCTCATGGCGTTCAACCTGATATAAACTAGCGACGTCCGCGCGCTTTGCGGAAATCGCGCTGTTTTGATGAATAAGTATTACTCGTTCACTTTACATTTGCAGACGGAGCGCTGCGATCTGTTTACATGAAGTCACCGCCGACTGAATGAGAAACGCGCGTCTGCAGTATATACAGGAGTTTTTCAGGCTCAAATGGTCCCAGAGAAAGTGGATCATACCAACTTCATGAATATCACCCGTTATATTAACGGCATTGGCTT
The DNA here is from genome assembly GCA_031308135.1 of Acheta domesticus. Lineage (NCBI taxonomy): Eukaryota > Metazoa > Arthropoda > Insecta > Orthoptera > Gryllidae > Acheta > Acheta domesticus. The sequence continues at coordinate 227,931,592 of JAHLJT010000631.1, forward strand.
AGGGACTTTTACTTACACTTTAAGTTTTGTACAGGTCCATTTCAGAGGAGTCAACCGTCAACGAAACTCCCCATGTGTTGGCACATACACGCCGAAATAGACTTTGTTTAGCTGAGGTTGGCATTTTTTCATTTGTTTTATTTTCTACCAACATGTTCAAAACTGCACTCTTAAACGCGTAGAAGCATATGTATAATTTTTTAACTGAATTGGTCGTTTTGATTTGATATTCTCATCGCATTATTTGTTTTTTGAATTTTTAAACGAGACAGTGGAAACAATGCCACGTAAGTGTGTTAAAATGATGCATGCAAAAAGTTAAACAATGAATATTAAATAGTGCAGCAAGATACAATGTTATTGCTCTACATGAGAATTCAAAAGCGAATTAGAACGAAAATGGATGATGAAAACGAATTCCGAACGTACATGTGAAGTGGCATTATTTATTTCAGGTAAGATGTTTATGAAACATAACAAATCTTAAATTTTTGTATTAAGGAATAGATTACTTGTGCATTACCACATGCAGGTATTTTGTATGTTTTTGGTTATATCTATAAATTGGGAATTGTATCACACACGGTGATTGAACATATTTTAATTAATATTGTTTGGTCTAATAATGAAGCCATATGTGAGTGAATTAGCATTACAAATTTATGTGAATATCTAAAATGCAGTTCATATCGACTTCACAATATTCTTTCAGTATTGTGAATCAGATCACTTAGTGGTTGTGAAGAAAGCAATTGCAAGTTTCATCTATAAAAAACTCATGATGGTAACATTCAACATATGAGTGTATATTTTGTACTTTGTAATGGGTTTAGTTTGCAAAGAAGAAATAATAGGAAACACTCTTTACAGGGAAAGTTCTTTCTGAAAAAGAAATTTGGGAGAATATCAGAGGCAATTATGATACATTCTTTTTCCAATGATCTTAACCTTCTTTGTTCAGAATTCTTAAAAGAATTTTGCTTGGAAAATCAAAGTAAGTATATTGTTTATAGGGGAAAAGATGATGTAAATTATCCAGGAGAATTATTTTTGTCAGCCTTATTAGTAGTAATAATAATATCAATAGTAAAAATAATAACAATAATATCTGTCAAAGAGAATAGCTTCAAACAATGTATGACAAGGTACTTTGTTCTAGGAATTCATATTCAATAAATCATATGCAGATTTACATTGCTTTGGACATACAATTACTGATTACATACTTTGATACTTTCACACTCCCATGGAAATATATTTAGTATTTTAAATGTGGGACAGTATTTACTATGTAAACCTATATTATATTATACATTTCATTATGCAATACTTTTGTATAGTATTAATGTAATTATATAACTATTATACTTATTGAAATTTTTTGATATTTTACAGTCATGGCTGACCCAAAGAAAGGAGTGTATGTAGTATACATTGAGACCATATATTTATGAAGCTTGGCCAGAAAGCCCTTGAGCAGGTCTGTAGTGTAGGTATCATAAGTAAAATAAGACGAATACTGCAAAGTTCTGTGCAAATGTGAACATTTTAAAAATATTTATTGTCAGGATACATGGTAAATGCTGTATATTATTATTCTTGCATTTTAATTTTCATCCTTTCATATTCACCTTCATATATTCTATTAAAATGATTTATGCAGTTATCACATAAATTAATGTTTTTCAAGTATTATAAGTAATTAACCACAGGTGTATAATTGATAAATTGCTGGGAACTGAAGGGCAGACTGTTTCAAGGCTTACTCCCTAATACAGTTTCAACTGAAAATATGTGATCTCAGTCAAAGTGATTCTTCAATAAGAATGTCCTTAGAAAATCTTGCTACAGAATAGAAAAGGCCAGAAATCTTTGGAAGCAGCCTTTTAAACAGGTATCTTAATTATCTAAATTCATTGACACATTTAACACAAGGAAAATGAGGTTCAATATCTTAAATTTAATAAAGTGTTATGAATACATTATTTTTTTAAGGTGTCAACTTTGGACAAATTGGAAAAATGCAGTGAAGCATTCTGAGAAAATTATGGTTGTGTATAGAGAGAAGAATGGGGTAGATTGTGAAAACCAATTTTTTGTACATCTGATCAGGGACTGTGTAGAAGAATTCAAAAAAAACTTAACTGTAAAAACACTTGTTTGTAATTATTGTAAAATAAATTTACTTGGTAAAAAAATAAATAGTGTTTTAACTCTTCTTCCTTAGTTTTTCACTGTTGAATGTGGAGATGAAATATATTATTGTAATTATGAAATGGAGACAAATACAATTTAAGAAATACTCTGATTCGAATTTTTTAAAATTTCCTTCCATTAATTCTATATTCTTATCAATCATTAACAATCTTTGTAAGAATGTAATTTATTAATTTATTCCTCTAAAGCTTTCTAATTATATTTGCATTTTAAAATGAAGTAAAACATTAAACTTCTCATATTTCAACATTATGAGTTTCAGAAGAAAATTATCAAATAATTGATCCAAATGATAATTATTTCAATGTTTCAAAACATTCGGTTGATTAAAATTAATATAATGAGAGATGAAAATTAACATTATAATGAGAGAAGTTCCTGATGACATTCTCTAATTGCGTATGTGTTGAATGTAGCGCCGAAGCCTAGCTTCATGTACGTTTTCGAAGTTGGCAGGGCCGAATGGCCGCCATATTGAAAATTCTAGGGACCAAAGCAAGCTGAAATCCCGTATACTGACCGTTTAATATGATATAGATGGCGTTGAGTAGCACACAGAACCCCGGCGGGGCAAGAACATAACCATTAAGCAATAGATAAGTACAAAGAAGAAATAAAAATATTGTACGTGAATGTTGTGAATAGCGTGTGTTATGATATATTTATTGTATATTATCTTAATCATTTAGGAGCACGACTCCTGCTCACTGCCAGAAAGGTATAATTCGTCCAGCTGTGTCCGTAGCGCTTGTGCTGCCTTCGGAGACAGCTGATTGGTCAGATGCTGATTGACAAGGTGCCGTTCGTATATTCACGGTGGTGTGTTCGGGCCTTCACTTTCAAAACAACATTAGTTCCTAATTCTGCCGTCTTCAAATGTAAGTGAACGAGTAATATACTCATATCAAGCCTCATGGTATCATTTCAAAGCTAGTTAATCGACTCAATATTTCCCTTAGCAAGTAACCCTGAAAATACCCCTCCCCGATTCGAGAAACCATGTGTGGATTTCCACAGCTGATGGGGCTGTCCGGACATGAGGTGATCCCTACCGCGACTCAGCGGGTCACAGGAAGATAAATCTTTTTTTATTTATTTCTTCTCGTTCGACATTCGAAGATAAATCTTCGAAGGGCGCCGACCAAGAGCGGTTGCAGGCAACACCCGACCGGACCCAGGTTCTAGAAGTCGGCGGTCGCAATTGGCGGCCGAACAGGGACTCGAAGTCGGTGGTCGCAGTATTTAAGCACAGGCACCCAACGAGAGGCAGGCCATATTTACTAGTAAGTTGTAAATGGCCAGATCTTTCTGAAAAACATAATTTTGGATTAAACGGCTGTCAACGTGATTTGGTGTTTAACTGTCTCTCCACCCCAAGCCAGTTGCAGCGAAGCAGTGCGAACTTCGGCCGCACTTCGTTGTCTCATCCCAGAGAGTAACCGAACAAAACTGAAGAAAATGCGCACCTGCCCAAGTCCTCTCACGAGCCGACTCACTTAATCAAACTGTACAAATATTTTGTTCATGTAAAACAATAATTTGAAACAAATAATAATACAACTCTAGCACACATTTTGAAGAGCAGTTGTCTGTAAAGTGCTTTGCAACATTAAATCTACGTACAGTGGTGTTAAAAAATTCAGCACTACTCAAAAACTAGCTTTAATTACGCCAATGGTTTCTGTAATCTGAATCAACTCCATGGTAAGAAATGCATCCTTTATATCATCAGGCTCTGAGAACATGTGCTCACTAAGCAATCAGGATTACATTTTTCACCTCTTCTTCATCGCACAATGCTACCTGGGTCCGGTAATATAGATCCGCCCGAGAAGATCAATCGTTTCCATTGTTCTTCAGACTAAACAGTAAGGTTCGTTGCCCATTGACGATTTTTCTTTATCGCCTTCGTCAGAAATAGTTTTGTTTTGGGATGGGGAGCAACGAGTTCTTCACGGAAATGTATTCTTCACACATCTTTGTTCCTGTGTGTTCCTGATATTCAATTTTCACCCATGTGCATGTTGCACATGGCTATTTATAAGTAATCTCTTCAAAATTCTGAGATCTTTTGCGTTATACGTATACGATTTTACTAGCCGAAAGATTCGTTTTCCTTGATTATTATATATGGTCCTTTTTTCAACTTAACGTTTTAAACTTAACTAACACCTTATTCACATAAACATACAAGCCGTGCTTTTAATGTTTATATAGATTCTCATACAAAACTATTAATAGAGCAATTGCAGACGTGGAAGTGAACACAAATGACTTTGTGGTATTTTAACTTCTTCAAAAGTTATGGGGGAGAAAAATAAGGAATTGTTGACCAAATCCAATGAAATCCAATAAGTATTTTTTAGTGAATATGTTCAACAAACATATTAATAATTTTTTTGCTTTTAATGAATAACAACCTTTCCAAGAGACAATTATCTGAAGAAGCAACAAAAAATTTGGGCCGCGAAACGTTGTAATGTTTTCAAGTTTTATCAAGATTACATACGTTATTTTATCAAGAACAAGTGTTTCGTCTAAATATTTTTAAATATCCACCTCCCCATCTACCTTATTGTTTTTAACCGACTGTTCTTAAAAACTCCGTATAGTATCAGTTAATAAGAAGTGATTTTCTATAATAAAAGAATATTGAATATTCGAAAGGAAAGGGTTTCATCGTTAATTGTAACGGGTTTCTATAAGTCGTAGGGAAATTGCAAAACATATTTACGAGGCATGTTCAGAAAGTAAGTATCATTTTGTAAAAATCTTATAAAAATTGTTTTTTTTACAGATAAAATTTCTTTTCACATGAAATAACATTTCTTTAACTACTTTTCTTCATAATTGTCACTACTGATCAGACATTTGTCATAGCGAAAACCAACTTTTCTATGTACTCCTCAAAGAAAGATACAGCCAATGAAGACAGCCACTTTTAATACCGTTTCTGAACGCAAAAAATGCGCCAAATCTAGATGAAAATCTTCGCCAAAAGGCAGAGATTAAGGAATGATGGAATAATGAAAAAGTGGGTTAGACAATTCAATGAGAGAGGAACCTGTTTTCAAGAAACAGAGTGGGCGGCCTTCGTTTTCAATGATGGGTTCGTTGAAAAAATGAATGAAGAAATTCTTGAAAACAGACGGTTTACTTTTGGGAATGCTTTTTGATGAATTTCTCACAAATCGCAGAGCCATTTTCGAAAAAAAAGAAAAAGGAAAAACAAACAAAAAATTGTGTTTAGAAGTGGCTGTCTTCACTGGCGGCATCTTTCTATTAAGAGGCCATAGACAATATGGTTTCCCGCAACGACCAATGTGTGCACAATGGTGACAACTAAGAAAAACAAAAAAAAATGCAATTTCATGTAAACATTAAGAAATGCAACAATGAAACATTACGAAATGCTATGTCATGTAAATGCAAATTTTGTCGGGAAAAAAAATTTATATGAGTTTTTCTTCCAAAACGGTACTTACAATCCAAACTCGCCTAGTAATAAGAAGCACAAAGTTAGAAAGTGTAGTTCAAGCATAGTGGTCAAGTTAAGCCTCCTTCAAATAAAATCCTCCATTTTCACAGCTACCGAATTGGCAGACGGCCAGAAGGCCTAAGAAGCCTTCGCCCGGAAGCCATTCCTGAAGTTCCCAGTCTACACCCGAAAACGTCGCCCGCACGCACCGCGACCTTCGCCAAGCGAGGAGGCGTGGAGGCGGCGGGGGCAGGTTACGCGGAAGCCACGGGTGGGGGCGAGGGCAGAGTTGGGCGGCTTCTTAAAACCTCGCGCACGCCATCCGCTCGGCACTTCATTAGGCACCGGCACACTCGAAGATGGCTTGGTTCCTCCGCCTCTCCGCCCTGGCAGCCGCCCTGCTGCTCGCAGCGCCCCTCGCGGCGGCCGCCCCCAACAAGCTGCGTGAGTACAGCTCCCCGGCTGGGCGCCGCTCTGCTCTACGTTTCCAACATCGTTTTTCTGTTGGGACGGCAACCTGTTTTGGATTTAATTCTTTCGCCAGGACAGCTCGTAAAGTTCCACAGAAAACGTTAATCAGAATATTTCTCTTAGTTTCATAATTACCCAATCTTTGTGAATCTCCCTAAATCTTTTCCCTCGTATATGTAATAAATAGAAGATAATATAATACAGCAAAAAAAATCTATGTTGAGTTTTCTACGAAATAGACCTTGTTAGGGTCCAAGATACCAAACAACCATTTTTACTTTCTCTCTACGCTACCGAGGTAGAGAGAAAGGTAAGTAATGTTGCACGAAAAAACCGCGAGGTTTCATCAGAAAAACTCTTATTACAGGGCACTAGTAACGAAAAAGTGGATAAATACAGTTACTAATTTTTTTCAAAAAAAAAAGAAAAAAGATCTAACTTGAGACGTAGCCAGAATTCATGCTTTGTGGGTCCGTGATATCGAAAAAACGTTTGTCCATCCGTCCATCTGTGAACAATGCTAGCGGCTGAACTCTTTTGTCGAATTTCTACAAAACTGATATTCCTCAATTGATTGGGCTGATGTCGTGGCCACTTGAATGTGAAACCGATATTTTAATTCTGGTGGGAACTTTACATCAAGCCTCCGGGCCATTTTCAATTAAAAAAAATACATACTTTTTTTTAGTAAATTTTGTTTTTAGATAGTGTGAAGAACATTTTAAGAGAATGGTGCAGATCTCATGTTCGTTGAAAACACTAATGTTTCGAAAATTGCAAAAATTCAAACTTTTTTTCACGCCTTTCTACGACTGAAATATTAAAGATATAGATTTATTACCTTAATTAAATGTTTCTTCAAGATGAATTTTGAAATAAGATCATGTACAATTTTTCGAAAATTTGAGTATTTTTTGCGTAATTTTGCGTGATATGTAGGCAATTTTTAATTTGTTTCAATTTTTTCTCAAAAACGTCTCCATCGTTTCTGGCCAAATGTTGTTGGATAGTCTGAAGGACGTTTAAGAGAATGATACCAGTCTCATATTGGTTAAAAACCCTGATTTTTCGAAAATTGAAAAACTTCAAATTTTTTTCGGTGTCTTCCTATATCTACAATAATTATTATTAAGATAAATATTTTTTCTTAATAAAATATTTTCAGGCAAAGCAGATCTAAAAATAATGTAATGTTCAATTTTTGAAAACATGAGTAGATATTGCAAAATTTTGGGTTAAACGAAAACAATTTTTATTTTCTTTAAACCATTTTTCATTAAAATTAGCACAAAATTTTTTATTAAATTGGTACCTTAGATAGCAGAAAGGACGCTTAAGAGATTGGTGCAGGTCTCATATTGGTTGAATTGCCTGATTTGACGAAAATTCAAACGTTTTCGGCGTCTTCCTACAACTACAATTGTGAAGATACAATTCTTTTTTCTAAAAAAATGTTTCATAAAAACAGACCTTTGAATGTAAAGTGATGACCGTTTTGCAAAGATAAATATTTTTTATGTAATTTGGCTACAAAATCACCCTCCCCGAATTTTCTGCGCTTCATGTACATAACTTGAGAGGTGTTTGAGAGCTATTGCTATTCATTTAAAAAGAAAGATTAAAAGAAGGTAACAAAATTAACTTAATTATATAACTAACAAATTACTTCTTTACTTCAAGAAATTTTGAACGCTAATTAAAGCATGTTTCAATTCTGAAAGTTAGAAATGCCTTCTCTTCCTTTTCTTCTTTTGCCTTTTGCCCGTTACTACGGGGTCGGCGTGGCGGGGGCTCACTTTTAAAAATGTTTTCCGCCACAACATTTTTATGCAGATTTGCAATGGTTTTTACAGCCGGATGCCCTTCCTAACGCCACAAGGGGCGCACAAGCACAATACACATAGACAACACACACACAATCACAAAATACACGCTACCATGCCCGAGGCGAGATTCGAACCCACGATCCTTCGGTCCAAGATCACCATGAAACTACTGCTTTAGCAATCTTGGCCACCTGGAATCCACAAATGACTGCTCTTCCTGGCTATCGAAATAAACGCAGGTCTCCACCACGGGCCGCTTTCTTTGAATTAGTAGGTTTGGATTATATTAGCATTATTTCTAATACTTTACGTGAAAGAAAAATTGAAAAAGTTGAGTAAACATTAACTTTTAGGAAAATATTGATTTTATATTACTGCATACGTTGACTTGGGACACAATGCAGTGATGTATATTTCAGAAGTTTATTGTTGAGCAACAACAATGTAAGATAATGAAATGTGAAATTCTTTTGAACTCTTTTCTTAAACATCGACATGCAACCATTAGGAGACATTGTTTCATTTATTTCTATATTTTATTTAACGCCAAAAACAGAAAAACTGAGTGTGACGTCTGTGGAGAGAAATGTATTCTCTGAATGTTTTCGTAAATTCTGGTATCCCTACCATATCTCATTTACATGTTGAATTCTGAATGCAGATGGAAACGAATTGTTAGTTCTTCGATTCGTAAAGACAATTTGGGGAAATTTTTTTAGGTGTGCGAATGTATATAGTACTAGGAAAACCCAGTAGACGTTGTCCTGCCCTTCATCTCCCTCTTTCCCCTCCCATCTCCGTTTCTCACTGTCTCTCCCTTCCTCCCTCACCCTGTCCCTTTCCCTCTCCCTCCCACTCCCCGTCCCTGTTTGTCTCTGTCTCTGCCACTCTCTGTCCCTCTCATTCACATTTACTTGCAGATTCGAAACATCTGAGCTGGTGAAGTAATATCGGGAAGCGCCGTACCAGCAAAAATGTAATAGAATGTTCAGGAAGAGTTCATTCTTTAGATTACGGTGTGAGAAACGTTTCTTTGCGGCCTTTGGACTCAAAATTTTAGTTTTTGAGGTCCTAGAACGCCTCGTTTAGGAGTTATTTAACGATAGAGATTCAAACTGCTGCCGAGTATGTCACAAGTTGAATTTGACGGGAATATGTAGTGGATATGTAGTGGATATGTAGTGAATATGTAGCGCCATGTCGTGGAGTTACAACAGAATTAACAACACCTAAACCTTTCTGGCGAAAAACACGTAGAAGGGCCAACTTTCATGGAAATCGGTCCAATGGTGTTGGAAGTTTGCTCTTATATACATACCAACATCCTGTTTTATTTATATAGATTTAGCATTGCATGTTCAGACAAGGAGTAACGTAATTCGTATTAAAACGAGCATAATCGGAGAAAATTAAAATACTATAGTTTCAATAATTACTTTTATATATTTTCGATCTATTTGCAATGTTTGCCAACGCTATAAGTATTGCATTATCTATTACCTTTTAATTATTTTACTTGCTCGCATTTTTCTGACGCAGAATACTGTAAGGCGAAAAAGCACATCCGATATGTTCTTGAATACACGGCATATCTTATGCACTGAATTCAATGCCAGAAATATATTTTCATTTAAAATTTTGAATAAAAATTTTTCCTTGAAACTCTTTAATTTTCGCACCAAATGTGGTACGTTTTTAAATGAATTTTATAAAAAATGATGACTGAGATGTGCTAATTCGAAAAGAAATTGTGGTATAAATAATATTTCGTAACCATTATTAAAGGCGAGAAAGTACATTCTGTTTTAGCATCATTATTTACTTTCTAGTTAATTTGTCTAATTTTTCTTTCATCCAAAAGTAGTACATGACTTTCTTTAGTCCGAGTAACCGAAAAATTGGTGACTGGCAGCATTGAAGTTTACTTACTTCATCATTTGTGATACAATTCGTGATCTTCATTTGCCCATCTTCTTTAATAATTTCTTTAATTTAATTTTACGATGAATAAAACTTGGCGTGAAAAGATAAACCTAAAGAAGATTTAAGTAACAGCTACTAAAGCATGTGTACTACGCATTCTCTACTACACACTACATGCGGCCTGTGCAACGTAATTCCATTTCCAAGTTGTAGGTGCTCTTTACAACGCTACACAATTTACTTTGATCTAGGTAGACTATTCGAGGTAAACGTTCACCGCAGCCAACGTAACGAAAAACGATCGTCACGATTTTCAGCACTCACAAAGCATTGCAGTTGTGCATCTGGTTGTAATGTTGAGGTCACTGCCCTGTAGACCCTCACGAATCTTGAAAGACGCGAGCGCACCGCACCGCGGTTGTAAACCTCGCCCGCAGCGGAACGATCGAGCGAGAGGCTTGAAACGGATCGAGTCAAAGAAACAAACATTTTATTGATGAAAGTGTTCATTACAAATCTGCTCATCTAAAATATACAGTGAAGACGTGAATCAATAAAAAGAGGTGAAAATGGTGGTCGCACAAACCTGCAACCCAGGAAGAAATCGTCACTGTTAGAAATGTCCTTCATGCGGAATTAAATGGTTTTAAAGTAAATGTTCAAACTTTCTAAAAAATCAGGATATTCGACGAATATAGGACGAGCACCATTGTCTTAAACGTCTTTCACACTATCCAAAAACAAAATTTAATCAAAAACGTTGGAGTCAATTTTTTTGAAAATATGTAAAACACCTCCCAAAAATAAAATATCGGGTTTCAAATTCCAGGTGCCGCGACATCAGCCAGATCGATCGAGGAATGTCAATTCTCACGGACGCATGGACGGACGGACGGACAGTCAGATGTTTTACCGTCAATCAATTTTTCGGTATCAAGGACCCACAGGTCATCGATTCTGGCTACACTAAATGTTAGAGGGTTTTGTTCTAAATTTAGCAACTGGATCTATCCACTTTTTCGTTACCAGGGCCCTGTAATAAAAGTTTTTCTGAGAAAAATTCACCACTTCTTCCTGCAGCATTACATGACTTTCTCTCTACTGCGTAAGAGGTAGCGAGAAAGTAAAAATCATTTCCCGCGTGACCTTTTACCAGGATAACATCTAGACGCTCATCAACGTAGGACGTGGTAGAAGTGTCCAAGGAAAAATGAGAGAATACTCGTACATCTACATGTTATATTTCTGTGCTTTGTTTATCTATTACAATACCTGTGTATTATAATATTGTGAAACGTAGTTGTTTATATATCAGTACTACAAATTTATTGTTTACAACCTAGAAATGTCGATCATCTGACCTGCAGTGCCTCTGGCCGGTGGGACACCGAGTTTGTCACCTGAGGGTGGCAGGATTATCGGCATTAGCTACTAGCTAGGTCGAGTTCATCCGCTGTCTAGAGAAGAATTCTAGCGGGCGGCTGCTCTGATCGGTGGTTTTCCTATGGTTTCTCCGATCAGAACCGGCGATTGACGGGGCAGTACCCCAACAAACGGACCATGCACCGCGCGCGATCTTTCCTTTCCCTTCCTTGACCTAACCACACCTTTTACTAAGACACACATCCACTTAAAAGTACTACACTGCCGTATATGTCGGGATACTAGAGCTTTGTCCCGGCTGGTATGGTACCTCACTGACGCGAGACAATTTCCTGGCAATCCGGACGTGTAGGTCGGCGCACGATCTAGCCATCCAGCTGCAGATCATCGCCAACTCCCGCAATAAAAGATGCACTACACTTACGGGACTACGGAAATCATCCGTTGACGCGACCTGAATCATAAGTAAATCAGTCAGCTAATCAACCAACCAATCAATTAATAAACCAGTTAGGTGAGTGACGGCCAGATGAAAAGAATTCGGACGGTAGTACAACTTCCTTGCGCGTCTGCAACTCACGAGAATTTCCCCCTCCGCTTCAAATATTCAGGAACGTCCTTTTTGCGTGATTTTGGTATTCTTCTGAGTAATGCAAAAAAGTAAATTTGAAAATTTCTCCATTGGTTATAATAGCATGTAAATACAAACATCCAAAGGACAGTTAGATGGACAGATAGATAGGTATAGCTGCAGATATATAACATTCTTCTTGTCGCAATATCCACATCTGTATTTCCCATTGCATTAATTCGCGAACAACAAAACAAATCTTAGAGGCAAATTATTTCTTTAGCCTTTTCATATTTCTAAAACGGCAATTTTCCATATATTTTATTTGAGATATGAATATAATGCCTTTTATTCTTGCGCGGTCAAAACAAAGCCTAAAGGAAACACTTGCTAAAGGCTCTTCTTATGTTCATTGTTTTATGGTTTCAGCTCCTGAATATAAACTCTGCAGAAGGGATGATAATTTTATTCCCTGTCTGGAAGAAGCATTGGTAGTGGCTGTTCAACAACTACGAACAGGCAAGAGATATTTTGAATATTCGATTAACATACAGTAATGGTGAAGTCAGGATCCCACGTATTATTTCGAAGTATAACAACATTTGTTTAGAGAGATTATTAATATTCACAATCATAACAGACGATAATTATTTCCAACTTACGGAATGTTCATCATTTCTGAAATAGTAATTTACATTACATAACAAGGCCAAGAGTTATTTAATATTTTCATGTCTAGACACGTTAGTTTTCGAAGGAGACCGATAGATCGAGTCTAGGAATCTCGTCGTGTCGTGGAATGACACTTTTGCGCCAGATGCACAATATTTTATTTCAAACCACAATTGACCACATATTCGTCTGATATACCAATTTTATTTATCACGAGAATATCATAAGTATTTTTCCTTTCGGGGATTGCTCCGTATTTTTTTTCCAAATGTTGACTCTCAGTTGAAGGTAAATATTGCGGAGAATGTTATGCTGCATTTAGAACAGAGCGAAATAACATTTTCAACACTTTCTTGGAACTCCACCAGATATTTTCAAAGAAGGAACTATAGCTACTTCAGTGTTACTGCTACGAAACCCTAGAAAACGATATGAAAAATGACTATAGCATTTTAAAGTTGGAGGAAATTTCACTTTTGGCTAATATCTAAGGAGCCCATTTCTATGATTTTGTATATTGTTGTCCGCTGCTACAGGGCATAGCTAAGTGAAATTTCTTTACATATGGATTGGAATTGGATGCTATGTAGATTAATATGTTGGTGCATATTTGGCCGATTTTTTTCTGTTGCTGCATATTTGTATAATTATAAGCACATATTTTGCACATTTCGTTAAAATTGAGACTTAACTCGGGAAACGTTTCACCCTTTCACAGAATCTCTATATTTGTGAGCGTTCATTAATTCGAAAGGGCTTGTCACAGTTTGCGATTGTTTTTCATCTTTTCTACAGATGATAAAATACTTGGGCAAATGTAGGTTCTCGATATCATTTTTTTTAAACCAGGCAGAATAAATGCAACAAGGCATAATAATGTGAGTTTTAACTTCAATTATTTATCCCACGAACTATAGTAGATTCTATTATGTTTGCACAAATAATTACCTTTTCATTCCAAGCGTGCTTCTCCTGAAATTTAGCAACGAAGGTTTATTCAAGAAATGAAATAATGTTAATTTTAATGGCATGTTAAAGTGTATATTAAGAATTTTTAGTTCATAAATGCATATTTTTAAAAGCATATTTTAAATTTTTACGGCATAAAATCCTTTCCCAGCTAATAATTTTGCGCGGGACACAATAAATAAACCGCAAGCTGCCAGTTGGACACCCCTGATATAACATTTTTTTTCTAATACGTAATATTTTTATTGTATAACACTATATCGACTAGACCTATTGGGGACACCATTTCAATACCGCATCTGGTATCCTCCCTTAATATGGGTGCGGAAACGGATTTTTTTTATAGATGGAATGCAGTCATACTCATTGTACGGAAATTTCGCCGCTTGTTTACGTTAAAACAGTTTGTTGTACGTGCAAAATGAATAGAGACATATTTGGAGATAATTACATCAATTTTCTTTCTTGTAATGACCTCAATTAACCTCCGAGAAAACGAGATTTTTGCAGGAAACTAATTTTGGTAACCTTTGACCTTTAATAATTATTTTTGACTGGGCTAGTATTATTCTCTATTTTTCATTGTTTTTTAAAACAACAAAATAAAGCAATTAAAAATAAAATTTTTGATACCATTTTTTACAATTAAAAACCTGTAATGACTGGGCTATATGCGACGTTATGCCATTTCCCGGAATTCCTAGCTCCATGGTTCGCAAAGTACCATAAAACTCGTACTAACTTTTGACGTATTTTCAGCACTAATAGGGAGAGTATTTTTGACACAGTTCCAGGCTGGTGTTTAAACCCATTGATCTTTCATGCCCTAATTTTATGTAAATACGTGCCCTTTGAAGACCAAAAGGAGGAGTACCGCATTTAACAACACAGAAATGTACTAAAGCAATGTAATTTATTACAGGTCTCCCTGACTTCGGAATTCCTACTTTGGAACCTTTTGTGATCCCGCAATTGGTTATTGGAGACTCAAACGTAGACGCCCCTGTAAATTTACATATCAATTTTTCTGATATAAAAGTTTATAACCTTCATACAGCAAAAGCTTCAAACATACGGTAAGTAAAAAAACAAAAACATAAAAGAAAAAAAACAAGAATTATTTACGTGCTTTTTGTGTCTGAAGAAATTAGTAACACTAATTTTGTACACTATACACTGACAAATTACTGACATTTCTCTTGAGTTATTAATGAAAATTTGAATTGACTTATAACATTTTAATTTTTTCACTTTAAATGGATATGCAAATAGATAAAAACATTCATTCTGCATGGCAAACATAATCAGACACACTGGGTATTTTCTGAGGTCTGTCATTATTTTGCATTTGAACGTACAGTTGCTGCAGCTCTGTATCACCCAATTATGAGGCGTAGCACTTTTGCGTAGATATGAGAAGATTATCGATTGTCCGGGTCTTTGGAGATTATCCAGGCCTGTATTTCTACAGATGAGGTACTCGAAACATTTTTCGACGAGTGTTCTGTTTTTAAGCACTATAACAACCCTTATTTGTCGCTCTGACTTCATAAGAGACACTCTTAATATAAAAGTGGATAAACCTTGTTCCTGTGCGTAGTAAATTACTTCCTCTAACCCGTTGTGCAGTCTGAATAGGTATTTTATGGGCCCTTGATATCGAAAATTTGAAGGCAAAACGCCTTGTCTGTATGTATGTCAGTCTCCCTGTCTGTGGCCAACACTATCGCCTAAATCATGGGGTTGATTTTTTTCTAAAATGTATATACATGGATCGATTTAAACGAACTCAAAACCCTCTGAGTTTGAAATGTATATTTTTATAACGGGGTAATTTACATTTAACCTTAAAACATTTTCAATTTTTTCACAACAATTGTTATCAACATTTCACAAAAATTGCATTTAACTTTGCTTTGGTTCGCGTAAATGACGCTTAAAATAATGGTGCAGGTCTAATTTTCTTTGAGATCCTTGAGTTTTCGTAAATTGCAAACTAAAATACTGAAGATAGATGTTTCTTCTTCATCCTTTTGACACAATAAGAAGTTTGCGTGTAATTTTTGAATGAAGTATAGGCAATTTTTAAACAAATATTTTCTTAAAAAATGCCCCAATTTTTTTCTTTAAATTCTTACCTCGTTTAGACGACAAAAAATTGTCCTGGTCTCATTTCCGGCAAACACTCTGTATTTTCGGACCTTGTTGAAAGCGCTAACATTTCGAAACTACAAATTGAAGATAGATATTTTCTGAAAAGAAATCTATTTTAATTGTGACAATATCCTGGCCTTAATAAACTTTCATTAACAAGATAACAGAATATACTCCTTAAAATGTTTTAAACTAGAGGAGCTACAATAGAACGCACTTTGTCGCATTATTGAAATATTTACCTAAGATTAAAAAATTGTAATTTCTGTCATACTAAAAACAAATATAACTTGAAAATCTCGAAACCAACCAAGTCAAACGAAACGCCTGCGATAATATGCATTTATTTCAGCCGCCAGGATTGTGATTAACTTTTACAAATGAAACAAACATTAAAAAATCCTTGGTGGTTACAGAGATAAGAGTGATAATCCATAATGGTAAGGCCCTACGAGGTATCAACGACAACTTCAAATACAATATAATTTTTATATTAAGAAGAAAATGTCTTACACGTGTTTCGGGAATAATTTATCCCATCTTCAGTGACTCTACAGAGAAGAAACACGCAAGTTAATAAATACACACTTTACATATGAAATTACAGCACATAAACACAGGAGTAGATAAGATTAAAATGTCGGAAGTAAATTATGAAAACAATATAATAAAGTAAAATTTCATAAACAATAATTTTACAAAGTAAAATGTAGCTGAAGTAACTGAAGGACTTGCTATGGGTTCTAACGAGTCCCCATTATTTCTTGAAATCATTATGGTGCAATTTCAAAATAAATGGTTTAATAGCTTACTTTGCTTAAGAATATTAATAATTATTGGAGACATGTCGATGACAATACTTGCCATTGGACAGGTACGAACAGACAATTGAACCAATCTTCTGATTTCTGAAATTCTTTTCATCTTAATTTAACCTTTAAAATGGATTTAGTATTTGTTAGTTCTATATTAAATATAATATCGGCTTTAAATCTATTTCCTTTTGTAAGAATTTTATCTGCATCATACAATCATCATGACTTTCAACAATGAAGCATTTAAATAATTTTAAAACAACATGTTACAATTTTGAAAACCGACAGCGCGTGAAACGTAAGCACGGGAAATTCGATTTATTCTTTCCAATTTCCGAAAATACAGAGAGTTCGCCGCAAATATGAATGACATCATTTTTACCAACCTTTGATAATACGAAGAGAAAACGTAAAAAATAGTGACTTTTCTTGAGAAACAATTGTTTAGGTAAAATTTTTTAAATGGTCTAATTTCAATAAAAATTGCACGGAAACTACTCAAATTTTCGAAAATATCAACATGGACTTATTTCAAAATGTTCTTTAAAGAATTGATTTCATTCAGGGAAACATCTCTACTGTCTTTGAACAAAACTACTTCGTTGTAGGATTTTTTCCAAAGTCAACACACACCGGTCGGTCTGGCCGCACTCCAAGTTCTGCGATTATGCATAACATCATTTAATTTTTGGTAATAGTGTAATGCAAATTGTTGCATGTAATAATAATTGTATGTAATAATGTAATTTTTTGTATATGAAACCCTCGAGACATTTTCAAAATTTGCTCAAAATGGCTTAAGTACGTAAAAAGGCAGCAAAATAGGAACTATTACCTTGAAAATTGCAGATCCAATTTTCACTAAAATTTCGCAAAAGGTTAACATTTTTTCGAAGTCTTCGTAAAATTACAAATTGAGGATAGTAGTTTTTCCTATATATGAAATTTGTTCTTCAAAATTACTTTGTCATTTAAGTCCTACTTTTTAAAAAAATTAATTGTTTTCCCGCAATATAAATTGAAATAAGTGCGGTATAAATACAAAAACAATATTTTTTTAGAAATTGCTTCCATTTCTTTACAACTTTGGTAGAGATAGTGCTAAATGTACATTACATAACATTACATAACAGTATTTCGCTCTCTTCTTTCCTTTTTTAAAATTACAAGAATGCTATTTTTACTTTCCCGTATTCCCGTATTCATACGTATATACGGAGTATCGGAAAAGTTATGTAATGCAACGAAAATCTTACGACATTTCAACGAATATATTTTTTGGGGTCCCTAAATACCGAAAAAGTGTGTACTACTTTCCAGTGTACATACGTATGAGCGAAGTAATATACGTAGTGTAGGGAAAGTTATGTAATGCTGCGCGAAAATACGGCGGATTTTTGGCAGAAAAAAATCATTGCCGGGGAATGATAACAAAAAAGTGGATAACCCCAGTTGCTAAATTAAGAAAAAAATCCCGCAACACCTGGTGTAGCCTGAATACCCATTTTGTGGGTCCTTGATACCGAAAAATCAATTGAAAGCAAAGCATCCATTTGCCCGTCCGTCTGTGAACACCACTATAGCGCAATTTTTCTAAATCTACTCCTCAAGCCTCTATGTCCACGATGGAATATCACACGGCATTTCGCGTCTTTCTCCGTCATGCCCCTAGAGGTGGCATGTACGCAAGCACTGCTTGATACGGTCGCGATCATGCGATATCTGGCAGCAAGTCTGAGAACGTCGCAAAATATCGTGACACATTCCATCGTGAAGACGGGCCTCGAGGGGCAAAGTTAGAAAAATCATAGGAGTGGTTTAGCGCCTAAACCACTCCTATGATTTTCCAAATTGAAGAAAGTCCTGTCCATTTGGCTCTAACCGAAGCTTTTTTCGGCCTCTTCCTACAACTAAAAAATTGAAGATACAGATTTTTTCCTCCTAATAAAATTTGTTCTCCAAAGTGAATTCCTTGTACATCATGTACATTTTTGAACATCATATACATTTTTTGAAAATTTTAGTAGTTTTCGCGCAACATTCCGTAATATATGTGCAATTTTTAAAAAATTACAAAAACAAGACTTTATCAAAAACGGCTCCAAATTTTATTTAAACTTTTGGTAAGGATAGAGCCTATTGTACTCTATGAGATGAAATAAACGCCATATTGCTCTATTCTTTTGTGTTTTCAAAAATTACAAAAATGGAATTTTTTTCACTTGTGTCTCACTCCGTTAATGTTTACATTAGCGACGAGTTGTTTACGTAATTGCATTAATGAGTACATGCGCTTTAACTAATGTCCTACAAAGTTTCTTGAAACCTGAATCGTTTTCTTTGAAAACTAGCTGAAAATTACGCATTTGCAGAAAAGCCTTAACCCCAGTTTCTCAAAAATGGCTCCAAATTTTTACTTCAAACTTTTCGAACGGATAGTGCAAATTACACTCATTCATTGTGACGTAAAACTAATTTTGGTGTATGTTTTTGTTTTTTCAAAAATTACACAAATGTAATTTGTTTTGAAGATTCCTCATACCGTTAATATGCACATTTCCAGCAATTTGTAACACTATTGTATTTGTGAGTTAAGTGCTTCAAATGACTTTTAATGATGTTTTTAGAAATCACAAAAAATTCCTGAGAAATAGAGGTTATATTTTTACAGAAACGCTTAAAAGACATTTTCTTAAAAAAGCTTCAAATTTTTTAAAGAAAAATATCATTTATGATGAGGTTTTATTGTTCTTTAATATTCTTAAAATAATATTTCCATTCTACTCTTAGAAAATCGAAAAATTAATAAAATGTCAAAAAAATGTACTTTAGGCGGCGATAGATTGCAGCTGGCAAGAGTATGTGTCAAGTCCCGTGTATCGCTAGCCGAGATAAAAGGAAATAGAAAACTAATACGGTAAAGTCTGTGTCATTTTGAAGCACCATTAGTTTCAAAAAGTCCGTCCGTCCATTCATCTGTCTGCCTGTCCGTCTGTGAACACAACTATCGTCTAAACCATACGTAGGAGTTTTTCCCAAATGGATATTCCCAAGTCGATATGGTTCGACTCGAGGCGCTACGATTTTGAAAAAAATTCTTCAAAATTTGCCAGTTCTTTACATCAAGCCCCCAGGACATTTTCAAAATTTTCTCAAAAACGGCTTCAAATCCTGTCTTTAAATTTCTTGTGAGAATGGAGTAAAATATACTTAGTGAGGTGACATAAGTGAGTACTTAGTAAGGTGATATGAAATTGAAATAGTTTGCTTTTTTTTGGCGTCTTCCTACAACTACAAAATTGAAGATTTTCCCTTCAAATGAAATTTGTTCTCCATAGTAAGCTCTTTCATTTAGTTCCTGTATTTTTTTTAAATTTTAGTACTTTCGCCCAATGTTGCATGTAATAATAATATGTTCACATTATTATATTTATGAGTACATGTGCCTTAAACATCGTCTTATAAAGATTCTCGAAATCTCAAAATTGTTTTGTGAAAACCAACTCAAAATTCCGCATTTTCAGACGTTCAAACGCCATTTTCTCGTAAATGGCTGCAATTTTTTTTCAAACTATTCGAATGGAAAGGGCTAATTGTACTCTTTAATATGACGTGAACTTCTTGTTGGGGTATCTTTGTTGTTGTTTTTTTCAAAAATTACACAAATGTAATTTTTTTGAAAGATCTTTTACACTTTTAATATGCACATATCTAATAATTTGAAAAGACCACTGTGTTTGTGAGCTAATGTGCTTCAAATGACTCCGAATGAAGTGTTTCGAAAACTAAATTTTTTTTTGTGACAAAGTGATTCGAATTTCGCATGTTCAGTAAAGCTTAAAAGATATTTTCTCAAAAATGTCTCAAAATTTTTAAAAGAAAATTGTTATGGAGAACGAGGTTTTATTCTTCTCTTATATTCGTAAAATCATGTTAAATTTCTAACATTGGAGGACCGAAAAATTTAGAATCAGAGAAAAATGTAGTTGCAGCGGCTATTGATGACCCCTAGGTAAGAGGATGGGACTAATCTGAAATGCTATTTCTGACCAAAGAAACTTGGAAACGAACTAGTACGAGGAAGTTTGTGTCATTTTTTAGCACCATTCGTTGCTATTACTTACAATAATATTAATACATAGTACAGTACGATTGAAATTTATAACTCTGAGAGTTGAGACACGAATAGTAATAGTTCAATGTTAAATTGATCGCATTGCATCTTCATTCCAGATTTGATTACGAGAACTTGCATATTAATGGACATGAACATGCAGATAAAATCTACGTTGACGCCAACTACGTAATGGACGGGCGAATTCTGCTTATTCCTGCAAAGGGAGAAGGCAAAGTGAACCTTAATTTAAGTGAGTAAATATGACTTTTCGAACCTATTTTACAAAGTGATGTGACTTATAATTGACAGTAAAACATTTAGAAATCTTATCTTTTTAAAATTGGAATTCAAAATACATAATTTTAAGTAATTAAATCGTTCGCCAAGATTACATTTAATGTAACTTCAAGGACTTACATGTAATATAATACTTCAACATAAATATTTATTATTTTACATTATACATGTTTTTATTGATTTAATTCATCCTATATTTTCTATTTGATACATTTTCAGCAAATTTGGATGCAGACATTACTATTGACGGAGAAAGATATATGAAGAAGAATAGAGATTACATGAAAATTAAAGATTTTAAATTCAAAGTTACTAATCTCGAGAAATTGGAAATGCAGTTTGACAACCTCTTTAACGGAGACAAGACCCTTGGTAAGCATAGATATTGTGTATTATTGATTAAATTGGTAATAATGTAGTGGGAGCAACTGAAATAACTAATTTCTTCTGAAACTTCACCGAAACTGATCTGAATAAAAGTTTCACAAAATTGAATGTTCTCTGTTGTTTGAGAATGCAATGTTTTAAATACTATTAAGAAATACGCGATTGTACCATCAGGTGACTGGAACGGGGGATCGAGGTGCAGTGTCCAGGTCATCTGATGCTTTCTTTCAAATGTTTTTCTGATTTATGCTGGATTTAAATTTATTTTTGATTTTAATGTTAAATTATAACGTATTCAATTGGGATTTGAATAACTTTCTTAATTGCAGAAAGTAAGTAAAAATTATATAATTTTGTGAATATGTTTCATCAACTTCTAAAGCTCCATAACCCCCGCCCTCTTTGATACACTACTGAGAATATCCTTTATTAAAACTCTACGATCGATTTATACGGAGACTTTCGTACGTGTAAAATAGGCGTTTGATGCTCTACTATTTTCAAAATTCCCCGTTCGACTTTTAGTGATAGTCTATTTTGAATGAAGAGTTATTTGCCCACTATTACTGTTAAAATCCGCTGCAGTTTGCTGATTTGTATGGGTGACAGCGGATTGGCGAAGTTCCTCCTTTGAAGCTGCTCCAACTCTGATTCACGACCATTCGCACGAATTTCGGACCATTTTAATTCGTGGAAAAAACATTGTACATCGACCAGTTTGGGAATGTAAATTATTCCTTAGGACCCCCATCAATGGGGGGAATCGCATGTTGGTGGTCATACCAAATAGTATTACAATTTGTCTATATCCAACTTGACTGGTATAGTGAAGAGTATCTATCAAATTAACTTAAAAAAAAGGTTGACCCCTTTTTTTTTTGAAGAACTGGTTCAACATTCACTACCTTGCTTCGATTGCACCGCTGTTCTGTGCGCAGATAGATTCTTAAAAATACTGAATGCGACTATGATCAGGCTGTAAGGAAACGTTGGAGTTTCCAAGGAGCGATTGCACATAGTGACTTCTTCACATCAGTGACTTCTACATACTTCTCTTGGGGGTCTGCCGTTTACACAACCTTAAAATTAGCAGAGGACTGTGAACGACGAAAAACGGAGGTTCGGTTTCGATTTCGGTGATGTAAAGTTAGCATATCGTTCTGTTATATCCGAGTTAGCGGGTTCAAACCCGAACGAAGCCGTGTATTTTTAAGGGTGAAAAAATCCTTCGTTCTTCTTCCTTCGGAGGGGAAGTAAAGCCGGCTGTCCCATGTTGTAGATTTACTGCATGTAGAAGTTCCTTAAGCCTAAAAAAAGACTCTGAATAAAGTTCAAAACGCCTGTGTTCTCGCCCGAGTGATACGTCCTTCCTCTGCCAGAGGGTGCAAGGAGCGTAGCGGAATTTATGTAGTAAGGCAGAAGAGCAGGCCTCGTGGCCTGAGCCTCGCCACGGAAAATAAGGCATCATTGAATTAAATTGAAAAACATAGAAGTTAACAACTGTAACATGTGCAACATTAGGTACGCATTCTACCCGCAAAACACGTTACATTGCAACACACATTACCATTGAGCATATCTCGAAAAGTTTCTTCTTAGAGCCTTGAAAACTTTTTTTTGTTTCCCTAAAGGAATACGTGGTATGCTCTTTAAGCCGCAAACTATATAATGAAACACTTTTTGACGTTATATTACACGATAGCAGGGATAACCAGAAATGCAGAAAGTGGGATCCAGTGAGTAGCTATTCTCACTTTCATAGCCGTTGTTTCAATTATTATTTTATATTTGTTTTTTGGCGGATGAAATTATTTTTGGGCCATTTTAATACATTTTGTTGGCATACTCCTGCAGGTACACAAGCTATTCGTAATTTCCCTGTTAACGAACCAGGGCGGCCACTGTCTTATTCGTGTTTAAGAAGGCATTTTGTAATAAAGAACACTCATTAAATGTTTCAATTTTTACTTTACTTTTCACATTGAAATGTGTAGGAATACGTGGAAGTACACGTGGGGACATACGGGAAACATGCAGGGAAAATGTGGGAAATACATGGGGAACTTTCGCCAGAATAAGCACCTGTTCAGGAGATACACGAAGCTGCCATGGCTCAGTGGTAATGTGCTGGATTGCAGACCTGTAGAGCCCAGGCCCGAATCCCGACGTAGCTATGGATTCTTATCTAATGCTTTCCATTAATGGCGGCTCTGAGGTCGACTCAGTCTCCTTTTCAAGTGAGTACCAGGATCATTCCTGGGAGTAAAGGCGGTCGGAGCGTTGTGATCGCTACACAACCTCCTCCTTGTGCCGACGGCGACGAATAGGTAGAGCCCTACTATCACCTTCCCCTCTGGCCACATCATCCTGTGTACAATTGCACAGGGGTGCCTTTTCCTTCACTTTTCTAGGAGGTGGACACGTGGTAAATGATATAAAATATGCGAGGGAACTGGTTTGGTACATGTGGATGTCCTGTGCGGGAACTTACCGGTCTTTATGCGGAAAAGATGCGGGGAATCGCGCCAGTAGAGGGGCTGGTGAATCCCGAGAAATATGTCGTAGGCAATATTCTGTGAAATGGGATGCTTTTGAACCTTCTCTTATATTTTTGGAGACAGCTCTTAAGGGTACCATCTCAAGAGAGCATAAAAAGGCGTTCTGAAGAAAGTAGAAACTCGAAATGTAGGTAAAATTAAATTGACGCGAGTCATTACAGAGCTATTGTATTACTGAAGTTCCTACAGTTCAGACGCCAGCTGTCAGAAAACGTATTAAGTTATTTTACATTTAAAACTATCATTTGCAAAGTTCGGAAAGTCTGCGGGGGCCCAGCTAATAGTAATAATTTCTGACAAAAAATACAGACTTGGCCCAAAAGAAAGCCTAAAAGGAAAGCCATTCAACAATTCTGGAGAGTAATTTACATCCGAATGCTCTGAATCTACATATCATTACTGACGCAACCCTACAAAATGAGCCTTTTAAAATGTATTGCAGTCGATTTGGATATGTTCCCATCTCAAAGTTTTCATTTCAAATTGGAATGTAACCAACAATAAATAATTATTATTAAAACAAAAATATATTGAAAGTAAAAATTACGTAACTAATGAATTTTTGAAACAAACACACAACCATCTGTTCACTTATGTATAGATTCTTGGTTATTTGTTTTCTGCTACAGGAACCTCCATCAATAACCTTGTCAACGAGAACTGGAAAGAACTTTGGTCTCAGCTGGAGTCTCCCCTGGAGGAAATTTTCAGCTACACCTTCAAGGAATACTCGCGTCGAATCTTTGACAAGGTTGCGTTGGATGACGTCTTCCTGCCTCCTACAAGTTAATTGCCTGGAAAATAATTCTTGGTGACCCCATCAGATCATATTTCCAAAATATTTTATAGATCTATCTAATGCTTTTATAAATACTTATTATTGTAATGGCCGTAAATGGTTATCGAGTACATATTTTTATTTGAAATTGATGGTATTATCTCTTACATTTTTATAATAATTAAACAGATGAGAAAAAATTGTATTCCTCTCATAAGAAAAATATTGATTATGATCTCGATGACTGCCACTAAGAAATGCCTCGTGATTCTGTAATAGCATATTTCGACAATAATATTTATGTATCCATCTAATGTTATTACAGACATTTGTAATTAAATGTCAATAAATGACTTACAAATACACTTTTGATTCATTTCCTTCCTTCATATGGGTCAATCCATTTTAAGTGGTCCAGCACTGGTCGCTCGACCATCTCGAAAAAATTTCATATTTTGTACATAAATTGCCTTATGTTTTGGCTGTTCAAAACCATCTTCAACTTTTTTTTTATTGTACCTGGTTTACAAATGGCGGCCATTTTTGTTTCGCGCCGTGCGCCATTTTTCGCGTTCGCAAACATTTACTCTTTCCTAATTTACTTAGCTCTAGGTGGTTCTAGCAGTCTAGAATAAAAAGCATTCGATTCAGTATACTCTGGCCTGCAAATCGAAATATTATTTACCTATTTTGTATGTTTGTATTTGGGAAATATTTGCAACCAAATACATGGAACGCGAATGAACAAAATTCGATTTTCAGAGAGTAATTTTTCAAAGAAGGAATCAAATCTAAGCCTTAATTTTTTCTGTGCTTTTACACACAACAGTATAGTTACTTTTTGTAAAATATCATTGGTATACAACGCACCCCTTGAAAATTACTTCCTCTTGAAAATTGGAATTTTGGATTTTTTTCCAATTTTGAACTGTTATATCTCTGTTGGGGGACCAGATAAAAATCTGAAAATAGCACACATCCTAGACCGCTATCATACCAAATTTCAGTAAAAATTACAACTTTTAGATTTAACTCTAAGTAGTTTTTTAAAAAATTGAAAACTTACGAAAAAAAGGGCTTCATTTTCCCATTGAGGATACTTTCCCACTGAGGATACAAGTAGTAATCACATTATTTTGAAGCTATTTTAAATTAAAATCTACATTGATTTAAAATAGTTAATTATACTTAATAATTAATGTACTTAAAAGTGGCCAAATATATAATTTTCAATATTACGTATACTTTACTCTTTCACAGACTTACAATTTGACATCTACGTCCGTAAATGAAGAATTGCTATCTTGATTTTGGAAGCTGAACCGCTTGAAACAAAAATTGTTTATAAAATACAACAAATAAATCAATTCAGCGTTTTGGTTATGTTTTCGCGTTTAAATGTGCCATTCTGCTTACTATTTCTGAATGTTTCTGCAGAGATACGAACAGTCGCACAGTACTCCTTAGATGGAATGATCGCAACTGAATTTTAGAATTACATAATGGACACAATCATTTCCCTGGTATAAGGTTGTCCGAAAAAGTTTTTTTCTTGTTAGTTGTGCGAACGTTGTGCGAGCCAGTTATTTCTCTCAAAGCTTTTGATAAAGACTTATGATTTTTGTACGGATTTGAAAGAGACTAGCCAAAGAGATCAAATTTTTGTGCGTATTTTATCTCTTGTTACTTACAGAGAGATGTGATATCACAGTTATTCATTAATGAAAACAACATTCTTCTCTACAACTAAGTCTTCAATTAATGCAATGTCCTTAGGAAAAATATCATAAAGTTTTACGGCCAACTTCATTAGTAATATCACCTATACAGCAATCACACTCCAGTTTCATAAACGGTCACACAATTGTGCACAAAGACAGAGATTAACACGTTTTAGCGTAAAGGGAAGACAACCCTCAAGCCAAAACTCATAGAAAACTATTCAAAAGCCTATGTGATCTAGAAAGTGTGTTAAATCCTTGGCCCACCGCGTTGGTTCTGTCAGATACACGAATCTTCGGTTGTCGATATTCTAAGAAATACTCAGAGGTGCGGAGTCAAGTTTGGCAGTAGCTCCGACTCTACTTTTCAAAACTGCACTGGTCTAATATCCGCTGATTCTCATGGATTTTCTGTTAATTCAGTCACGTTATTTGCACTAAGAAATACGGTGCGACCGTCCGTATTTCTGTAGAAAACATTCAGAAATAGTAAGCAGAATGGCACATTTAAACGCGAAAACATAACCAAAACGCTGAATTGATTTATTTGTTGTATTTTATAAACAATTTTTGTTTTAAGCGGTTCAGCTTCCAAAATCAAGATAACAATTCTTCAATTACGGACGTAGATGTCAAATTGTAAGTCTGTGAAAGAGTAAAGTATACGTAATATTGAAAATTATATATTTGGCCACTTTTAAGTACATTAATTATTAAGTATAATTAACTATTTTAAATCAATGTAGATTTTAATTTAAAATAGCTTCAAAATAATGTGATTACTACTTGTATCCTCAGTGGGAAAGTATCCTCAATGGGAAAATGAAGCCCTTTTTTTCGTAAGTTTTCAATTTTTTAAAAAATACTTAGAGTTAAATCTAAAAGTTGTAATTTTTACTGAAATTTGGTATGATAGCGGTCTAGGATGTGTGCTATTTTCAGATTTTTATCTGGTCCCCCAACAGAGATATAACAGTTCAAAATTGGGAAAAAATCCAAAATTCCAATTTTCAAGAGGAAGTAATTTTCAAGGGGTGCGTTGTATACCAATGATATTTTACAAAAAGTAACTATACTGTTGTGTGTAAAAGCACAGAAAAAATTAAGGCTTAGATTTGATTCCTTCTTTGAAAAATTACTCTCTGAAAATCGAATTTTGTTCATTCGCGTTCCATGTATTTGGTTGCAAATATTTCCCAAATACAAACATACAAAATAGGTAAATAATATTTCGATTTGCAGGCCAGAGTATGCTGAATCGAATGCTTTTTATTCTAGACTACTAGAACCACCTAGAGCTGAGTAAATTAGGAAAGAGTAAATGTTTGCGAACGCGAAAAATGGCGCACGGCGCGAAACAAAAATGGCCGCCATTTGTATACCAGGTACAATAAAAAAAGTTGAAGATGGTTTTGAATAGCAAAAACATAAGGAAATTTATGTACAAAATATGAAATTTTTTCGAGATGGTCGAGCGACCAATTTGTTAAATTCTGGACCACTTAAAATGGATTGACCCATATACTTTTTATCTCCTTTAACTTCTTTTGATTATCGTGAATTGTTAACAAATGGCATTCCTCTTTCTAAAAACATCATGATTGATGTATTATTATTATTATTATTAATTACGACGATATATACTCAGCCGTGGAAAATTCACGGCTGACGTTCATGGAAATGCGAAGTATATTTTTCGATCAATCTATCCACAAGACGAACATGTAGAACCATCTGATATCCCTGAAAACGATTATCCTGTTTAACGTTCATCTCTTTCCAACGATATATCAGTCAGTGGTTAAAATTTCAACTGGCTGTGAATCACACGATAAGGAGATATTGCAAAATATCCTTCGACGCGGGATAGAAAAGAGTTTGTCAACCTTCATTGGAATCTCGTGCACCGTTGAGGATAATATACGAAAACTCTAAAGCTAAGAGAATATTAGAGACAGCGAATTCTGTCTCAAATGCGACGGCACAGACCTCAGGTAGAGATTTAGATATCACTGAAATCAATCACGTCGTGTATGCAACTGGATTTTTAGTACCTCAGATAACTTTGGGACCACCCAAGAACACTGACCGACGACATCCGAATAGAGAAAACAGCTCCGTACCCACCCATGGGCGAAAATAATTTGTTGGGTACGACGATCATTTGCATCTGCCGCAATCACATGTCATGGACAACGCGCGCTCTGTGGGCCGCTATACTGCGATTTTAGTATCATTACCCCAAACAGGAATCAGCTGTTTCGCTGTCATCCAATCGGGAACTTATATTTCGCGACAGTGCCGTCACTATGGTGACGTTCAAGCTCCCGATTGGATGAAACCGTCAACAGCTGATTCCTGTCAGGGGCAAAGTTACGAAAATCGCAGTATAGTGGGCAGCGGCGCGGCCGGGACACGCGCCACCGGGCCCGTGGCAAGAGGCGAGTCTATGCCAGCGCTGCGCCTGTAAAGCGGCTGTAAAGCGGGCTGTAAAGAAGCAGCCGCTGGTAGCCGCGGGCTTCCGCCAGGCTCACGCGCCGACCGAGCCAGGGAGGAATCGGAGGTGACGACATCGTGGGTATGAAAGAGTCGTCCACCCATGCCGAAGAAGGGCCCTACCTGGGTCGTGGCCCTTAGGACGACAGCCGGAGGTGACGGCCGAGCGAAGGAATGCTGCACTTCCGGGTCCCCGCCCCACACGGCCGACGGACGGACATGACTAGAAGCGTCACGCCGTTATGAAGATAGACGTTTTTTGTTCTTTCTGGAAAGGCATTTTTGGTTATGTAAAAAAATTCTAGAGAATGTACATAGACTGAATAAAGGGATGTTGAAGTTGATGTTTAACGTTTCATTTACAGAACATAACAGAATTATGAAAGGAATAACTGATATGGCGTTCAATATTACATTTTAACTATATAAACCGACGTGAAAATTTGGGCGTCAGGAAATAATTCCAAGTAACTAATGAAACAAATATCATTTGTTGATTAGCCCGTTACCGTGCAAGCTCAGCCTATTTGTGGGTTCCTGCTCAGTAACAATTCGCTTTCCTGGGATCAGCAAAATTGCCACTGGATCCGCCCTCCATACGGAGAAACGCGAAATCTGAAAGTATTTCTTTATCAATTTGCACAGCAAACGTGTTAGATTGCACAATAATATGTATGTAAACAGTTTTCATGTAAACAGAATGACGAATTAATTCTCGCCACACGATCCGCCATTAACGGCACCGAGTGTTCGCTCAATTGTTATAAACAAGCTGAGTGCGCACCATAGTAACGCCCTAACCTAAGTGCGCGTATGTTCAAGTTCTACGTCTATTTCATGACGTTCGCTGCGAACTATCTAACCCGCCATGTTTTGTACGTCACAATATCACTCTTAGCAGAGGCATTTTCTAAATCAATGCACACCTGTAATGTTCAACGAAAAATACTTGATGTTGACCAAAAATACCAAATTAAAATGACACAAGGTTAATGGTAGCTGCGCAACTAAAAGAGATAATCCAAGCACAGGCTCAAAGCATTAGACGTTACAACTTTGTTTCCTGGTTCATAATTGATTGTTTAAAACAGATGAGAAGAGATTCTATCGTAATCTGATCCAAACACCGAAGGGCAATGCTGTCACTTCTTCAAGAGATCACGTCGAAACATTAGGAGAAGAAATCTGGGAAGAAAGCAGATCCTACAACAAAGACCAATCTTGACTTCAATCTGAAGTTGATGGTGCCGATGAACGTGTACAAACAGTGGGACATGATCATAAATTCTCGAAAGAGGACCACTTCCAAGCAATTAAGGGGTGATATTATAAAGCATTGAAGGCTTTCACGGCCGGAGTCAATATTCTTGATGTCTTCCGGGCTGATGGGCCGTGGTCCAATTGGCTTGGAACTGCCAAACGTTTCGCCCACGACTGCGGTGGGCATCTTCAGTGGCGAGGTCTCGGGCGAAGTGATTGGGACAGTGGCTTACTGGCGACTGACTTAACGGGTGAGTCCAGAAAGTAAATTTCCCTATGTTTTTTTGTTTTAAAAGTACACGCTTTATGGCGAGTAAATTGCGCATGCGTAACAGATCTTTGACAAATCAACCATGTGCCGGCTAGACAGATCTCACTGAGTGCCAGGAGCGCAGCACCTTTGGCCCGAAATGGCGACATTTATCCGTTCTCCCGTCGCCTGGGAGGTTCAGTCCGTGATAAAGTTTCTTAATGCACAACACATCCCGCCGCTCGAAATTCATCATTTGAGACCGGATTTTTATGTAATTACATATTTTTTGTCTTTCTAGTTACCTTTCTTAAATTTGTAATCTTGACAAATCATCGCTCTCCTAATTCAATCTCGAATTTTTTCGCTACATATTTTACATATTTAGCACCGTATTACATACTTTACATATTTTGCTGTTTTCACAATATATTTTCTTATTTTATCAATTTTCTTCAATTTAATTCCATATTTTTTTATGAAGATGTATTTTTTTTATATGAGCATTTTCCCTACATTATTGTGGAAATCTAGGAGTCCAATATATCACTGACATTGCGTTTTGTGATCTGTAACCTTAATTTCCGAGAAAAAATTGCAATCGCCGACGTGTAACACTTCGATGAAGATGCTACAGTGTATGTTTCCTGGTCGTAGATCTCGCCACTCTGTGCGATGTCTTCTATTGCGTTTAGTTCGGCTGCTAAACTACGGTCCTGGATTACAATAGATGAAGCTTTTACCACTGACGAGAAAGTTGTATGATGTACAGTGAGCTGCTTTTCTAAATGTAAGTTCTTACTATGTAAATGGTTTTTAATTAGAGAATTTTAATATTACATATTATATTCGATTTTACATATTTATTACATGTTCTTACTGTTTTCATTACATATTTATGTACATATTTTGACGTTTAATACTACATATTTTTCCGGTCTCCATTCATCATCAGCTCTTATACTTCGGTTTTTATAACGTGGCACTTCAAGCCCAGTCTTCACGATGGAATATCACACGGCATTTCACGTCTTTCTCGTGCCGCTAGATGTTGCGTGATCCCGACCGTATAAAGCAGTGCTTGCAATCATGCGACATCTAGCGGCACGACCAAAATAGACGCGAAATACCGTTTGATATTGCATCGCGAAGACATTGTGAATCGGTACTGCAATTTCCTCCTTCCAATTTTGATGGATCATATTATTATTTATAGTAACATCCGTTAAGCGCGCAAGGTACGGAATCATGGCTTCCCTACCCAGTTCGATCCTTCGGCTTGAAAGCAGATGCGGAATGTCTGTTTAAACAAGCCGCCTTTTCACTGTCATCTGTAATTAACGAACCGTCTGCTCCGCATATCTTTGGAATACTGTCTTTTTTCCCTTATTTTATGTCTCACATACTTGAAGAAATTTTGCCAACAGGTCAATCGGTCGTTTAGAATTGATTGAAGGTAATTTTTTGGGGGTATGTAACTTTCATGCTAGTATCTTTTTAGATAATTGTAGAAATTTGTTTTTCTGTTCTTTGTTTATATTGTTTACTGTACGCTTTCCTAACCTGCCTTTTCAGTCTCCTCACTTCTTTGTTTTAATACACAGGATCCGAGTGCCACCGTAGTTTCCTGGTAGACACGAGTTTTGCTAAGCATTCTGAAATGACGTTCTTAAATTTGTCCATACCTGTTCTACTGTATATCCGCTAGAAACCCAATTTGGAAAACTGTTTTTCAAATATAATTGCATGTTTGTGACATTTGTTCTAGAGAACTGAAAAAATTGTCTTTTTTTTACAAGATCATTTCGCCTACCCTCTCTGCACATTTTAAAAAGGGCTCCTTTGTGGTCGCTAATTCCGAAAATTACTTCATAGGGAAGAAGTTTGTCCACCGGTCTTATAAGGAAAACGTCCAGTAAAGCATTACCGTTTGGTCACAACCTATGTTCAGCTGTTCTCCCAAACCAGCTCCTTAATGAGGCGTTGGGCGGCGCCTTCAACCCCCACATCCCCCTCCCCTCCCATGTAGCGTGCGGTAAATTTAGGTCTCCTCGAATAACGACATTTTCCCCCTTTTCCTGATTAAGCGGGTTCTCTCTATATGTCTTGCCAATGGTTCATGTCCATCTTGCTGTGATCTATACGCGCCTATAATTTCCCATTGATTTTTTGAATTTTTATCTCGAATGTCTACAGCTATGATTTCAAATTTGTCATCCACTTATGCCTCTATTGCTTCAAACTTGTCTTTTATACATATAAAAACACGCCCCCCATTGCAATCTACTCTATCACGCATGAAAGTTAAAAAATTTTGTCTAAAGATTTCCGAGTTTAATATTTCTGCATTGAGCCATGCATGACTATCACGACATCTACATTATAAGAATCTACTTTGTTCCAGAAATGAACGGTTTTATTGTAAATGCTCCTGCAATTAACCTGCAGAATAACTGGAGACTCACCTGCGTAATTAATTAATCTAATGCCACCATCTCTCGCCATAGTTCCCGCATCGCTGTCCGGCGATAGGTCGCCGTTCGTCGTCGCCGCCACAGTGCCATCCCTCGGTCACGGTTTCGTCGACCGTCACGGAAACCGTCTCGGTCACGGAAACCATCACGGTTTCGTCGACCGTCGCCGCCATTTCACCAACTCCCGCTGCCGTTACCACGTCATAGTGCGTCTCCGTCCCTCGCAGCCGCCACCGCGTCACTGTACATTGCAGCTACGACACCGTCCCTCGCTGCGCTGTCGTCCGTCGCCGATATTCCCTCACAGACCTTCGTAAGGGATTCGACAGCCCTTGCGCCACCGCCGTGGGGTGTCACGAGCCTGTGGCGGGAAGTTTCGGGCCTCCAAAGCGCGAGAAGAGACCACCTAGCTTTGAGGATCCCGAGCGATTGAGGTGCAAGCCGTCACGACCGAAATCGCCGTTCTGCAACCACGAATTTGGATCCCCAAAGAACACATTCCTTCTCTGTGCCACCCACTCGAACATTCGGTTGACTATATCAACCCGTCTCCATGGAATGTCAAGACGCCTGAGAATGCCACTAAAATAGATCTTTGCTTTTGGAAACTTCTCTGGCGCTTTTATCACGAAGTCACCCATATCCCCCATGACAAAGTCAAGATTTCTCTTCCCCAAATCATTAGTACCGACATGTAAAATTACGGTATCTGGCGTTCCGAGGTCCCTATTCTCCACTTACCTTCGCAGCTGCTCGGTTCGAACTCCCGGGAGGCACATAACATCCAAGTGTTTGTTGTCCTTGCCTTCATGCCTTACTATCGAGTCGCCAATAACGAGAATGGGTTTTCTCGCAATTGGTGCCTCTACTATTGGCTGTGCGGGGCCTCTTACTGTAGCAGCTCGAAGTTTATACTCCAGGGCTGCGTTTAACACACGTAGCTCCTGGATTTGAAGAAGATCAGCTTCCAATTTCTCTTCCAGTTGACGCAGTCTATTTTCTTTGCACTTACTGCGAAAACATTTGTCGTTATCTCTGTCCCCATTTTTACCACAACTCATATGATACCAGAGTCCACATAATTCGCATTGCTTGCCGGATTTTAAGTTGTTATCACAACCACTGCACAAGATGCAGATTAAAATAACTTCTTGTCCCGGGTTAGGTTCGACACCTTCAATTAGCAATAGTACCGCTATCGTGGTCGCACACAATGATGCTGCTCCAACAGCTGCCCCGTCCCCGCGAAACGATGCCGAGGAGTTCGCCGAAGTATGCAGAAGCATATTAGAGAATATAGGAATTAGAAGGCCATCCCATACAAACCAATATCACAAAGGAAGCTTCGAAACTGTGAATCTCGGAGCAAACTCTTGTAATGGGACGGTCGCACACGTACTAATTTCGGCGTGTGCGAGATGAATATTTTATATAACAGGGAGTCCGGGAAAACTTAGCTGGCTGAAAATATGCGTTTCTCCGCTACCTGAGTGCGCGAAGGGTCGCCGCCGGCCGCCGATGGGAGCGTCTCCCTTTGTTCAAGACCGTTTGCCACACCTCTGGTATTTCCGAGCGCTGCGTCAGAACACACCCCGCGTCTTCTCGGAAATCGTGGTGACGTGAACGCCCACTCGAAATCGGGTTCCAACCGTCGAGGGACCCATGGCAATTGGACGGCGCGCATCACGCGATTTGGCTACGCCAATAGTCGAAGACTAGGCGGGGGTGAGACATGTGATCTCGCGAGCAAGGGAGGTTGCTGCGAACGCGAGACTCGGCCATTCCGATACGAACGACGACCGCGAGTGTTACCTTCCGATGTAAGCGACGACCGAGGTGTTGGGTCCGATGGTAACGACCGCCGCGAGACGCTAGATCGCCGCCGGCAACGCATCGTCGCCACCTCACCGCCCGCTCAGGTGCCGCCGAAGGGAGAAGCGGAACACCGTGTGAGTGCCGATACTCGAATGAACGAAGAAGCGTTCGGACGCGGCCTGAGGGCCGGCCGCCGCTAAAAGACGCTTTGGTGTGGCGATTCCTGGCCGCCGCCGCCGCGTTAGCCCGCGTGCCGCGCGCGCCTGCCCGCGCACAGCCCCAAGCCGCCGCCGCAGTCAATGCCTGCCGCGCACGCCTGCCCGCGCACAGCACCAAGCCGCCGCCGCAGTCAACGCCTGCCGCGCGCGCCCGCCCGCGCGCAGCCCTGCGCCGCGCCACAGCCAGCGCTGCCGCGCGCCGGGCCGCTGCCACGCCGACGTCGCCGCCGCGTTAGCCCGCGTGCCGCGCGCGCCTGCCCGCGTACAGCCCCAAGCCGCCGCCGCAGTCAACGCCTGCCGCGCACGCCCGCCCGCGCGCAGCCCTACGCCGCCGCAGCCAACGCCTGCCGCGTGCCGCTACACCGCCGCCGCGGCCACCAGCTGCCCGTCCGGCCCAGGAAACGGGGGGGAGCGCCGCTGCCCTGCCGCCCGACACCCGGGCCGATGCCGACGCCCGGAGGGGCGGAGCGCCCGTGCGATGACCCGGAAGGGTTGGACTGTTAAGTTAAGCTAGTTATAAGTTAGGTTAAGACAGTATTAAGAACTGTAGGGGGCTTCACCCGATTATTTTTTTTTCCTTTGAATTAAACTCAGAAATCATGAAAGAGCGTTTTACTGTGTAGTGCATGAATATGCCCAGTCACGCATGCGTCCTAAATAGATTCCAGCCGTACACATGAGGCAACCTGCAGCAGACGGGAATCCACAGGTGAGTCGGGTCACGCCCTGAGAGAGGTTAACACCGCCGACACCGATGAGTGGTCGTGTGTACGGGGGGGGGGTGTTACACTCTCCTTTGCTTGACAAACACAAGACTTCTTTTTGATTACGATTACGGAAATAGTCTTCATAATTCCCAGAATCAGAAAAGAGAACGTAGCTTCCAACCTCGATACAAATCTGTGATGGGAGTTTAAGACAACGATTAATGTCTCTAACATAAACTCCGATTTTTCTATAGTGGCCGATGACATTAATCATTGTAACATATCATGCCTTGTAAAATGAATATTTTTAATTAATTCGCGAATGTCTTTCTTAACGGGGCTCATGGCCTCAGAAATATGCTTACCACTGTTGGAAAGATTCATATAATTCATATAATTGAAAAGATTCCTATAATTGATTAATATACGATTTGGAATAAGTAGGAAGGTTTATTGGAATAGGTAGAATCATCGGATTCCAATTTGGAACGGCACACAGAACAAGCAATTTTATATTTTAAAGAAAATGCTGCCTAACAGAAGATATATACAAGGAAGACTCCTTAATTTCGATATCCAAATAATTTCTGTCCAATGTAGGCAACACGTATCGATCATTTGCAATGAAACAAATCTCACTTAAGTGACACAGAGTAAACATACAGGTTATGAAGTTAATAAGCTGATATTATTTATGAATGCCAAAATTTAAATTCGACAATACGTAAACATCTTCACTTCTATTTATAATACGTGTGAAGACACGTTTCTTCCAATATAAGCGAGGAACAGGTACTAAAACTGTAATTAAAAAAAACCTTCGATAACAAAAATCTATAATTGCACTATTATCACATGCTACTCAACCGGCAAAACACTGAACAAACACTATTTACTTGAATACTTCCGCCGATGTCTGGGTCTATACAAGGTTCATCGGATTCGCGTCGGACTGAAGGACAGCATTGTCAAATCTTCACACTCCGACCTGTATTAAAGGTAGTCGTGGCAGTACCCTAACCAACAGGTCACGGACCGCAAGGTCTTTCCCTCTTGTTTCTTGTCCTATTCACACCCCTTACTCAGGGCTGGCAATTGCTGTTAGTCGTAATGAATAGTTTACCCGGGTGGGGTTCCCCCCCCTCACCCCGCCATCACGCACTGAAAGTGAATAAGAAGGGAAAATACAAAACACATTTTATTTAAATTTTTATGTTCTAATTAAATTGGCAAATGTATTTTATGGAACTTCGGCAATTCAGTTTTTCAATGCAAAAACAATGCTGAGCTTTATTTAATGATCCGCTGAAGTTATGCTTTGCGAAAAACGGTGAATTTTCCGCAAAAAGCAACGGCCCTGATAACGGAAAAGTTGATAAATCCAGTTACTAAATTTAGAAAGAAAAAATCGTCTAACACATGGTGTAGCCAGAACCATGTTTTGTGGTATCGACATAATCGAATGACGGCAAAACATCAGTCCGTATAGAAACTAGGCTAGTCGTTAAACCATTCATCAGATTTCTCCAAAACTGACACATTCTCCAATCGACCTGTCTGAAGTTGCGCCTCCTTGAATATGAAACCGATATTTTAATTTTTCCGGGTACTTTACGCGAAGTCCCCGGTATATTTTCAAACATTTAAAAAAATAGCTCCATCGTTTTTAATTAAATTTTGTTGGATAGTGCAAAGGATCTTTAAAAGATTGGTGCAGGTTTCATTTTCGTTGAAAATTCTGATTTTGGGAAATTGCAAAAATTCAAAATTTTTTCCCACGTTTCTACCCTCTCGGGATTTTTCGTGTGGGTTGGGTATACCTACTCGCATTATCCTCCGGGCCTGCCCTTTCACACACACTCACGTGCACCACACTATCACACATGTCGGAAGGCAGTTGCGCTTAAGATTTTGTTCTGGCTAGAGCGATGCTACGCTTGAGGGAGATACCTGTTTGGTCAAAATTCCCGCAAGCCGACGTAAGGCTTCTGATCTAACCATGCAGCGGGGGAATATTAGGCCCGCAACAGACTACACCGAGAAATGTGTTTCCAGAAATGTCCGACGAGAAATGTGAAAAATCGAAACAAGGGACTCTTATGGACCCCTACACACTTGAAAGAGTTTCCTCGTTCGCCTCTGCGGAGGCGAAAGAGTTCCTCACTCGCGTCGGTCAGCGAGCGAGTTTTCTCGGACACTTTTCTACTCCTTCACTTGTTATACGACATTTAGGCGTTCACTGCCGCAGGAATACACCAAACAGTTCACAGAACTGAGTGAGGTTATAACATTTGGCAGTAAAAGATGCGATAAACTACCAGTTTTTTAATTGTTTTTTGAATTTCCTCTTCAAACGGAAATGAACAAGTAAAGACTTGTATGGAAGATATTCTTGTGTGAAACCCCCTCATAATGAGTAATATAAAAGAAAAAAATTTGAAGCAAGAAACTTGAAAGGTAATTTTGAAAGAATTGAATTAATTTTTCACTTTTCTTAATTGGTATTTATTGGAATTTATGAATGAATTTATTAATTGTGAATTTTATTATGAATTATGTGATCATTATCTATTCATTATTCACCAACAAATAGAGTAAACCAGAGCGTGGTAGAGATTACGGAGTTCAAGAAAATTTGATGATGTACAACTTCTCCCTTATACGTCACTTAACTTCCTGTTTATATCTTCATTAAATAATGATTTGTATGCAATGTAGTAGTGTGTTTCTCTCTACGTAATTCGAACTCGTTAAACAAATGGTTACGATTATTGTAACAAAACAAGGATATCACGAGTTAAAATTACATAAGAGCATTTAATAAAACAAGAAATGGGACTCTCAGATGATCTCATAGCAAAAACTGCTGCCATCACTCTCGGTTTGTGGCACATTAAGGCATTTCGAGACATCGAATAACCTCTTTGTAGTGTGTGGACGCAGCCTCGCCGCCTCTTTCCACATTTCTCGGAACGCGTTCCTCGGTGTAGTCTGTTGCGGGCCTTACCGTCTACTTCGGCAATAAAAACATGCACTACACTCGCGAGAGTAATCAATTTAGCATTTGACGCGTCCTGAGTCACTAATTAATCCTACTGCTAAAATTGGTTGTGAATGTGGTGGCCCCCTTCTTCCTTCATTGCCAATTCTTCTTCTTTGAAGATAACGATTTAATTGTTCAAAACACCACAAGCTACACCGTATAATTAATAGGATTCGGTAAATTTCTCAAGCCCGTTTGGAAGCAACGAAACAGGTTTTTCCAGATTCCGAAACATCTGTCCAGTGTTTTTCGTTCTCACACTTCTTTCATTATGAAGTTTTCCTTATTCTGGTATTCAAAACTGGGCTGAACAAATAATCGGATTCTCTCAAGAACCCGCCAAAGCCTTCAATTGAATTGCCCGGGCACAATTTTTTTGCCGATGTCGATTAACTGAAACTTTAGGCACCTTGGGCACTTCTGTATCATCACGCAACAATGTGTGCAGCATTATATGAGTTACGAAATAATCACCACAGCAATAACACTTTTTTTATGAAAACATCACAAAGTTAACTTTCGGGAAACAGTTTTCCCATTTTCAGCGGGTTACCCAAGCGAATAGGATCACACGAAAACATAACAGTAGTCTTGATTGAAATATTTTAATTGTTTCGTTAACACACAAATTAATCGTAGTTAATACAAAAAAAATTGTGGATGTTTGAAAAATGCAATCCTCTCCTAAGATTCTTTCTGTGCGGTCCGTCTCGGACATAACTTACCCCGTACGTCTTAGGACATCTAATTTATAATATCATTCATATTATTATAATATAAATCGGTTTTCCCATTTTCAAAAAACTCTGTTCCCTTTCTTTTGTTGTTTCATCGCGATGAATGTGAAGTAAGAGTAATCTGATTTTGCTTTCTTCAAGCATTATGGCACAAAGTCAGGCTTTTGCTCAACACGGAGGCAATAAGGAACGTTTAAAGATCAAAAGAAATTAAATATTGAAGAATAATAGTATTGAAATCCTGAAAAATGTTTGAAACAATTAGACATATATCCTTATCATTTACACCTCTTAAGAGTTTCTATAGAGTGTTTGAAAAATTACCTAATTTTGATTTTCTTTCAAATTACTTTAATTTTGATTCATAGAAAAAATAGTTTTTCAAATAAAGTAAATATGTTTATCAACAATGTACTTCCGTTGGCTCAAAACGTTTTTTTAATTGAGCTTCGAAGTGCTTATCTCTTTCCAGTCGCTGATTATTTAAAGATAACATTTTATTAATGACAGCACATTTTACGTGGCTTTCGCCAGATCCTTAGTTTATATCCAAGAAGTGTTTGAGTGGAAGAGAAAATGTGCTAAGGCAGAAAAGTTCAATAGTAAATTACCTGAGGCAATTAATCATTAAGGATCTATGAATCTATGAAGGACCTATTCATTTCCATCAGTTTCCTTACGCTCCCAGAAACTTCTTTTGTCAGGGCTTCAATACTTTTCACTTTCTCGCATACTTACTAACATAAGAAAAGAAGTATTGTAATCGTGCGCCGGAAAACGGTGAATTTTCGTTACAGGTGATCTTCGCCCTGGTGAGGAAAATATTGCTAAATCCAGTAAATATAGAAAAAAAAATCATCTAACACGTGGTGTAGAAAGAATTCATGTTTTGTGCGTCCTTGATATCGAAAAATCGATTGATGGCAAACCTTCGTCTGTCCATTTGTCCGTGCACAACGGCTGTCCGTCTGTGTACAACACTAGCACATGATCTCTTCAGCTAGGTTTTCTCCAAAATGTGAATAACTCCCAATCGTTCCGGCTGATGTCGCGGCCCCTGGAATTTGAAACCGACATTTTAATTTTCGCGGGGACTTTACGTGTAGCTACTCGAACATTTCCAAATTTAAAAATATGCGCCAATTATTTATTATGTAGATTTTGTTGTTGGATTGTGGCGAAAGGACGTTCAGTGGAGACCGGCGCAGTTCTCATTTACATTTAAACCCCTTATTTTTTGATAATGACAAACATTCAAAACATTTTCGGATTCTTTCTACAACTATAATATTGAAGATATAGATTTGGTCTAAATTATATCTGTTCCTTAAAGACAAATCTTGAAATGAGTTCAAGTTCACTTTTCGAAAATATGTTTTCTTGTAATTTCGTCCGAAAAATAGGCAAATTTTAATTTTTTTTTCTAAAAAACCGCTTCAAAGTTTTTCTTTAAATTTTCTCCACACATATAATAAGGGCTGGTAAAAATTATGGTGCTGGTCCCGTTTTCAGGTATTGCTCTTTTTTTTCGAAAACCTGCAAAAAAAATAATTCAAAACTACAGGCTTGAAGATATAGATTTTTGCCTCAGAAAAAGTCGGTTGGACAAAATTACCTCCTTAAAAAGGCAATGTACTATTTGTTGAAAAAAAAACAATAGTTTTTGGGTAATTTCTGCTTGAAATTAATGAAATATATGCAGGTGTCGCACCAACTACGGGCAATGAGAAGAATAGAATTGAATGAATGATACAAAAAAATTGTCAGAAGTCACATACGATGCACTAGTCACATTTTCACATTTTATGCTAGTCTTTCAATTTACAATAAAATTCCAATTATACAAAATTCTTAAGAAAAATACTAAAAACAGAAAGGTTGATATCTAACTCTCAAATTCACAGAGAACTTCACATAGAACCAATAAAATCTTAAATTAAAATTCAATCTCAATTTTTTTTCAATAAATAGCCCCTTTCTCCACCTTCAAAAAATTCAGTGTAGATGTAAATTATTATAGTAATCGAATTTATTGTCGATTTCCCAAGGATATTTTTCTATAGAAATCTGAAGCATCGTAACTCCAATCTATTTACGACCACTCTCTGATTATTTTTTTATTATTAGAAATATGTAGCTGGTACTCACTAAAACTAAACATTTGAACCAATTATTTCATAAAGAAAATAAAATATTTTTATTTTTTAACTTTCTGATACGAACAAATGTTTTAAATATGTAAATTAAATGGTACAAATATTATTTTAGTTCAGCCACAAGTTGAAATGATGTGTTACTATACAAAAAAGAATTACAGTAATAAAGATAATAGTTCTAAAGTTATGATGTTACAGCTTAGGGCCTATTTCTGTACAAATACTTCCGTTATCTCCCAAAAATAAAATTTCAAAAACTTTTTTCTTAACGGTTTTGTTTCATTGTAAACATATTTATATAAAACACACGAAAAATAAGTTATTAAGCAATATTTTTTGTATGTTTGGGCACAACCATCCGCAGTCTATTTTTCTGATACGTACTACTGGATCCTTTTCTACTCATTGTCGGTCTCCGCTGAACTCGAGAGTCTGCTCGCACGAGTCACATTGGACCTTGCGTTCGGGTGCGAAGATCTGTGAGAGGTGGTTCTGCGTTTCAAATTCATCGACTTCAATTTCTCAGAACAGCCCATGTCCTCACTTTCCTTCCTTCCCTATGAGAAAGGGATCCCGACGCAAGCGCGTTCTCTCAGTCAAACTCTCTGCATTTGGCAGCCTCTCCTCGTCCCTATTTATTCCTGGATCAAAGAGATTGACTCATCATCGCCAACTAGATTTGCAAGCAGAATGCTAATTTTCAATCTTCTCGATGTCTTATCATCAGTGCTCGAATACTGCTGACATCGCCTTTTCATTATTGCTCATTCATAGACTAGCTAACTCGTAATGAATTTTTGTCCTACAACATGAATGTGAGAAATGTGTATTTTTATTGGCTGTTTCTTGTCCATTTTTTGGCATTTTTCAATTTTTAAGTCATTTTTTTCTGGACTTCTTCCTTTTTTACGCATTTCGTTCCTATTCCGTGTTTTTGGTTAGTGAAGTTTTTCATAATGTTGACACACTAAACAAAGTTTTTATTGTATCCTCGTTTTCATGATGAAATTTTCTACTACAGTGGACCTGTTTCTCGAACGTCCAAAATTACACGGATATTTGGCAATGGCGGTTGGTGCCCAACAGCCCGGAGTTGTACCTCCGTCGAATGAATGGAATGTAATTTTCCAAAATTCACACAAACTAATACATGCTAAAGTGCAAGCATTCAAGTAAATTAATTAAAAACTAAGTTTAAAAAAGTCTTTATTAAACATCTCTTAAAATGTTAATGCGAATGTCCGTGTTAGGTGTACATTTTCCGCACACGTGAGTTCTGGCTTTGATTTCCACTGGTAATTTTTAAGTTTTTATATTAGTTGTGCTTGAGACAATAGGCGGAATATAATTCCTGGCAAAACCATGGTATATTTTATACTCTTCCCGCGCACTGTGGTTTCTAGCTTTCATTTCCTCTGGGCAATTGTTTTTGTATTAAGTTCTGCATTGAGACATTGGTCGTATATATACTCAAAACAAAAGAAGGAAATGTTTCGAAAATAGGTAACAGAACCTCAGCAAATTGCAACATGTAAGATTATTTCAGCACAAGTTTTATAAAAAAAATTTTTTATTTCGAAACTGACACTACCCTCGTATATTTTATATACGATGAAAGATCCTTCCTGCAGGCTGCTGCGCGAAAATATGCATCACCTGAGAGACAGATTAGGACTTTCATTCCAGAACGACCAACTTAACACAAAGAATTCAATCAAGTGTCCATTTTTGAATCGATAAACCTACCATCAAATAAAAAGAAAATCTCCAAACATCATAAATAATGCATTAATTACTGTGGATAAT
This sequence comes from Acheta domesticus, assembly GCA_031308135.1. Classification (NCBI taxonomy): domain Eukaryota; kingdom Metazoa; phylum Arthropoda; class Insecta; order Orthoptera; family Gryllidae; genus Acheta; species Acheta domesticus. The sequence goes on from JAHLJT010000631.1 coordinate 227,974,891, forward strand.
TCATTGAACATGTGCACTTTCAATGAAATGCGAAATTTATAAAATTAAGTTACAGTTAGTGTCTGACGAAGGCAGAAAATTGGAATTCCCCACGGGACACCGAGTAGCCTTCGGCAAGACTCCCCGTACCTATTGGATGAGTCACCAAAGGCCCCATATTAACGCATGTTGAAGCTTGGGGCCAAAGAGTAAATGCAGTAAACGCAGTAATAAAGGCATGGCAAATTTTAAGTTATAATATACATTGAATAATCATATTCCTACAAATTTTGTAGTATTTAAAAAATTAGGTCATTTCCCCCTTATTTTTAAGTAATTTTCCTCTTATTTTGAAGTAATTTTATGGGTAATTTTCAAAAAAAATGTAGGCCCTCAGAATTTGAACCCTGGCCATCACTGAGAAATCCATTTCTACCACTCTCTTATCTCTTAATGAGCCTGATTTGCTCAAACGTGAGCGTCGCGATAGAATTGGTAGAGCGATTAGAAGCAAAATGGTGGTTGATGCTTTGTACGTTGATTCCGATGGAATTAAATGAGCTTATAAAAGTTTTTGGAAGAGGTGACTGTGAAAATTGTACTTTTTGTCATTATGACACAGCCAATTTACAGAATTTGACATACAGCCCCAGGAAATCCGTGAAGCAAGCCCCAAAGAAGCACAGTGTCAATGTACTGTTGTATGCTTGTCGAAATCGAGAGAAACGTATTGTTAATTAGCACGTTATCAACGCGCAGAATTGCAGCCTCGCATTTTACTGCAGTAAACCACGGTAAATGAAAAAAAACGAGGCTGATATTCACATAATATTCGAAATTTTAAAAGGAGATATGTTAGACTAATCCTTCTAATGATGAAGGCTACGTTGATTATGATTGGGTAGTTCAAACGACGTAAAAGTGGAGCATCCCAGGAAAAGTTTTATAAGTAACGTATGATGAAAATGAACAAACTGATGTACCAAGAGCTCCTGGAATTGAATTTATGAGAAGAAAAATTTGCCATGATCTGAACACAATAAAATCATGAGGTGTAAAGTCGCTTCCTCTACCACTGAAGTAACAAATCTCGCGCTTGGTATACTCTGAATGGATAAATTCTAATTTCTATTTTGAAAACAAACACTTCATTTTTGACTCATAGTACTCAAACGTGTCTTTGGAGCATTCACATGTATCCTAAAAATATTTTTAAAAATATTTTGTTGTTTCAATACAAATCTGTGAATATTTTTCTTAAAGTCTTGGTTTTTCGTTGTTGTTTTTTTTGAAAATGTAAATAAGTCATATGCACTATTCTTACGTGACATGAATGTTTCCATTTCGTGGACATACAGAAAAAATGTTTTTGCGATCGTAAGTGGATCAAAATCATCATTATATTTAATAGTTTTATTTGTAATTAATGATGTGGTGAGCTCTGTCTCTGGAAAAAGTTTCTTTAGCTTAGATCTTGTTTCTTGTTATTCATAAAGATAAATAAAAAATGAAATATATTAATGTAGTTATTTTGTGTGGTTTACCTTTACGATGGAGTTCCAGTACGCATAATTAGATACTTCATAAAATTTTCTCGAAAAGCGTAAATCATAACAATATTTTCTCTTCAAAAATAAATTTGATATCACTTTCTGAATAGAAAATCATATTTTGAATTTTTACGTCCCAAAGCAAAAATTAGGGTCGTATAATGGAATTGGTTCTATGGTAAGGGCTCTTACACGAGTATCTGTCCGGGGCCCCCGCAAGGGTTGATCTGGCCCAGTTAGGCACCATGATACGAAAAGTGTACTTTTCTTGAGAATTTTTAAAACAGGGGAGCACTGATTGTTTTGCAAACAAACGAATGGCCTCCTGTTCCAATGAGCACCTAAAACAATGATGATTAATGAAATATTTGCAAACAAGATTAGGTATTTCATCGCTAATCGTAGCGGGTCTCTGTATGATCGTAGGGAAATTGCACCACATACAAGTATTTACGAGATCACACAACATTTTTACTGGTGACAAGATATTCAATGTTAGAAAGTGTCGTCCAAGTACAATGGTTGAGTTTAGATACTTTGAAATAAAACCCTCCATTTTCACAGCTACCGAATTGGCAGACGGCCAGGAGGCCTAAGAAGCCTTCGCCCGGAAGCCGTTCCTGAAGTTCCCAGTCTACACCCGAAAACGTCGCCCGCACGCACCGCGACCTTCGCCAAGCGAGGAGGCGTGGAGGCGGCGGGGGCAGGTTACGCGGAAGCCACGGGTGGGGGCGAGGGCAGAGTTGGGCGGCGTCTTTAAAACCTCCGCTCACGGCATCCGCTCGGCACTTCATCAGGCGCCGGCACACTCGAAGATGGCTTGGTTCCTCCGCCTCTCCGCCCTGGCAGCCACCCTGCTGCTCGCAGCGCCCCTCGCGGCGGCCGCCCCCAACAAGCTGCGTGAGTACAGCTCCACGGCTGGGCGCCGCTCTGCTCTACGTTTCCAACATCGTTTTCTGTTGGGACGGCAGCCTGTTTTGGATTTAATTCTTTCGCCAGGGACAGCTCGTAACGTTCCAAAGAAAACGTTAATCAGAATATTTCCCTTAGTTTTCATAATTACCCAATCTTTGTGAATCTCCCTAAATCTTTTCCCTCGTATATGTAATATATAGAAGATAATATAATGCTGCAAAAAAAATCTATGTTGAGTTTTCTACGAAGTAGACCTTGTTAGGGTCCAAGATACCATACAACCATTTTTACTTTCTCTCTACCGCTACCGAGGTAGAGAGAAAGGTAAGTAATGTTGCACGAAAAAACCGCGAGTTTCATCAGAAAAACTCTTATTACAGGGCACTAGTAACGAAAAAGTGGATAAATACAGTTACTAATTTTTTTCAAAAAAAAAAATCTAACTTGAGATGTAGCCAGAATTCATACTTTGTGGGTCTGTGATATCGAAAAAACGTCTGTCCATCCGTCTATCTGTGAACAATGCTAGCGGCTGAACTCTTTTGTCGAATTTCTACAAAACTGATATTCCTCAATTGATTGGGCTGATGTCGTGGCCACTTGAATGTGAAACCGATATTTTAATTCTGGTGGGAACTTTACATCAAGCCTCCGGGCCATTTTCAATTAAAAAAAACTACATACTTTTTTTAGTAAATTTTGTCTTTAGTTGTGTGAAGAACATTTTAAGAGAATGGTGCAGATCTCAAGTTCGTTGAAAACACTAATTTTTCGAAAATTGCAAAAATTCAAACTTTTTTTCACGTCTTTCTACGACTGAAATATTAAAGATATAGATTTATTACCTTAATTAAATGTTTCTTCAAGATGAATTTTGAAAAAGATCATGTACAATTTTTCAAAAATTTGAGTATTTTTTGCGTAATTTTGCATGATATGTAGGCAATTTTTAATTTGTTTCAATTTTTTCTCAAAAATCTCTCCATCGTTTCTGGCCAAATGTTGTTGGATAGTCTGAAGGACGTTTAAGAGAATGATACCAGTCTCATGTTGGTTAAAAAACCCTGATTTTTCGAAAATTGAAAACCTTCAAATTTTTTCGGTGTCTTCCTATATCTACAATAATTATTATTAAGATAAATATTTTTTTCTTAATAAAATATTTCAGGAAAAGCAGATCTAAAAATAATGTAATGTTCAATTTTTGAAAACATGAGTAGATATTGCAAAATTTTGGGTTAAACGAAAACAATTTTTATTTTCTTTAAACCATTTTTCATTAAAATTAGCACAAAATTTTTGATTAAATTAGTACCTTAGATAGCAAAAAGGACGCTTAAGAGAATGGTGCAGGTCTCATATTGGTTGAAATGCCTGATTTTACGAAAATTTAAAACAATTTAAACGTTTTCGGCGTCTTCCTACATCTACAATTGTGAAGATACAATTCTTTTTCTAAAGAAATGTTTTCATAAAAACAGACCTTTGAATGTAAAGTGATGACCGTTTTGCAAAGATAAATATTTTTTATGTAATTTGGCTACAAAAGCACCCACCCCGAATTTTCTGCGCTTCATGTACATAACTTGAGAGGTGTTTGAGAGCTATTGCTATTCATTTAAAAGAAAGATTAAAAGAAGGTAACAAAATTAACTTAATTATATAACTAACAAATTACTTCTTTACTTCAAGAAATTTTGAACGCTAATTACAGCATGTTTCAATTCTGAAAGTTAGAAATGCCTTCTCTTCCTTTTCTTCTTTTGCCTTTTGCCCGTTACTACGGGGTCGGCGTGGCGGGGGCTCACATTAAAAATGTTTTCCGCCACAACATTTTTATGCAGATTTGGCAATGGTTTTACAGCCGGATGCCCTTCCTGACGCCAAAAGGGACGCTCAAGCACAATACACATAGACAACACACACACATAATCACAAAGTACACGCTACCGTGCCCGAGGCGAGATTCGAACCCACGATCCTTCGGTCCAAGATCACCATGAAACTACTGCTTTAGCAATCTTGGCCACGTGGAATCCACAAATGACTGCTCTTCCAGGCTATCGAAATAAACGCAGGTCTCCACCACGGGCGCTTTCTTAGGTTTGGAAATATTAGCATTATTTTTAATACTTTACGTGAAAGAAAAATTGAAAAAGTTGAGTATCATAAATTTTTAGGAAAATTTTAATTTTATATTACTGCATACGTTGACTTGGGACACAATGCAGTGATGTATATTTCAGAAGTTTATTGTTGAGCGACAACAATGTAAGATAATGAAATGTGAAATTATTTTAAACTCTTTACTTAAACATCGACATGCAACCATTATGAGACATTGTTTCATTTATTTCTATATTTTATTTAACGCCAAAAACAGAAAAACTGAGTGTGACGTCTGTGGAGAGAAATGTATTCTATGAATGTTTTCGTAAATTCTGGTATCCCAACAATATCTCATTTACATGTTGAATTCTGAATGCAGATGGAAACGAATTGTTAGTTCTTCGATTCGTAAAGACAATTTGGGGAAATTTTTTTAGGTGTGCAAATGTATATAGTACTAGGAAAACCCAGTAGACGCTGTTCTGCCCTTCATCTCCCTCTTTCCCCTCCCATCTCCGTTTCTCACTGTCTCTCCCTCCCTCCCTCACCCTGTCCCTGTCCCTCTCCCTCCCACTCCCCGTCCCTGTTTGTCTCTGTCTCTGCCACTCTCTGTCCCTCTCATTCACATTTACTTGCAGATTCGAAACATCTGAGCTGGTGAAGTAATATCGGGAAGCGCCGTACCAGCAAAAATGTAATAGAATGTTCAGGAAGAGTTCATTCTTTAGATTACGGTGTGAGAAACGTTTCTTTGCGGCCTTTGGGCTCAAAATTTTAGTTTTTGAGGTCCTAGAACGCCTCGTTTAGGAGTTATTTAACGATAGAGATTCAAACTGCTGCCGAGTATGTCACAAGTTGCATTTGACGGGAATATGTAGTGGATATGTAGTAAATATGTAGCGCCATGTCGTGGAGTTACAACAGAATTAACAACACCTAAACCTTTCCGGTGAAAAAACACGTAGAAGGGCCAACTTTCATGGAAATCGGTCCAATGGTGTTGGAATTTTGCTCTTATATACATCCCAACATCCTGTTTTATTTATATAGATTTAGCATTGCATGTTCAGACAAAGAGTAACGTAATTCGTATTAAAACGAGCATAATCGGAGAAAATTAAAATACTATAGTTTCAATAATTACTTTTATATATTTTCGATCTATTTGCAATGTTTGCCAACGCTATAAGTATTGCATTATGTATTACCTTTTAATTATTTTACTTGCTCGCATTTTTCTGACGCAGAATACCGTAAGGCGAAAAAGCTCATCCGATATGTTCGTGTATACACGGCATATCTTATGCACTGAATTCAATGCCAGAAATATATTTTCATTTAAAATTTTGAATAAAAAAATTTTTCCTTGAAACTCTTTAATTTTCGCACCAAATGTGGTACGTTTTTAAATGAATTTTATAAAAAATGATGACTGAGATGTACTAATTCGAAAAGAAATTGTGGTATAAATAATATTTCGTAACCATTATTAAAGGCGAGAAAGTACATGCTGTTTTAGCACCATTATTTACTTTCTAGTAATTTGTGTAATTTTTCTTTCATCCAAAAGTAGTACATGACTTTCTTTAGTCCGAGTAACCGAAAAATGGGTGACTGGCAGCATTGAAGTTTACTTACTTCATCATTTGTGATACAATTCGTGATCTTGATTTGCGCATCTTCTTTAATAATTTCTTTAATTTAATTTACGATGAATACAACTTGGCGTGAAAGATAAACCTAAAAAAAGATTTAAGTAACAACTACTAAAGCATGTGTACTACGCCTACACAATATGTGCGGCCTGTGGAACGTAATTCCATTTCCAAGTTGTAGGTGCTCTTTACAACGCTACACAATTTACTTTGATCTAGGTAGACTAATCGAGGTAAACGTTCACCGCAGCCAACGTAACGAAAACGATCGTCACGATTTTCAGCACTCCAAAGCATTGCAGTTGTAATGTTGAGGTCACTGCCCTGAAGACCCTCACGAATCTTGAAAGACGCGAGCGCACCGCACCGCGGTTGTAAACCTCGCCCGCAGCGGAACGATCGAGCGAGAGGCTTGAAACGGATCGAGTCAAAGAACAAACATTTTATTGATGAAAGTGTTCATTACAAATCTGCTCATCTAAAATATACAGTGAAGATGTGAAACAATGAAAGGAGTGAAAATGGTGGTCGCACAAACCTGCAACCCAGGAAGAAACCGTCACTGTTAGAAATGTCCTTCATGCGGAATTAAATGGTTTAAAGTAAATGTTCAACTTTTTAAAAAATCAGGATATTCGACGAATATAAGACGAGCACCATTGTCTTAAACTTCTTTCACACTATCCAAAAACAAAATTTAATCAAAAACTTTGGAGTCAATTTTTTTGAAAATTATGTAAAACACCTCCCAAAAATAAAATATCGGTTTCAAATTCCAGGTGCCGCGACATCAGCCAGATCGATCGAGGAATGTCAATTCTCACGGACGCATGGACGGACGGACGGACAGTCAGATGTTTTACCGTCAATCAATTTTTCGGTATCAAGGACCCACAGGTCATGGATTCGGGCTACACCAAATGTTAGAGGGTTTTGTTCTAAATTTAGCAACTGGATCTATCCACATTTTCGTTACCAGGGCCCTGTAATAAAAGTTTTTCTGAGGAAAATTCACCACTTCTTCCTGCAGCATTACATGACTTTCTCTCTACTGCGTAAGAGGTTGCGAGAAAGTAAAAATCATTTCCCGCGTGACCTTTTACCAGGAGAACATCTAGAGGCTTCATCAACGTAGGACGTGGTAGAAGTGTCGAAGGAAAAATGAGAGAATACTCGTACATCTACATGTTATATTTCTGTGCTTTGTTTATCTTATTACAGTACCTGTGTATTATAATATTGTGAAACGTAGTTGTTTATATATCAGTACTACAAATTTATTGTTTACAAACCTAGAAATGTCGGTCATCTGACCTGCAGTGCCTCTGACCGGTGGGACACAGAGTTTGTCACCTGAGGGTGGCAGAATTTTCGGCATTAGCTACTAGCTAGGTCGAGTTCATCCGCTGTCTAGAGAAGAATTCTAGCGGGCGGCTGCTCTGATCGGTGGTTTCCTATGGTTTCTCCGATCAGAACCGGCGATTGACGGGGCAGTACCCCAACAAACGGACCATGCACCGCGCGCGATCTTTCCTTTCCCTTCCTTGACCTAACCACACCTTTTACTAAGACACACATCCACTTAAAAGTACTACACTGCCGTATATGTCGGGATACTAGAGCTTGTCCCGGCTGGTATGGTACCTCACTGACGCGAGACAATTCCTCGCAATCCGACGTGTAGGTCGGCGCACGATCTTGCCATCCAGCTGCAGATCACCGCCAACTCCCGCAATAAAATATGCACTACACTTACGGGACTACGGAAATCATCCGTTGACGCGACCTGAATCATTAATAAATCAGTCAGCTAATCAACCAACCAATCAATTAATAAACCAGTTAGGTGAGTGACGGCCAGATGAAAAGAATTCGGACGGTAGTACAACTTCCTTGCGCGTCTGCAACTCACGAGAATATCCCCCTCCGCTTCAAATATTCAGGAACGTCCTTTTTGGCGTGATTTTGGTATTCTTCTGAGTAATGCAAAAAAGTAAATTTGAAAATTTCTCCATTGGTTATAATAGCATGTAAATACAAACATCCAAAGACAGTTAGATGGACAGATAGATAGGTATAGCTGCAGATATATAACATTATTCTTGTCCCAATATCCACATCTGTATTTCCCATTGCATTAATTCGCGAACAACAAAACAAATCTTAGAGGCAAATTATTTCTTTAGCCTTTTTATATTTCTAAAACGGCAATTTTCCATATATTTTATTTGAGATCTGAATATAATGCCTTTTATTCTTGCGCGGTCAAAACAAAACCTGAAGGAAACACTTGCTAAAGGTTCTTCTTATGTTCATTGTTTTATGTTTCAGCTCCTGAATATAAACTCTGCAGAAGGGATGATAATTTTATTCCCTGTCTGGAAGAAGCATTGGTAGTGGCTGTTCAACAACTACGAACAGGCAAGAGATATTTTGAATATTCGATTAACATACAGTAATGGTGAAGTCAGGATCCCACGTATTATTTCGAAGTATAACAACATTTGTTTAGAGAGATTATTAATATTCATAATCATAACAGACGATAATTATTCCAACTTACGGAATGTTCATCATTTCTGAAATAGTAATTTACATTACATAACAAGGCCAAGAAGTTATTTAATATTTTCATGTCTAGACACGTTAGTTTTCGAAGGAGACCGATAGATCGAGTCTAGGAATCTCGTCGTGTCGTGGAATGACACTTTTGCGCCAGATGCACAATATTTTATTTCAAACCACAATTGACCACATATTCGTCTGATATACCAATTTTATTTATCACGAGAATATCATAAGTATTTTTCCTTTCGGGGATTGCTCCGTATTTTTTTTCCAAATGTTGACTCTCAGTTGAAGGTAAATATTGCGGAGAATGTTACGCTGCATTTAGAACAGAGCAAAATAACATTTTCAACACTTTTTTGGAACTCCACCAGATATTTTCAAAGAAGGAACAACTGCTACTTTAGAGTTACTGCTACGAAACCCTAGAAAACGATATGAAAAATGATATAGCATTTTTAAAGTTGGAGAAATTTCACTTTTGGCTAATATCTAAGGAGCCCATTTCTATGATTTTACATATTGTTGTCCGCTGCTTCAGGGCAGAGCTAAGTGAAATTTCTTTACATATGGGTTGGAATTGGATGCTATGTAAATTAATCTGTTGGTACATATTTGGGCGATTTTTTTCTGTTGCTTTATATATGTATAATTATAAGCACATATTTTGTATATTTCGTTAAAATTGAGACTTACTCGGAAAACGTTTCACCTTTTCACAGAATCTCTATATTTGTGAGCGTTCATTAATTCGAAAGGGCTTGTCACAGTTTGCGATTGTTTTCATCTTTTCTACAGATGAAAAAATACTTGGGCAAATGTAGGTTCTCGATATCATTTTTTTTAAACCAGGCAGAATAAATGCAACAAGGCATACTACGTGAGTTTTAACTTCAATTATTTATCCCACGAACTAAGGTAGATTATATTATGTTTGCACAAATAATTACCTTTTCATTCCAAGCATGCTTCTCCTGAAATTTACCAACGAAGGTTTATTCAAGAAATGAAATAATGTTAATTTTAATGGCATGTTAAAGTGTATATTAAAGAATTTTTAGTTCATAAATGCATATTTTTAAAAGCATATTTTAAATTTTTTACGGCATAAAAATCCTTTCCCAGCTAATAATTTTGCGCGGGACACAATAAATAAACCGCAAGCCCCCAGTTGGACACCCCTGATATAACATTTTTTCTAATACGTAATATTTTTATTGTATAACTCTATATCGAATAGACCTATTGGGGACACCATTTAATAAACGCATCTGGTATCCTCCCTTAATATGGGTGCGGAAACGGATTTTTTTATAGATGGAATGGAGCATACGCATTGTACGGAAATTTCGCCGCTTGATCACGTTAAAACAGTATGTTGTACGTGCAAAATGAATAGAGACATATTTGTAGATAATTACATCAATTTTCTTTCTTGTAATCACCTCGATTAACCTCCGAGAAAACGAGATTTTTGCAGGAAACTTATTTTTGTAACCTTTGACCTTCAATAATTAGTTTTGACTGCGCTAATATTCTTCTCTATTTTTCATTGTTTTTTAAAACAACAAAATAAAGCAATTAAAAATAAAATTTTTGATACCATTTTTTACAATTAAAAAGCTATAATGACTGGGCTATATGCGACGTCATGCCATTTCCAGGAATTCCTAGCTCCATGGTTCGCAAAGTACCATAAAACTCGTACTAAATTTTGACGTATTTTCAGCACTAATAGGGAGAGTATTTTTGACACAGTTCCAGGCTGGTGTTTAAACCCATTGATCTTTCATGCCCTAATTTTATGTAAATACGTGCCCTTTGAAGACCAAAAGGAGGAGTACCGCATTTAACAACACAGAAATGTACTAAAGCAATGTAATTTATTACAGGTCTCCCTGACTTCGGAATTCCTACTTTGGAACCTTTTGTGATCCCGCAATTGGTTATTGGAGACTCAAACATAGACGCCCCTGTAAATTTACATATCAATTTTTCTGATATAAAAGTTTATAACCTTCATACAGCAAAAGCTTCAAACATAGGGTAAGTAAAAAAAAACAAAAATATAAAACAAAAAAAAAAGAATTATTTACGTGCTTTTTGAGTCTGAAGAAATTAGTAACACTAATTTTGTACACTATACACTGACAAATTACTGACATTTCTCTTGAGTTATTAATGAAAATTTGAATTGACTTATAACTTTTTAATTTTTTCACTTTAAATGGATATGCAAATAGATAAAAACATTCATTTTGCATGGCAAACATAATCAGACACACTGGCTATTTTCTGAGGTCTGTCATTATTTTGCATTTGAACGTACAGTTGCTGCAGCTATGTATCACCCAATTATGAGGCGTGGCACTTTTGCGTAGATATGACAAGATTATCGATTGTCCGGGTCTTTGGAGATTATCCAGGCCTGTATTTCTACAGATGAGGTACTCGAAACATTTTTCGACGAGTGTTCTGTTTTTAAGCACTATAACAACCCTTATTTGTCGCTCTGACTTCATAAGAAACTCTTACTATCAGACACTGTTAATATAAAAGTGGATAAACCTTGTTCCTGTGCGTAGTAAATTACTTGCTCTAACCCGTTGTGCAGTCTGAATAGGTATTTTGTGGGCCCTTGATATCGAAAATTTGAAGGCAAAACGCCTTGTCTGTATGTATGTCAGTCTTTCTGTCTGTGGCCAACACTATCGCCTAAATCATGGGGTGATTTTTTCTAAAATATATATACATGGATCGATTTAAACGAACTCAAAACCCTCTGAGTTTTAAATGTATATTTTTATAATGGGGTAATTTACATTAAACTTTAAAACATTTTCAATTTTTTCACAAAAATTGCTATCAACATTTTCACAAAAATTGCATTAAACTTTGCTTTGGTTAGCGTAAATGACGCTTAAAATAATGGTGCAGGTCTAATTTTCTTTGAGATCCTTGAGTTTTCGTAAATTGCAAACTAAAATACTGAAGATAGATGTTTCTTCTTCATCCTTTTGACACAATAAGTAGTTTGCGTGTAATTTTTGCATGAAGTATAGGCAATTTTCAAACAAATATTTTCTTAAAAAAATGCCCCAATTTTTTTCTTTAAATTTTTACCTCGTTTGGACGGCAAAAAATTGTCCTGGTCTCATTTCCGGCAAACACTCTGTATTTTCGGACCTTGATGAAAGCGCTAACATTTCGAAACTACAAATTGAAGATAGATATTTTCTTTTCTTTTTTTTCATTTATTTTCTTCCCGTTCGACTTTCGTCTTTCGGGGATATTGACTGGTACAATGCTACATACATGAGTTTATGGGGCCATCCTGAGGCAAATGCGGGTCTCGATTCAACCCTTCACTATTTTTAAAATTTCTTATTTGAAATACTTGACTAACGGAAGTTTTGCATTTATTATGTGGTAGTGGAGGGAGGGTGTTTATGGGAATGGGGGCAAATGATTTTATGATTCAGGGTGGGCGAAAGAGATCTTTGGGGAATCTGGATCTAATGCGTGAAGGATAATGTGAGTTTTGGCCGAGATTGAATATTGGAGCGTTAGGACATGCGTGGAGGAGAGAATAATATTTTTGAGTGGTTTGCGAAATGAATTCCGAGAGGAGAGGTACTTGAAGTTCTCGATGGATTTGGGAATTAGAAATAAACCATGGTGCATTCAAGGTTTGTCTTAAATATTTATTCTGGATTTTCTGTAAAATGGATAGGTTGGTAGGTGCTATGTTGCGCCATATTGGACAAGCATATGTCATTGTAGGTCTTATAATCTTTTTGTAGATGAGCAGCCCAGTTTCTATGCTAAGGGTGGAATTTTTGTTGATAAAAGGGTATAATTTAAACATTTTTGCACGTGTTTTTTGGGCGGTTGAAATAATATGCGGTTTCCAAGTTAACCGTTTGTCTAGTAAGACACCTAAGTATTTGACTGGCGAAGAATGAGAAAGCCAGGGAATATCGGTGTTGTTTATTCGTAAGGGTGCAGGGAAGGGAGGACGTCTGAGTGTGAATATTTTAGATTGTGATTTTAAGGGGTTAATTTTAATTCTCCATTTTTTGGTCCAATTGGTATAGCTGTGAAGGTAGGATTGTATGTAATCATAGGCTAAATTGATATCAGTATGTGTAGTGAAAATAGCGGTATCATCTGCATAAAGAGCTATACTTGCTTCCTGTGGAGTTGGATAGTCTGCTGTAAAAATTGAGAACAATGTTGGTGAAAGAACCGAACCTTGTGGGACACCTGCGAGAATTGGGTGAAGAGGTGAAATAGTATCATTTACTTTCACTTGAAAATATCTGTCTGTAAGAAAGCTTCGAATTAGTTTCTGCAGATAATCAGGTGTACCAATTTCTCGTAGTTTGTACATTAGTCCTTGATGCCAAATTCTGTCAAATGCCTGGAAGATGTCTAGAAAGAGAGCTACTGTGTGTTTTTTGTCGTTAAAACCGTTTACAATATGTTCGACAAGTCGCAGCAGTTGATGGGTAGTACAATGATTAGGTCTAAAACCGAACTGGGTGTTGGGAATTGCATTGATTTTTGTCAAGTATGCTTGGAGTCTTTTTAAAACAAGTTTTTTCAAACATTTTTGCTATAGAAGGGAGAAGACTAATTGGTCTGTAGTTGCTTGGTATTTTGGGGTTTTTCCCTGGTTTGCAGAATGGTAGTATAACAGATCGTTTCCATGACGATGGGTAGTATCCTAATCTTAACGATGCATTGAATATTGAAGTTATTATTGCAATTGCTTGTCGAGGAAGTTCTTTTAATGCTTTGTTAGTGACGTTGTCATACCCGGGTGTTTTTCTAGTCTTGGAAAGTTTAATGGCATTTGCCACTTCTGAAGGAGAAATGAATTTTATCTTTGTTGGGACAGTGCACATAGGTAGTTTTAAGTGCTCTTCTATTTCTGAATTAAACATGGGATATTCTACGGGGTTTGGGATGAAGACTCCTTCTAGGTATTCAGCTAAGGCCTTCGCTTTTTCATCGTCTGAGTATACGATCTTACCATTATTCTGTAAAGGTGGTATCTCTATTCGATCTTTTGTTATGCTTTTGATTGTTCTCCATAGTGGTCTGGTGTTAGGGTGAAGTTGGCTTTGAAATTTATGTAAATTAGAAAATCTAAATTCATCTATTTTTTGTTTGACAATTTTTGAGATGTGGTTTAGTTCACGTTTATTGTTTATATTTCTACTGGATTGCCAGATACGTCGGATTTTTCCTTTCTTTTTAATTAGTTCAAGAAGTTCTTTAGGCAGTGTTGTTTTTGACTTTCTGTGTGTCTGATGGAAGGGTATATGAGCATATTTTAATGATTGTTGTATGCAGTTTGTGAGTTTATGTAGTTCATTATCTATGTCCTCAATGGAGATCATGTTGTGTGGATACGTCAAACTGCTAGTTATTAATTCACGGAAATGATTCCAGTTAGTTTTTACCGTTTAATTGTTTCGATATTTTTTCTAATGAGTGTGCCGGTGTTCCCAACGATATGAGGATGGGAGAATGGTCCGAATCTAAATCTGGAACTACTTTCTGGTAGATCGGTGAGGTTATACCTTTTGAAATGATTATATCTAGGATGTCTGCTCTCTTGTTTGGATCTGATGGGTAGTGGGTGGGCTCTATAGGAGCATGAATACTTATGTTGTGGACCGCTTGAGTTAATAAGATTAAGCAATTTGACACCCTGATGTGTAGTCACATTGCAACCCCTAGCTCTGTTTTTGCTATTTAAATCTCCCAGCAAAATGAATCGAGGATATTGAGAAAAGATATTACTGTATTCAGTTGGAAAGATTTTGTTTGGTGGTTTGTATGCTGTAATGATAACTACCTCCGATTTATTATAGTTAATGTTAATTGCTACTGCTTCCAAATCTGTCGAGTGGGGAACAGGTACTTGACTATGCTTAACATCTTTTTGAACTATTATTGCTACTCCACCTGAAGCATTTGTTGAGATCCGATCATTACCATAAATTTTGAAATTGGGTATAGAGAAACGTTCGCCAGATATGAGATGAGTTTCTGTTAAACAAGCTATATTTATTTTATGATCGTTTAAGAAGTGCCGAAAGGAATTTTCTTGTCTCTTTATTCCATTTGCGTTAAAGTTAAGCAGACTAAGAGCATTTAATTTATTTGGGTCCATTATAGTAGCTTGGAAGAACATTTAGAATCATATTTTGGATTTGGGGCATTAAAATAGAGATTATTTGGGATACTATATTTGAAATTAAATTATTTATATCAGGGATGTTATTGTACTGATTATTATTCCATGCTCTATTATAAGGGAGGCGCAGTGGTGGAAAGTTTGTTGAGTGCAAGGAAGGAGGTGGGGGAGGAGGTTGTCTGATAGATGTAGAAGATGATGGAGGAGAAGAGGTCGCAGACGGTTGTCTAGGTGCGGAAAATTGGATGAACCGATTGGTTTGCAGGTTAGTTAAAGGTCTTCGGAATTGTCCTTGGTAGGGTTTGGCAAACTTTTTAAATTCAGGGCAACCTCTGTAATTGGCGGTATGATCGCCTTTGCAATTAACACATTTAGGGGCGACACCTTCATGTTTTTGACATTGAGAATAGTGATGGTTTTCGAGACACTTCACGCACCTAGGCACGTTGTGGCAGTTTGCCTGAGTATGACCAAAACGCTGACAGCGCTTACATTGAATGGGCTGGTTAGGTTTATTTCTTAGTTGAACTCTTATTATATTATACATCAGTTTGTCCTCATTAAATATATTTTTGGATTTGGGATTGTCCACAAGATCTACTGCTACTATTTGAATAGGGTTTCTGGCTTTATCGTAAAGTCTACACACTTCAGTTACGGGATATTCCAGTCTTTTCAGTTCTTGTATAATATCTTGTTCGGTGTAACATATTGGGATGTCTTTAATTACAACAGATAACACTTTACTACTGGGGTCTCGGTACGTGTGAAATTCAATGTTGCTTTCTTCACAGTATTTTCGGAATTTTCTAAAGTCATTGATTTCATTGAAAATAACTTTAGTGTATTCGCCATTTTGTTTAGTTAGAAAGTCATTTATTGAAGCAGAATTTATATGTTGTATTAAGGTTAAATACTCATTGCCGGCCATGTGAACGAATATTGGAGGAATTTTAATATTGCTCTCTTTCGCACCGACTAACGTTTCTGTTACTTCATATTCATCTTCCTCTTCAGCAAGGGGATCGAACCTTGAGTGAGTAGGTACATTATATTGCAATGAGTTGTTATTGTTGTTATTTGAATTTCTATTTTGGTTATCCGAAAGCTTTCGTTTTTTATTTTCATTATCCGTGGGCAAACTTTCTTTACTGTTTTGCGCAGGAGCGTGAGAAGCTTGCTGGCTTGATCTTTTACCTTGGTCATGTTGATAAGCGCTATGCTGAAAGGCCGCCTCTTGCATTACGTGGAGTTGTTGCTGGGGTGGTAGCTGTAGAGCCTGCTGAGGTACTTGCAGCCAAACATATCCAGGTTGATTCACTTCCGTCAACTGGGGTTGCTGAATTAATTGTTGCACTGAATATTGCTGTTGGGGTGAAGGGGACACATGATGTTGGAGAGTTTGAACTTCACTATGCTGAGTGTTGTATAGCTCGGTAGGAGCATTTGAGAACTCATTTGTTTGCAGTGGATATAATTCATTGTAATCACTGCTTGAAGAGTTAAGAGTATGCATTGCATTAGCAATGTGCTGCCCCGTGTCGGGGCAGCCACTCGTAGACATTACGCACTGTTCAGTTGTAAGCGGTCTTGAACGTGGCACTTATCGCCGTCAGATCGCGCCGCCGAAACACCACTGAATATTTTCTGAAAAGAAATCTATTTTAATTGTGACAATATCCTGGCCTTAATAAACCTTCATTAACAAGATAACAGAATATACTCCTTAAAATGTTTTAAACTAGAGGAGCTACAATAGAACGCACTTTCTCGCATTATAGAAATAATTACCTAAGATTAAAAATTGTAATTTCTGTCATACTAAAAACAAATATAACTTGAAAATCTCGAAACCAACCAAGTCAAACGAAGCGCCTGCGATTATATGCATTTATTTCAGCCGCCAGGATTGTGATTAACTTTTACAAATGAAACAAACATTAAAAAATCCTTGGTGGTTACAGAGACAAGAGTGATAATCCATAATGGTAAGGCCCTACGAGGTATCAACGACAACTTCAAATACAATATAATTTTAATATTAAGAAGAAAATGTCTTACACGTGTTTCGGGAATAATTTATCCCATCTTCAGTGACTCTACAGAGAAGAAACACGCACGTTAATAAATACACACTTAACATATGAAATTACAGCACATAAACACAGGAGTAGATAAGATAAAAATGTCGGAAGTAAAATTATAAAAACAATATAATAAAGTAAAATTTCATAAACAATAATTTTACAAAGTAAAATGTAGCTGAAGTAACTGAAGGACTTGCTATGGGTTCTAACGAGTCCCCATTATTTCTTGAAATCATTATGGAGCAATTTCAAAATAAATGGTTTAATAGCTTAATTTGCTTAAGAATATTAATAATTATTGGAGATATGTCGA
The DNA here is from genome assembly GCA_031308135.1 of Acheta domesticus. Taxonomy (NCBI): domain Eukaryota; kingdom Metazoa; phylum Arthropoda; class Insecta; order Orthoptera; family Gryllidae; genus Acheta; species Acheta domesticus. The sequence goes on from JAHLJT010000631.1 coordinate 227,992,278, forward strand.
TGACAATACTTGCCATTGGACAGGTACGAACAGACAATTGAACCAATCTTCTGATTTCTGAAATTCTTTTCATCTTAATTTAACCTTTAAAATGGATTTTGTATTTGTTAGTTCTATATTAAATATAATATCGGCTTTAAATCTATTTCCTTTTGTAAGAATTTTATCTGCCTCAAACAATCATCATGACTTTCAACAATGAAGCATTTAAATAATTTTAAAACAACATGTTAAATTTTTGAAAACCGACAGCGCGTGAAACGAAGCACGGGAAATTCGATTTATTCTTTCCAATTTTTTCCAATTTCCGAAAATACAGAGAGTTCGCCGCAAATATGAATGACATCATTTTTTACCACCCTTTGATAATACGAAGAGAAAACGTAAAAAAATAGTGACTTTTTTTTGAGAAACAATTGTTTAGGTAAAATTTTTAAAATGGTCTCATTTCAATAAAATTACACGGAAACTACTCAAATTTTCGAAAATATCTACATGGCCTTACTTCAAAAATGTTCTTTAAAGAATTGATTTCATTCAGGGAAACATCTCTACTGTCTTTGAACAAAACTACTTCGTTGTAGGATTTTTTCCAAAGTCAACACACACCGGTCGGTCTGGCCGCACTCCAAGTTCTGCGATTATGCATAACATCATTTAATTTTTGGTAATAGTGTAATGCAATTTGTTGCATGTAATAATAATTGTATGTAATAATGTAATTTTTTGTATATGAAACCCCCGGGACATTTTCAAAATTTGCTAAAAATGGCTTAAGTACGTAAAAAGGCAGCAAAATAGGAACTATTACCTTGAAAATTGCAGATCCGATTTTCACTAAAATTTCGCGAAAGATTAACATTTTTTCGAAGTCTTCGTAAAATTACAAAATTGAGGATAGTAGTTTTTCCTATATATGAAATTTGTTCTTCAAAATTACTTTGTCATTTAAGTCCTACTTTTTAAAAAAATTAATTGTTTTCCCCGCAATATAAATTGAAATAAGTGCGGTATAAATACAAAAACAATATTTTTTTAGAAATGGCTTCCATTTTTTTACAACTTTGGTAGAGATAGTGCTAAATGTACATTACATAACATTACATAACAGTATTTCGCTCTCTTCTTTCCATTTTCAAAATTACAAGAATGCTATTTTTACTTTCCCGTATTCCCGTATTCATACGTATATACGGAGTATCGGAAAAGTTATGTAATGCAACGAAAATCTTACGACATTTCAACATATATATTTTTTGGGGACCCTAAATACCGAAAAAGTGTGTACTACTTTCCCGTTTACATACGTATGAACGAAGTAATATACGTAGTGTAGGGAAAATTATGTAATGCTGCGCGAAAATACGGCGGATTTTTGGCAGAAAAAAATCATTGCCGGGGAATGATAACGAAAAAGTGGATAACCCCAGTTGCTAAATTAAGAAAAAAATCCCGCAACACCTGGTGTAGCCTGAATACCCATTTTGTGGGTCCTTGATACCGAAAAAATCAATTGAAAGCAAAGCATCCATTTGCCCGTCCGTCTGTGAACACCACTATAGCGCGATTTTTCTAACTCTACTCCTCAAGCCCCTGTGTCCACGATGGAATATCACACGGCATTTCGCGTCTTTCTCGGTCATACCCCTAGAGGTGGCATGTACGCAAGCACTACTTGATACGGTCGCGATCATGCGATATCTGGCAGCAAATCTGAGAACGTCGCAAAATATCGTGACACATTCCATCGTGAAGACGGGCCTCGAGGGGCAAAGTTAGAAAAATCATAGGAGTGGTTTAGCGCCTAAACCACTCCTATGATTTTCCAAATTGAAGAAAGTCCTGTCCATTTGGATCTAACCGAAGCTTTTTTCGGCCTCTTCCTACAACTACAAAATTGAAGATACAGATTTTTTCCTCCTAATAAAATTTGTTCTCCAAAGTGAATTCCATGTACATCATGTACATTTTTGAACATCATGTATATTTTTTGAAAATTTTAGTAGTTTTCGCGCAACATTCCGTAATATATGTGCAATTTTTAAAAAATTACAAAAACAAGACTTTATCAAAAACGGCTCCAAATTTTATTTAAACTTTTGGTAAGGATTGAGCCTATTGTACTCTATGAGATGAAATAAACGCCATATTTAAACGCCTATTCTTTTGTGTTTTCAAAAATTACAAAAATGGAATTTTTTTCACTTGTGTCTCACTCCGTTAATATTTACATTAGCGACGAGTTGTTTACGTAATTGCATTAATGAGTACATGCGCTTTAAATAATGTCCTACAAAGTTTCTTGAAACCTGAATCGTTTTCTTTGAAAACTAGCTGAAAATTCCGCATTGGCAGAAAAGCTTAAACCCCAGTTTCTCAAAAATGGCTCCAAATTTTTACTTCAAACTTTTCGAACGGATAGTGCAAATTACACTCATTCATTGTGACGTAAAGCTAATTTTGGTGTATGTTTTTGTTTTTTTCAAACTTACACAAATGTAATTTGTTTTAAATATTTCTCATACCGTTAATATGCACATTTCCAGCAATTTGTAACACTATTGTATTTGTGAGTTAAGTGCTTCAAATGACTTTTAATGAAGTTTTTAGAAATCAAAAAAAATTCCTGAGAAATAGAGGTTATATTTTTACAGAAACGCTTAAAAGACATTTTCTTAAAAAAGCTTCAAATTTTTTAAAGAAAAATACCATTTATGATGAGGTTTTATTGTTCTTTAATATTCTTAAAATAATATTTCCATTCTACTCTTAGGAAATCGAAAAATTAATAAAATGTCAAGAAAAATGTACTTTGGGCGGCGATAGATGGCAGCTGGCAAGAGTATGTGTCAAGTCCCGTTATAGCTAGGCGAGATAAAAGGAAATAGAAAACTAATACGGTAAAGTCTGTGTCATTTTGAAGCACCATTAGTTTCAAAAAGTCCGTCCGTCCATTCATCTGCCTGCCTGTCCGTCTGTGAACACAACTATCGTCTAAACCATACGTAGGAGTTTTTCCCAAATGGATATTCCCAAGTCGATCTGGTTCGACTCGAGGCGCTACGATTTTGAAAAAAATTCTTCAAATTTGCCAGTTCTTTACATCAAGCCCCCAGGACATTTTCAAAATTTTCTCAAAAACGGCTTCAAATCCTGTCTTTAAATTTCTTGTGAGAATGGAGTAAAATATACTTAGTGAGGTGACATAGGTGAGTACTTAGTAAGGTGATATGAAATTGAAAAAGTTTGCTTTTTTTTGGCGTCTTCCTACAACTACAAAATTGGAGATTTCCCTTCAAATGAAATTTGTTCTCAATTGTAAGCCCTTTCATTAGTTCCTGTATTTTTTTTTAAATTTTAGTACTTTTCGCCCAATGTTGCATGTAATATAATATGTTCACATTATTATATTTATGAGTACATGTGCCTTAAACATCGTCTTATAAAGATTCTCGAAATCTCAAAATTGTTTTGTGAAAACCAACTCAAAATTCCGCATTTTCAGACGTTCAAACGCCATTTTCTTGTAAATGTCTGCATTTTTTTTCAAACTTTTCGAATGGAAGGGCTAATTGTACTCTTTAATATGACGTAAAGTTCTTGTTGGGGTATCTTAGTTGTTGTTTTTTTTTTCAAAAATTACACAAATGTAATATTTTTGAAAGATCTTTTACACTTTTAATATGCACATTTCTAATAATTTGAAAAGATCACTGTGTTTGTGAGCTAATGTGCTTCAAATGACTCCGAATGAAGTGTTTCGAAAACTAAATTTTTTTTGTGACAAAGTGATTCGAATTTCGCATGTTCAGTAAAGCTTAAAAGATATTTTCTCAAAAATGTCTCAAAATTTTTAAAAGAAAATTGTTATGGAGAACGAGGTTTTATTCTTATCTTATATTCGTAAAATCATGTTAAATTTCTAACATTGGCGGACCGAAAAGTTTAGAATAAGAGAAAAATGTAGTTGCAGCGGCTATTGATGACCCCTAGGTAAGAGGATGGGACTAATCTGAAATGCTATTTCTGACCAAAGAAACTTGGAAACGAACTAGTACGAGGAAGTTTGTGTCATTTATTAGCACCATTCGTTGCTACTACTTTCAATAATATTAATACATAGTACAGTACGATTGAAATTTATAACTCTGAGAGATGAGACACGAATAGTAATAGTTCAATGTTAAATTGATCGCATTGCATCTTCATTCCAGATTTGATTACGAGAACTTGCATATTAATGGACATGAACATGCAGATAAAATCTACGTTGACGCCAACTACGTAATGGACGGGCGAATTCTGCTTATTCCTGCAAAGGGAGAAGGCAAAGTGAACCTTAATTTAAGTGAGTAAATATGACTTTTCGAACATCTTTTACAAAGTGATGTGACTTATAATTGGCAGTAAAACATTTAGAAATCTTATCTTTTTAAAATTGGAATTCAAAATACATAATTTAAGTAATTAAATCGTTCGCCAAGATTACATTTAATGTAACTTCAAGGACTTACATGTAATATAATACTTCTACATAAATATTTATTATTTTACATTATGCATGTTTTTATTGATTTAATTCATCGTATATTTTCTATTGATACATTTTCAGCAAATTTGGATGCAGACATTACTATTGACGGAGAAAGATATATGAAGAAGAATAGAGATTACATGAAAATTAAAGATTTTAAATTCAAAGTTACTAATCTCGAGAAATTGGAAATGCAGTTTGACAACCTCTTTAACGGAGACAAGACCCTTGGTAAGCATAAAAATTGTGTATTATTGATTAAATTAGTAATAATGTAGTGGGAGCAACTGAAATAACTAATTTCTTCTGAAACTTCACCGACACTGATCTGAATAAAAGTTTCACAAAATTGAATGTTCTCTGTTGTTTGAGAATCCAATGTTTTAATTACTATTAAGAAATACGCGATTGTACCATCAGGTGACTGGAACGGGGATCGAGGTGCAGTGTCCAGATCATCTGATGCTTTCTTTCAAATGTTTTTCTAATTTATGCTGGATTTAATTTTTTTTATTTTAATGTTAAATTATAACGTATTCAATTGGGATTTTAATAACTTTCTTTATTGCAGAAAGTAAGTAAAAATTATATAATTAATTTGTGAATATGTTTCATCAACTTCTAAAGCTCCATAATCCCCGCCCTCTTTGATACACTACTGAGAATATCCTTTATTAAAACTCTACGATCGATTTATACGGAGACTTTCGTACGTGTAAAATTGGCGTTCAATGCTGTACTATTTTCAAAATTCCCCGTTCGACTTTTAGTGACAGTCTATTTTGCATGAACAGTTATTTGCCCACTATTACTGTTAAAATCAACTGTAGTTCGCTGATTTGTATGGGTGCCAGCGGATTGGCGAAGTTCCTCCTTTGAAGCTGCTCCAAATCTGATTCGCGACCATTCGCACGAATTTCGGACCATTTTAATTCGTGGAAAACCATTGTACATCGACCAGTTTGGAATGTAAATTATTCCTTAGGACCCCCATCAATGGGGGGAATCGCATGTTGGTGGTCATACCAAATAGTATTACAATTTTTTCTATATCCAACTTGACTGGTATAGTGAAGAGTATCTATCAAATTAACTTAAAAAAAAGGTTGACGCCTTTTATTTATTTATTTTTTTTTTTTTTGAAGAACTGGTTCAACATTCACTACCTTGCTTCGATTGCACCGCTGTTCTGTGCGCAGATAGATTCTTAAAAATACTGAATGCAGTTATGATCAGGATGTAAGGAAACGTTGGAGTTTCCAAGGAGCGATTGCACATAGTGACGATTTCATTTTTTTGAACATGCAACAAGCGCTGAAGGCCAAAAAGTAGACTAAGGGTTCTGAAAAATGATAAAAGCCCTAAACGGTGAAACGATGTCTCCTTACGTAAATACACAGAGAGTAAAATACTTCTCTTGGGGGTCTGCCGTTTACACAACCTTAAAATTAGCAGGGGACTGTGAACGACGAAAAACGGAGGTTCGGTTTTCGATTTCGGAGATATAAAGTTAGCATATCGTTCTGTTATACCCAAGTTAGCGGGTTCAAACCCGAACGAAGCCGCGCATTTTTAAGGGTGAAAAAATACTTCGTTCTCCTTCCTTTGGAGGGGAAGTAAAGCCGGCTGTCCCATGTTGTAGATTTACTGCATGTAGAAGTTCCTTAAGCCTAAATAAAGCCTCTGAATAAAGTTCAAAACGCCTGTGTTCTCGCCCGAGTGATACCTCCTTCCTCTGCCAGAGGGTGAAAGGAGCGTAGCGGAATTTATGTAGTAAGGCAGAAGAGCAGGCCTCGTGGCCTGAGCCTCGCCACGGAAAATAAGGCATCATTGAATTAAATTGAAAAACATAGAAGTTAACAACTGTAACATGTGCAACATTAGGTACGCATTCTACCCGCAAAACACGTTCCATTGCAACACACATTACCATTGAGCATATCTCGAAAAGTTTCTTCTTAGAGCCTTGAAAACTTTTTTTGTTTCCCTAAAGGAATACGTGGTATGCTCTTTAAGCCGCAAACTATATAATGAAACACTTTTTGACGTTATATTACGCGATAGCAGGGATAACCGGAAATGCAGAAAGTGGGATCCAGTGAGTAGCTATTCTCACTTTCATAGCCGTTGTTTCAATTATTATTTTGTATTTGTTTTTTGGCGGATGAAAATATTTTTGGGCCATTTTAATACATTTTGTTGGCATACTCCTGCAGGTACACAAGCTATTCGTAACTTCCCTGTTAACGAACCAGGGCGGCCACTGCCTTATTCGTGTTTAAGAAGGCATTTTGTAATAAAGAACACTCATTGAATGTTTCAATTTTTACTTTACTTTTCACATTGAAATGTGTAGGAATATGTGGAAGTACACGTGGGGAACATACGGGAAACATGCAGGGAAAATGTGGGAAATACATGGGGAACTTTCGCCAGAATAAGCACCTGTTCAGGAGATAACGAAGCTGCCATGGCTCAGTGGTAATGTGCTGGATTGCAGACCTGTAGAGCCCAGGCCCGAATCCCGACGTAGCTATGGATTCTTATCTAATGCTTTCCATTAATGGCGGCTCTGAGGTCGACTCAGTCTCCTTTTCAAGTGAGTACCAGGATCTTTCCTGGCAGCAAAGGCGGTCGGAGCGTTGTGATCGCTACACAACCTCCTCCTTGTGTCGACGGCGACGAATAGGTAGAGCCCTACCATCACCTTCCCCTCTGGCCACATCATCCTGTGTGCAATTGCACAGGGGTGCCTTTTCCTTCACTTTTCTAGGAGGTGGACACGTGGTAATGATATAAAATATGCGAGGGAACTTGTTTGGTACATGTGGATGTCCTGTGCGGGAACGTATGCGGAAAAGATGCGGGGAAACGCGCCAGTAGAGGGGCTGGTGAATCCCGAGAAATGTTTCGTAGGCAATATTCTGTGAAATGGGATGCTTTTGAACCTTCTCTTATATTTTTGGAGACAGCTCTTAAGGGTACCATCTCAAGAGTGCATAAAAAGGCGTTCTGAAGAAAGTAGAAACTCGAAATGTAGGTAAAATTAAATTGACGCGAATCATTACAGAGCTATTGTATTACTGAAGTTCCTACAGTTCATACGCCAGCTGTCAGAAAACGTACGAAGTTATTTTACATTAAAACTATTATTTGCGAAGTTCGGAAAGTCTGCGGAGGCCCAGCTAGTAGTAATAATTTCTGACAAAAAATACAGACTTGGCCCAAAAGAAAGCCTAAAAGGAAAGCCATTCAACAATTCTGGAGATTAATTTTCATCCGAATGCTCTGAATCTACATATCATTACTGACGCAACCCTACAAAATAAGCCTTTTAAAATGTATTGCAGTCGATTTGGATATGTTCCCATCTAAAAGTTTTAATTTGAAATTGGAATGTAACCAACAATAAATAATCATTATTAAAACAAAAATATATTGAAAGTAAAAATTACGTAACTAATGAATTTTTGAAACAAACACACAACCATCTGTTCACTTATGTATAGATTTTTGGTTATTTGTTTTCTGCTACAGGAACCTCCATCAATAACCTTGTCAACGAGAACTGGAAAGAACTTTGGTCTCAGCTGGAGTCTCCCCTGGAGGAAATTTTCAGCTACACCTTCAAGGAATACTCGCGTCGAATCTTTGACAAGGTTGCGTTGGATGACGTCTTCCTTCCTCCTACAAGTTAATTGCCTGGAAATAATTCTTAGTGACCCCATCAGATCATATTCCCAAATATTTTATAGATCTATCTAATGCTTTTATAAATACTTGTTATTGTAATGGCCGTAAATGGTTATCGAGTACATATTTTATTTGAAATTGATGGTATTATCTCTTACATTTTTATAATAATTAAACAGATGAGAAAAAGTTGTATTCCTCTCATAAGAAAATATTGATTATGATCTCGATGACTGCCACTAAGAAATGCCTCGTGATTCTGTAATAGCATATTTCGACAATAATATTTATGTATCCATCTAATGTTATTACAGATATTTGTAATTAAATGTCAATAAATGACTTACAAATACACTTTTGGTCCATTTCCTTCCTTCTTATACTTTTTTATCTCCTCTAACTTAGTACGATTATCGTGAATTGTTAACAAATGGCATTCCTCTTTCTAAAAACATCGTGATTGATGTATTATTATTATTATTATTATTATTATTATTATTATTATTACTATTAATAATTACGACGATATATACTCAGCCGTGGAAAATTCACGGCTAACGTTCATGGAAATGCGAAGTATATTTTTCGATCAATCTATCCACAAGACGAACATGTAGAACCATCTGATATCCCTGAAACGATTATCCTGTTTAACGTTCATCTCTTTCCAACGAAATATCAGTCAGTGGTTAAAATTTCAACTGGCTGTGAATCACACGATAAGGAGATAATGCAAAATATCCTTCGACGCGGGATAGAAAAGAGTTTGTCAATCTTCATTGGAATCTCGTGCACCGTTGAGGATAATATACGAAAACTCTAAAGCTAAGAGAATATTAGAGACAGCAAATTCTGTCTCAAATGGGACGGTACAGACCTCAGGTAGAGATTTAGATATCACTGAAATCAATCACGTCGTGTATGCAACTGGATTTTTAGTACCTCAGATAATTTTGGGACCACCCAAGAACACTGACCGACGACATCCGAACAGAGGAAAACAGCTCCGTACCCACCCACGGGCGAAAATAATTTGTTGGGTACGACGATCATTTGCATCTGCCGCAATCCCATGTCATGGACAACGCGCGCTCTGTGGGCCGCTATACTGCGATTTTAGTATCTTTACCCCAAACAGAATCAGCTGTTTCGCTGCCATCCAATCGAGAGCTTATATTTCGCGACAGTGCCGTCACTATGGTGACGTTCAAGCTCCCGATTGGATGAAACCGTCAACAGCTGATTCCTGTCAGGGGCAAAGTTACGAAAATCGCAGTATAGTGGGCAGCGGCGCGGCCGGGACACGCGCCACCGGGCCCGTGGCAAGAGGCGAGTCTATGCCAGCGCTGCGCCTGTAAAGCGGCTGTAAAGCGGGATGTAAAGAGGCAGCCGCTGGTAGCCGCGGGCTTCCGCCAGGCTCACGCGCCGACCGAGCCAGGAGGAATTGGAGGTGACGACATCGTGGGTATGAGAGAGTCGTCCGCCCTTGCCGAAGAACGGCCCTACCGGGTCGTGGCCCTTGGGACGACAGCCGGAGGTGACGGCCCAGCGAAGGAATGCTGCACTTCTGGGTCCCCGCCCCACACGGCCGACGGACGGACATGACTAGAAGCGTCACGCCGTTATGAAGATAGACGTTTCTTGTTCTTTCTGGAAAGGCATTTTTGGTTATGTAAAAGAGTTCTAGAGAATGTACATAGGCATAATAAAGGGATGTTGAAGTTGATGTTTAACGTTTCATTTACAGAACATAACAGAATTATGAAAGGAATAACAGATATGGCGTTCAATATTACATTTTAACTATATAAACCAACGTGAAAATTTGGGCGTCAGGAAATAATTCCAAGTAACTAATGAAACAAATATCATTTGTTGATTAGCCCGTTACCGTGCTAGCTCAGCCTATTTGTGGGTTCCTGCTCAGTAACAATTCGCTTTCCTGGGATCAGCAAAATTGCCACTGGATCCGCCCTCCATACGGGGAAGCGCGAAATCTGAAAGTATTTCTTTATCAATTTGCACAGCAAACGTGCTAGATTGCACAATAATATGTATGTAAACAGTTTTCATGTAAACAGAATGACGAATTAATTCTCGCCACACGATCCGGCATTTACGGCACCCCAGTGTCTGCTCAATTGTTATAAACAAGCTGAATGCGCACCATAGTAACGCCCTAACAACCGCGTATGTTCAAGTTCTACGTCCATTTCATGACGTTAGCTGTGAACTATCTAACCCGCCATGTTTGGTACGTCACAATATCACTCTTAGCAGAGGCATTTTCTAAATCAATGCACACCTGTAATGTTCAACGAAAAATACTTGATGTTGACCAAAAATACCAAATTAAAATAACACAAGGTTAATGGTAGATGCGCAGCTAAAAGAGATAATCCAAGCACAGGCTCAAAGCATTAGACGTTACAACTTTGTTTTCTGGTTCATAATTGATTGTTTGAAACAGATGAGAAGAGATTCTATCGTAATCTGATCCAAACACCGAAGGGCAATGCAGTCACTTCTTCAAGAGATGACGTCGAAACATTAGGATAAGAAATCTGGGAAGAAAGCAGATCCTACAACAAAGACCAATCTTGACTTCAATCTGAAGTTGATGCTGCCGATGAACTTGTACAAACAGTGGGACATGATCATAAATTCTCGAAAGAGGACCACTTCCAAGAAATTAAGGGGTGATATAAAGCATTGAAGGCTTTCACGGCCGGAATCAATATTCTTGATGTCTTCCGGGCTGATGGGCCGTGGTCCAATTGGCTAGGAACTGCCAAACGTTTCGCCCACGACTGCGGTGGGCATCTTCAGTGGCGAGGTCTCGGGCGAAGTGTCCGGGACAGCGGCTAACTGGCGACTGACTTAAGGGGTGAGGAAATTAAGGGGAGAGTCCAAAAAGTAAATTTCCCTTTTTTTTTTGCTTTAAAAGTACACGCATTAAGGCGAGTAAATTGCGCATGCGCAACAGATCTTTGACAAATCAACCATGTGCCGGCTAGACAGATCCCACTGAGTGCCAATAGCGCAGCACCTTTGGCCCGAAATGGCGACATTTATTCGTTCTCCCGTCGCCTGGGAGGTTCAGTCCGTGATAAAGTTTCTTAATGCACAACACATCCCGCCGCTCGAAATTCATCATTAGAGACCGGATTTTTATGTAATTACATATTTTTGTCTTTCTGCTTACCTTTCTTAAATTTGTAATCTTGACAAATCATCGCCCTCCTAATTCAATATCGAATTTTTTCGTTACATATTTTACATATTTAGTACCGTATTATATATTTTACATATTTTGCTGTTTTCACAATATATTTTCTTATTTTATCAATTTTCTTCAATTTAATTCCATATTTTTTTATGAAGATTTTTTTTTTTAATCTGCATTTTCCCTACATTATTGGGGAAATCTAGGAGTCCAATATATCACTGACATTGCGTTTTGTGATCTGTAACCTTAATTTCCGAGAACAATTTGCAATCGCCGACGTGTAACACTTCGATGAAGATGCTACAGTGTATGTTTCCTGGTCGTAGATCTCGCCAGACTGTGCGATGGCTTCTATTGCGTTTAGTTCGGCTGCTAAACTACGGTCCTGGATTACAATAGATGAAGCTATTACCACTGACGAGAAAGTTGTATGATGTACAAGTGAGATGCTTTTCTAAATGTAAGTTCTTACTACGTAAATGGTTTTTAATTAGAGAATTTTAATATTACATATTATATTCGATTTTACATATTTATTACATGTTCTTACTGTTTTCATTACATATTTATGTACATATTTTGACGTTTAATACTACATATTTTTCCGGTCTCCATTCATCATCAGCTCTTTTACTTCGGTTTTTATAACGTGGCACTTCAAGCCCAGTCTTCACGATGGAATATCACACGGCATTTCGCGTCTTTCTCGTACCGCTAGATGTTGCGTGATCCCGAACGTATGAAGCAGTGATTGCAATCATGCGACATCTAGCGGCACGACCAAAATAGACCCGAAATACCGTTTGATATTGCATCGCGAAAACATTGTGAATCGGTACTGCAATTTCCTCCTTCCAATTTTGATGGATCATATTATTATTATTTATAGTAACAGCCATGAAGCGCGCAAGGTACGGAATCATGGCTTCCCTACACAGTTTGATCCTTCGGCTTGAAAGCAGATGCGGAATGTCTGTTTAAACAAGCCGCCTTTTCACTGTCATCTGTAATTAACGAACCGTCTGCTCCGCATATCTTTGGAATACTATCTTTGTTCCCTTTTTTTATGTCTCACATACTTGAATAAATTTTGCCAACAGGTCAATCGGTCGTTTAGAATTGATTGAAGGTAATTTTTGGGGTATGTAACTTTCATGCTAGTATGCTTTTAGATATTTGTAGAAATTTGTTTTTCTGTTCTTTGTATATATTGTTTACTGTACGCTTTCCTAACCTGCCTTTTCAGTCTCCTCACTTCTTTGTTGTAATACACAGGATCCGAGTGCCACCGTAGTTTACTGGTAGACACGAGTTTTGCTAAACATTCTGAAATGACGTTCTTAAAATTTGTCCATACCTGTTCTACTGTATATCCGCTAGAAACCCAAATTGGAAAATTGTTTTTCAAATACAATTGCATGTTTGTGACGTTTGTTCTAGAGAACTGAAAAAATTGTCTTTTTTTTACAAGATCATTTCGCTTACCCTCTCTGCACATTTTAAAAAGGACTCCTTTGTGATCGCTAATTCCAGGAATTACTTCATAGGGAAGAAGTTTGTCCACCGGTCTGATAAGGAACACGTCCAGTAAAGCATTACCGCGGGTCGGTTTGGTCAGAACCTATATTCAGCTGTTCTCCCAAACCAGCTCCTTAATGAGGCGTTGGGCGGCGCCTTCAACCCCCACATCCCCCTCCCCTCCCATGTAGCGTGCGGTAAATTTAGGTCTCCTCCAATAACAACATTTTCCCCCTTTTCCTAATTACGCGGATTTTGTCTATGTCTTGCCAATGGTTCTTGTCCATCTTGCTGTGATCTATACGCGCCTATAATTTCCCATTGATTTTTTGAATTTTAATCTCGAATGTCTACAGCTATGATTTCAATTTGTCATCCACTGATGCCTCTATTGCTTCAAACTTGTCTTTTATACATATAAAAACACGCCCCCCCATTGCAATCTACTCTATCACGCATGAACGTTAAAAAATTTTGTCTAAAGATTTCAGAGTTTAATATTTCTGCATTGAGCCATGCATGACTCCGTACCTATCACGACATCTACATTATAAGATTCTACCGTGTTCCAGAAATGAACAGTTTTATTGTAAATGCTCCTGCAATTAATCTGCAGAATAACTGGAGACTCACCTGCGGAATTAATGCCACCATCTCTCGCCATCGTTCCCGCGTCGCTGTCCGGCGATAAGTCGCCGTTCGTCGTCGCCGCCACAGGGCCATCCCTCGGTCACGGTTTCGTCGACCGTCACGGAAACCATCACGGTTTTCGTCGACCGTCGCCGCCATTTCACCAACTCCCGCTGCCGTTACCACGTCACAGTGCGTCGCCGTCCCTCACCGTTGCCACCGCGTCACTGTACGTTGCCGCTACGACACCGTCTCTCAGTGCGCTGCCGTCCGTCACCGATATTCCCTCGCAGACCTTCATAAGGGATTCGACAGCCCTTGCGCCAGCGCCATGGGATGTCACGAGCCTGTGGCGGGAAGTTTCGGGCCTCCAAAGCGCGAGAAGAGACCACCTAGCTTTGAGGATCCCGAGCGATTGAGGTGCAAGCCGTCACGACTGAAATCGCCGTTCTGCAACCACGAATTTGGATCCACAAAGAACACATTCCTTCTCTGTGCCATCCACTCGAACATTCGGTTGACTATATCAACCCGTCTCCATGGAATGTCAAGACGCCTGAGAATGCCACTAATATAGATCTTTGCTTTTGGAAACTTCTCTGGCGCTTTTATCACGAGGTCACCCATATCCCCCATGACAAAGTCAAGATTTCTCTTCCTCAAATCATTAGTACCGACATGTAAAATTACGGTATCTTACGGTTACGGCTACCTTTGCAGCTGCTCGGTTCGAATTACCGGGAGGCACATAACATCCAAGTGTTTGTTGTCCTTGCCTACATGCCTTACTATCGAGTCGCCAATAACGAGAATGGGTTTTCTCGCAATTGGCGCCTCTACTATTGGCTGTGCGGCGTCTCTTACTGTAGCAGCTCGAAGTTTATCCTCCAGGGCTGCGTTTAACACACGTAGCTCCTGGATTTGAAGAAGATCAGCTTCCAATTTCTCTTCCAGTTGACGCAGTCTATTTTCTTTGCACTTACTGCAAAACCATTTGTCGTTATCTCTGTCCCCATTTTTACCACAACTCATATGATACCAGAGTCCACATAATTCGCATTGCTTGCCGGATTTTAAGTTGTTATCGCAATCACTGCACAAGATGCAGATTGAAATAACTTCTTGTCCCGGATTAGGTTCGACACCTCCAATTAGCAATAGTACCGCTATCGTGGTCGCACACAATGATGCTGCTCCAACAGCTGCCCCGTCCCCGCGAAACGATGCCGAGGAGTTCGCCGAAGTATGCAGAAGCATATTACAGAATATAGGAATTAGAAGGCCATCCCATACAAACCAATATCACAAAGGAAGCTTCGAAACTGTGAATCTCGGAGCAAACTCTCCTTTGCTTGACAAACACAAGACTTCTTTTTGATTACGATTACGGAAATAGTCTTCATAATTCCCAGAATCAGAAAAGAGAACGTAGCTTCCAATCTCGATACAAATCTGTGATGGGAGTTTAAGACAACGATTAATGTCTCTAACATAAACTCCGATTTTTCTATAATGGCCGATGACATTAATCATTGTAACATATCATGCCTTGTAAAATGAATATTTTTAATTATTTCGCGAATGTCTTTCTTAACGGGGCTCATGCCTCAGAAATATGCTTACCACTGTTGGAAAGATTCATATAAATCATATAATTAAAAAGATTCATATAATTGATTAATATACGATTTGGAATAAGTAGGAAGGTTTATTGGAATAGGTAAAATCATCGGATTCCAATTTGGAACGGCACACAGAACAAGCAATTTTATATTTTAAAGAAAATTCTGCCTAACAAAAGATATATACAAGCGAAGACTCCTTAATTTCGATATCCAAATAATTTCTGTCCAATGTAGGCAACACGTATCGGTCATTTGCAATGAAACAAATCTCACTTAAGTGACACAGAGTAAACATACAGGTTATGAAGTTTATAAGCTGATATTATTTATGAATTACAAAAATATAAATTCGACAATACGTAAACATCTTCACTTCTATTTATAATACGTGTGGAAGACACGTTTCTTCCAATATAAGCGAGGAACAGGTACTAAAACTGTAATAAAAAAAACTACCTTCGATAACAAAAATCTATAATTGCACTATTATCACATGCTACTCAACGGCAAAACACTGAACAAACACTATTTACTTGAATTACTTCCGCCGATGTCTGGGTCTGTACAAGGTTCATCGGATTCGCGTCGGACTGAAGGACAGCATTGTCAAATCTTCACATTCCGGCCTGTATTAAAGGTAGTCGTGGCAGTACCCTAACCAACAGGTCACGGACTGCACGGTCTTTCCCTCTTGTTTCTTGTCCTATTCACACCCCTTACTCAGGGCTGGCAATTGCTGTTAAGTCGTACTGAATAGTTTACCCGGGTGGGGTTCCCCCCCCCTCACCCCGCCATCACGCACTGAAAGTGAATAAGAAGGGAAAATACAAAACACATTTTATTTAAATTGTTATGTTCTAATTAAATTGGCAAATGTATTTTATGGAACTTCGGCAATTCAGTTTTTCAATGCAAAAACAATGCTGAGCTTTATTTAATGATCCGCTGAAGTTATGCTTTGCGAAAAACGGTGAATTTTCCGCAAAAAGCAACGGCCCTGATAACGAAAAAGTTGATAAATCCAGTTACTAAATTTAGAAAGAAAAAATCGTCTAACACATGGTGTAGCCAGAAACCATGTTTTGTGGTATCGACATAATCGAATGACGGCAAAACATCAGTCCGTATGTAAACAAGGCTAGTCGTTAAACCATTCATCAGATTTTCTCCAAAACTGACACATTCTCCAATCGACCTGTCTGAAGTTGCGCCTCCTTGAATTTGAAACCGATATTTTCATTTTTCCGGGTACTTTACGCGAAGTCCCCGGTACATTTTCAAACATTTAAAAAAATAGCTCCATCGTTTTTAATTAAATTTTGTTGGATAGTGCAAAGGATCTTTAAAAGATTGGTGCAGGTTTCATTTTCGTTGAAAATTCTGATTTTGGGAAATTGCAAAAATTCAAAATTTTTTCCCACGTTTTCTACCCTCTCGGGATTTTTCGTGTGGGTTGGGTATAACTACTCGCATTATCCTCCGGGCCTGCCCTTTCACACACACTCACGTGCACCACACTATCACACATGTAGGAAGGCCGTTGCGCTTAAGATTTTGTTCTGGCTAGAGCGATGCTACGCTTGAGGGAGATACCTGTTTGGTCAAAATTCCCGCAAGCCGACGTAGGCTTCTGATCTAACCATGCAGCGGGGCGAATATTAGGCCCGCAACAGACTACACCGAGAAATGTGTTTCCAGAAATGTCCGACGAGAAATGTGAAAAATCGAAACAAGGGACTCTTATGGTCCCCTACACACTTGAAAGAGTTTCCTCGTTCGCCTCTGTGGAGGCGAAAGATTTCCTCATTCGTGTCGGTCAGCGAGCGAGTTTTCTCGGACACTTTTCTACTCCTTCACTTGTTATACGACATTTAGGTGTTCACTGCCGCAGGAAAATACCAAACAGTGCATAGAACTGAGTGAGGTTATAACATTTGGCAGTAAAAGTTGCGATAAACTACCAGTTTTTTAATTGTTTTTTTGAATTTCCTCTTCAAACGGAAATGAAAAAGTAAAGACTTGTATGGAAGATATCCTTGTGTGAAACCCGCTCATAATGAGTAATATAAAAGAAAAAATTTGAAGCAAGAAACTTGAAAGGTAATTTTGAAAGAATTGAATTAATTTTTCACTTTTCTTAATTGGTATTTATTTGGAATTTATGAATGAATTTATTAATTGTGAATTTTATTATGAATTATGTGATCATTATCTATTCATTATTCAACCAACAAATAGAGTAAACCACAGCGTGGTAGAGATTACGGAGTTCAAGAAAATTTGATGATGTAACTTCTCCCTTATACGTCACTTAACTTCCTGTTTATCTACATTAAATAATGATTTGTAAGCAATGTAGTAGTGTGTTTCTCTCTACGTAATTCGAACTCGTTAAACAAATGGTTTACGATTATTGTAACAAAACAAGGATATCACGAGTTAAAATTACATAAGAGCATTCAATAAAACAAGTAATGGGACTCTCAGATGATCTCATAGCTAAAACTGCTGCCATCACTCTCGGTTTTGCGGCACATAAAGGCATTTCGAGACATCGAATAACCTCTTTGTAGTGTGTGGACGCAGCCTCGCCGGCCTCTTTCCACATTTCTCGCAACGCGTTCCTGGGTGTAGTCTGTTGCGGGCCTTACCGTCTACTTCTGCAATAAAAACATGCACTACACTCGCGGGAGTAATCAATTTAGCATTTGACGCGTCCTGAGTCACTAATTAATCCTACTGCTAAAATTGGTTGTGAATGTGGTGGCCCCCTTCTTCCTTCATTGCCAATTCTTCTTCTTTGAAGATAACGATTTAATTGTTCAAAACACCACAAGCTACACCGTATAATTTAATAGGACTCGGTGAATTTCTCAAGCCCCTTTGGAAGCAACGAAACAGGTTTTTTTCAGATTCCGAAACATCTGTCCAGTGTTTTTCGTTCTCACACTTCTTTCATTATGAAGTTTTCCTTATTCTGGTATTCAAAACTGGGCTGAACAAATAATCGGATTCTCTCAAGAATCCGCCAAAGCCTTCAATTGAATTGCCCGGGCACAATTGTTTTGCCGATGTCGATTAACTGAAACTTTAGGCACCTTGGGCACTTCTGTATCATCATGCAACAATGTGTGCAGCATTATATGAGTTACGAAATAATCAACCTCAGCAATAACACTTTTTTTATGCAAACATCACAAAGTTAACTTTTGGGAAACAGTTTTCCCATTTTCAGCGGGTTACCCGAGCGAATAGGATCACACGAAAACATAAGTCTTGATTGAAATATTTTAATTGTTTCGTTAACACACAAATTAATCGTAGTTAATACACAAATAATTGTGGATGTTTGAAAAATGCAACCCTCTCCTAAGATTCTTTCTGTGCGGTCCGTCTCGGACATAACTTACCCCGTACGTCTTAGGACATCTTATTTATTATAAAATCGTTTTCCCATTTTCAAAAAACTCTGTTCCCTTTCTTTTGTTGTTTCATCGCGATGAATGTGAAGTAAGAGCAATCTGATTTTGCTTTCTTCAAGCATTATGGCACAAAGTCAGGTTTTTGCTCAACACGGAGGCAATAAGGAACGTTTAAAGATCAAAAGAAATTAAATATTGAAGAATAATAATATTGAAATCCTGAAAAATGTTTGAAACAATTAGACATATATCCTTATCATTTACACCTCTTAAGAGTTTCTATAGAGTGTTTGAAAAATTACCTAACTTTGATTTTCTTTCAAATTACTTTAATTTTGATTCATAGAAAAAATAGTTTTTAAAATGAAGTAAATATGTTTATCAACAATGTACTTCCGTTGGCTCAAAACTTTTTTTTAATTTGAGCTTCGACGGGCTTATCTCTTTCCAGTCGCTGATTATTTAAAGATAACATTTTATTAATGACAGCACATTTACGTGGCTTTCGCCAGATCCTTAGTTTATATTCCAAGAAGTGTTTTGAGTGGAAGAGAAAATGTGGCTAAGGCGGAAATGTTCAATAGTAAATTACCTGAGGCAAATGAATCATTAAGGATCTATGAACTATGAAGGACCTATTCATTTCCATCAGTTTCCTTACGCTCCCAGAAACTTCTTTTGTCAAGGCTTCAATACTTTTCACTTTCTCGCATACTTACTAACATAAGAAAAGAAAGTATTGTAATTGTGCGCCGGAAAACGGTGAATTTTCGTTACAGGTGATCTTCGCCCTGGTGAGGAAAAAATTGCTAAATCCAGTAAATATAGAAAAAAAATCATCTAACACGTGGTGTAGAAAGAATTCATGTTTTGTGTGTCCTTGATATCGAAAAATCGATTGATGGCAAACCTTCCTCTGTCCATTTGTCCGTGCACAACGGTGTCCGTCTGTGTACAACACTAGCACATGATCTCTTCAGCTGTTTTCTCCAAAATGTGATAACTCCCAATCGTTCCGGCTGATGTCGCGGGCCCTGGAATTTGAAACCGACATTTTAATTTTGGCGGGTACATTACGTGTAGCTACTCGAACATTTTCCAACTTTAAAAAAATTGGCGCCAATTATTTATTATTAAATTTTGTTGTTGGATTGTGCAAAGGACGTTCGTGAGACCGGCGCAGTTCTCATTAACATTTAAACCCCTTATTTTTTGATAACGACAAACATTCAAAACATTTTCGGATTCTTTCTACAACTATAATATTGAAGATATAGATTTTGTCTTAAATTAAATCTGTTCCTTAAAGACAAATCTTGAAATGAGTTCAAGTTCAACTTTTCGAAAATATGTTTTCTTGTAATTTCGTCCGAAAGATAAACAATTTTAATTTTTTTTTTTCTAAAAACCGCTTCAAAGTTTTTCTTTAAATTTTCTCCACACATGTAATAAGGGCTGGTAAAAATTATGGTGCTGGTCCCGTTTTAGTTATTGCTCTTTTTTTTTCGAAAACTGCAAAAAAATTCAAAACTACAGGCTTGAAGATATAGATTTTTGCCTCAGAAAAAGTCGGTTGGACAAAATTACCTCCTTAAAAAGGATAATGTACTATTTGTTGAAAAAAACAATAGTTTTTGGGTAATTTCTGCTTGAAATTAATGAAATATATGCAGGTGTCGCACCAACTACGGGCAATGAGAAGAATAGAATTGAATGAATGATACAAAAAAATTGTCAGAAGTCACATACGATGCACTAGTCACATTTTCACATTTTATGTAGTCTTTCAATTTACAATAAAATTCCAATTATACAAAATTCTTAAGAAAAATACTAAAAACAGAAAGGTTTATATCTAACTCTCAAATTCACAGAGAACTTCACATAGAACCAATAAAATCTTAAATTAAAATTCAATCTCAATTTTTTCAATAAATAGCCCCTTTCTCCACCTTCAAAAAATTCAGTGTAGATGTAAATTATTATAGTAATCGAATTTATTGTCGATTTCCCAAGGATATTTTTCTATAGAAATCTGAAGCATCGTACCTCCAATTCTATTTACGACCACTCTCTGATTATTTTTTTTATTATTCAGAAATATGTAGCTGGTACTCAACTAAAACTAAACATTTGTACCAATTATTTCACAAAGAACAAAATTATTTTTTTATTTTTTAACTTTCTGATACGAACAAATGTTTTAAATATGTAAATTAAATGGTACAAATATTATTTTAGTTCAGCCACAAGTTGAAATGATGTGTTACTATACAAAAAAGAATTACAGTAATAGAGATAATAGTTCTAAAGTTATGATGCTACAACTTAGGGCCTATTTCTGTACAAATACTTCCGTTATCTCCCAAAAATAAAATTTCAAAACTTTTTTCTTAACGGTTTTGTTTTCATTGTAAACATATTTGTATAAAAACACACAAAAATAAGTTATTAAGCAATATTTTTTTTGTATGTTTGGGCACAACCATCCGCAGTCTATTTTTCTGATACGTACTACTGGATCCTTTTCTACTCATTGTCGGTCTCCGCCGAACTCGAGAGTCTGCTCGCACGAGTCACATTGGACCTTGCCATCCAGTCCATTTCTATCACTCTCTTATCTCTTAATGAGCCTGATTTGCTCAAACTTGAGCGTCGCGATAGAATTGGTAGAGCGATTAGAAGCAAAATGGTGGTTGATGCTTTGTACGTTGATTCCGATGGAATTAAATGAGCTTATAAAAGTTTTTGGAAGAGGTGACTGTGAAAATTGTACTTTTTGTCATTATGACACAGCCAATTTGACATACAGCCCCAGGAAATCCGTGAAGCAAGCTCCTAAAGAAGCAAAGTGTCAATGTACTGTTGTATGCTTGTCGAAATCGAGAGAAACGTATTGTAAATTAGCGTGTTATCAATGCGCAGAATTGCAACCTCGCATTTTACTGCAGTAAACCACGGTAAATGAAAAAAAACGAGGCTGATATTCACATAATATTCGAAATTTTAAAAGGAGATATGTTAAACTAATCCTTCTAATGATAAAGGCTACGTTCATTATAATTGCGTAGATTATGATTGGGTAGTTCAAACGACGTAAAAGAGGAGCATCACCGGAAAAGTTTTATAAGTAACGTATGATGAAAATGAACAAACTAATGTATCAAGAGCTCCTGAAATTGAATTTATGAGAAGAAAAATTTGCCATGATCTGAACACAATAAAATCATGAGGTGTAAAGTCGTTTCCTCTACCACTGAAGTAACAAATTTCGCGCTCGGTATACTCTTTGAATGGATAAATTCTAATTTATATTTTGAAAACAAACTCTTCATTTTTGACTCATAGTACTCAAATGTGTCTTTGGAACATTCACATGTACCCTAAAAATATTTTAAAAAATATTTTGTTGTTTCAATACAAATCTGTGAATATTTTTCTTAAAGTCTTGGTTTTTCGTTGTTTTTTTTCTTGAAAATGTAAATAAGTCATATGCACTATTCTTACGTGACGTGAGTGTTTCCATTTCTTGGACATACAGAAAAAATGTTTTTGCGATCGTAAGTGGATCAAAATCATCATTATATTTAATAGTTTTATTTGTAATTAATAATGTGGTGAGCTCTGGCTCTGAAAAAGTTTCTTTAGCTTAGATCTTGTTTCTTGTTATTCATAAAGATAAATAAAAAATGAAATATATTAATGTAGTTCTTTTGTGTGGTTTACCTTTACGATGGAGTTCCAGTACGCATAGTTAGATACTTCATAAAATTTTCTCGAAAAGCGTAAATCATAACAATATTTTCTCTTCAAAAATAAATTTGATATCACTTTCTGAATAGAAAATCATATTTTGAATTTTTACGTCCCTAAGCAAAAATTAGGGTCGTATAATGGATTTGGTTCTATGGTAAGGGCTCTTACACGAGTATCTGTCCGGTGCCCCCGCAAGGGTTTATCTGGGCCAGTTAGGCACCGTGATACGAAAAGTGTACTTTTCTTGAGAATTTTTAAAACAGGGGAGCACTGATTGTTTTGCAAACAAACGAATGGCCTTCTGTTCCAATGAGCACCTAAAACAATGATGATTAATGAAATATTTGCAAACAAGTTAGGTATTTCATCGCTAATCGTAGCGGGTCTCTGTATGATCGTAGGGAAATTGCACCACATACAAGTATTTACGAGATCACACAACATTTTTACTGGTGACAAGATATTCAATGTTAGAAAGTGTCGTCCAAGTACAATGGTTGAGTTTAGATACTTTGAAATAAAATCCTCCATTTTCACAGCTGCCCAATTGGCAGACGGCCAGAAGGCCTAAGAAGCCTTCGTCTGAAAGCCGTTCGTGAAGTTCCCTATCTGCCCCTGAAAACTCCACCGACACGCACCGCGACCTTCGCCAAGCGAGGAGGCGTGGAGGCGGCGGGGGCAGGTTACGCGGAAGCCACGGGTGGGGACGAGGGCAGAGTTGGGCGGCGTCTTTAAAACCCCCGCTCACGGCATCCGGCCGAGCACTTCACACTGTGCAGCAGACACGAAGATGGCTCGGCGTTTCCTCCTCTCCGCCTTCGCAGTCGCCGCCACTGCACTGCTGCTCGCAGCAGACCTCGCGGCGGCCGCCCCCAATAAGCTGCGTGAGTACAGCTCCCCGGCTGGGGCCACTCTGCTCTACCTTCGCTTCCAACATTTTCTTTTCGGATTGCAACCTACTTTCAATTTAATATGTTCGCAAAGATAGCTCGTATCGTATCATTCTATTACATAACAATATAGTTTATACAATAGTATACAATATAAGGAATTAGTTCGTTCTGAAACAATAACACAGGCCAACGACCAAAAAACATTTTGTGTGTGTTCACCTAATTCCTATAATGTTAAGTGTGCTGATTCCAAAAATAACAATAAAAATGCCGTATCACCCACCATTTGTTCACATTTTAACATTTTATCTGTATAGTTAGGTAAATGCTGTTCTGAGTATCTAGATATGTATGAGATGCGGGAAGTTAAAAATTCGCATATTTACTATGTGAATGGGATAGTAGGGCATGAGATTAGCATTAGTCTAGAAAGCATTGGCCTGTAACAAAATCTTTAAATCGAGGGAAAAGAACATTCTACGGAACATATGGTGGATCAATACAAGATTCTCCTGTCTCCATTGCACATATAATTTGGTCTCATGAAACAATTGCCTTACCTAAAGATGAGAAGTGTTTCAAGTACTTTTGTGAAAAGTTTACGCAATTTGTCTGCAGCAAAATTATTAAAAGAGGGTACCTTCATTGAGACTGATATTAGAAAAGTGACGTTTGATCCCCAATTTGAACTACATATGACAGAAAGTGAAAATGAAGCGTCAAGTGTTTTAATGACGTTGTTAATAAGATTCTAGCCAACAAAAAGACCAAGGTTTTCAACCAATTGTTGCCAATATGCTGAAAGATTTGAATAAATTGAGGTGTTTAATGAGCCTCAAGGTTTACTTCTTAAACAGTCATTTACAATTCTGTCCGAACGATTTAGGTGATGTACGTGAAGAACAAGGTGAGCATTTTCATTAAGATCTGAAAGTGATGAAAAAACGTTATCAGGGACGCTGGAACACCAATATGATGGGAGATTACTGTTGGTCACTTCACCGAGAGAGTCAGCAAACGGCGTTGAGGAGAAAGATATTTCAGGGGCTTTAAAGAAAATAGACAAAGAAATTATTCGTCAATGGACACGTAAAGACTTTGCAGAATGTAATGTTAAGAATATAAAGCCATCTTCTATGTTCATATAAAGTCCTGTTGGTATTTTAGAGGACGCTTTATTAGCATATACAGCATATTATCCCATATCTTAATAGCTCAAAATCTGACCAAACTGTGGGTGATGGAAAGAAATAAAGTCCAGATGCAGATTCAGCACCCGAAAAACTATACAAATCAACTAATAAGATTTAAAAAGTTTTTTGAAACCCTTTTTTTGTTGGCCTGTGTAATTAATGTTAACAAATAGATACCGGGTAGGGGTCACGGGAGAGTATTTTGACTCCAGGCTTTATTATTTTCGATATACAGTTTTGTTTGGGAATGTAAATCCTCGTGATTTTAAGTATATTTTCCATTATCTTCAGTCTGCAAATTCCTTTACTCATCCCATGATTGCGATGTCAATTCTCAGAATTTATTTTAATCCCGCAGATTCCTCTGGGTCGCAAAGCTACATAATGCATCTATAACTTTTTAACATGTTGGAGTTCTTTCGAATACACTTAAAACTTCGGCATTGTTCCGGTATCTACAAAAGGAAACCTTTCTTCCCTAACAGAATTAAAATTAACAGGTGTAGATGTTTTCTAACTTACGTAGCCTGAAACACCAGGAAAGACCCAGTGGCAAGGTTTTCGGTACCGGCGACCGCCGTCTGCCCCTCCTTCCCTCCCCCCTTTGCTCGCACCGCTTCTCTGAGTGCCTTATCACGGAGGGGGGGGGGAAGCTCCGACGTCATTCCTTGTCCAGTTGGCAATCGCTGGTCTAGCAGAGGTGCACGAGCCCCTTCTTGGGTCGCAAGAAGGGGCATTTGAGCCCCTTCTTGCGTCGCAGGAAAGCCCGCGCCCCGCGCGAACCAGGAAAGTTGGCAAAATCCCCGACGGCCGAGCTGCCCCTTCACTTTACTGATCTATACATTTTTCTTTCTGAAATAGTAAGTCGCGAGGTTCAACAGTGTGCAAATCATGGCAGGTACGGAATGAAATCGAGTAGTTGTGAATCGTCGGTTGAATGTTTACTGCAGAATTTTTATTCACGGAGAGAAATGGAGCAGCAACGTGTCTCGAATGTCAGAAGGTGTTGAAGAAACATGTAACAGCAAAAAGTAAAAGAAACATTTAGAATAGCATGGTCAAGTGTATTACAACCAGATATTTATGAATTATATATATATATATATATATATATATATACAATAATTAAATTTATGAAATGCTTATTATTTTAATATTAACAATGAGACATTGTTAAATTTTCTGTTCTTGTAATTTACATTACAAATATTTTCAAAATCAGTTGCATCAGTAAAGATTGACCATGAAAAGTATGGAAGTTGTCAAGCAATTTAATCTGAAATAATAGTATACAAAAAGAAACCTCCCCTCTCCAGAAACTACAGCGGCTACTTCCAACTTTTAGTCAAATTCAGCACTTTTCCGTCTTAAGAGCCGCAGGGCATTCCTCCCAGCGTGGGCTCGGGCGGAAGTCACTTACCCCAAGGTCAAAGCCTTCCACTAGGAAGCCGGTGGGGCGCTTCGCTG
Organism: Acheta domesticus; assembly: GCA_031308135.1. Lineage (NCBI taxonomy): Eukaryota > Metazoa > Arthropoda > Insecta > Orthoptera > Gryllidae > Acheta > Acheta domesticus. The sequence continues at coordinate 228,018,238 of JAHLJT010000631.1, forward strand.
GGGCCCTTGTGCAAGCCTGGTCTAGAGGCTCCCCGTCGAATGCGTTTGTTAATGTATATGCAAACCTCGCAGCGACCAGTGCATGAATAAAAGGTGTGGTTAGAAGAATGTATTTCTTTATTAAGATCGCTTGTGAGGAAGATAGCTTCTACTAATTAAATTAATAAAAGGTGGAATCCGGTATCAAATATATATTTAAACTTCCGTAACTTCTCAACTATCGAAAAGTTCCGGAACTTTGTTTTCTGCCCACATGCTGCAAGATACAAACTGTAATATTGTTTTTAAGTATACTGTGTAAATTATTACATGTAGTAAAATATTTCCAACCCCTGGTATAATATAAACTGTAATGTCTCACTATTCACTGAACAAAAATGTATAATTGTAAAAAAAAGTAAGCATACTTTGTTAACTTACCTGTGTGTACCTTATTGTAAACTTACAGAATAGTCGCTAATAACCTCACAGCTGATGCGACTATAAATAAATAAATAAAAAAATATAGTTCTAGTGATGATCGCGACGCGATCGGAAATATCTTGAGTGCAGAAATATAAATAGCGTAGACAAATATCACTCGGGAATGCCTTCAATGCAACTTTTACACACAGCTTGTCTTTCAAAGTGAGTGTTATATGTGCGTTGGCGACATCTATCACATCTCAAGGAGAACGACGAATTAATTTTTTTTCTTCCGCACAGGAATCAGGTTCCACGTTTTACAACAGGTTCACTTGTCTCTTCATTATCATCTTCAAGGACCGGATGTCGAGGTCGGTTTTTTGAAGAAATATAGAAGCATCTGATGGTAGAGATAATATCTGAGAATGTTCAATGAAATGCTCCTTCAAAAGTTTTGAGGAAATGTTTTTCATGAATATTCCCTGTTTGGATACAGTTTGTGGCTTATTCATTGCCATTAATATTAATATATATTGCCACATTTAAGCACGTACTAATCAAGTCTAGGTAGATGTTCACCGCAGCCCACATCACGAAACACTTTCGACCACGATTTTCAGCACTCCAAAGCATTGCAGTTGTAATGTTGAGGTCACTGCCCTGTAGACCCTCACGAATCTTGAAAGACGCGAGCGCACCGCTCCGCGGTTTTAAACCTCGCCCGCAGCGGAACGATCGAGCGAGAGGCTTGAAACGGATCGAGTCAAAGATCAAACATTTTATTGATGAAAGTGATAATTACAAATCTGCTCATCTAAAAGATACAGTGAAGATGTGAATCAATAAAAAGAGGGAAAATGGTGGTCGCACAAACCTGCAACCGAGGTCGCACAAACCTGATTTGTTAATCAGAGTAGATTTCATTTCAAATACATCAGAGTAGGTAGTGATTCACAAACAAATATCAGTTTTCTTTACCACTTTTAATTACCATTCCCTCCTTGGGGGTCAATCCTAAGCTGCGATTCATCTATTTTGGCATCGATCCATGTGTCGAAGTGCAATAAAGCGCGCTTATTCATTGTCTCATTCAAACCGTTGTTAACCAACGGAATTGGCAAAACGGTTTGTTGATGCGTCAGAGAAAGAAAGACGATATAAATCGACAAGCCACTCCACAGAATTGTAAATTTCTATAAGGACCGAAAAGTTGCACCAAATTCAAGAATATTGCGAACATTTTGAAGGAAATAAAGTCAAATAAACCGATATATTTCTGTTTTCGTTCGATGCATTTGTTACGTACTTCCAATTTTGAGTTATTATTGTGTGTTTAGTACATAATGTAATGTTAATAATTATTTTTAAAAAAACATGCGTTTCGTGTTTTCGTTATGTGCATTTTCTATATATTCATAATAATCCTTACTTGAGTAGCTTAGAGTATAAATAAGTAACGTGTGTGAGTATGTATATACGTATAACCTGAACTCCTTGAGTTTATCATTGTAGACATCCTTGTAGCCAGCAGAGTATGGAGGTTGATGCTCGCAGTATTTGAAAGAATTGAAAATACGTGAACATACCAAATTAACTTGCATAACGAGTAATAATAAACCGGCTTCTTAAATTCATATTTCATTCGGGAAATACTCGGATTAAATTCCACTCGTGCTTTTGAAATTCTCTGATCAATCCCCTCGTCACTTTGCAACTCAAAGATTTATCCACAATTTCCAAAGTACACTTGGAAATACCTATGCCTATTTCACTCGTGAAATTAAAACCAATAGTGCTTAACTATACATAGAATATACCCCAATCAGGGCGGTGGATATAAAAAGCTTTATCGCTTTTTCTATCCGAGGTTTCTTATTTCTCCTACCTTCTGACCAATCATAAGCTCCCACATACTCGTCTCTTAGATGCAGTATGTATCAACCGCTGTGTGCAATAAACCGCGTATGTTTAATATAACCTCTTTGATGTTAACATCGCTTTCTGTTATTTTCACTAGTAATAGCATGGAGAAATTCGGTGCTCATCTGACGACCCAATCAATGAAATAATTGGCGAAGCTCCCCGAAAACTGAGGCAGCTCCCGAGAATGGAAGTATATTTGACATGAATATTTAGATGTGTTTTTTGAACTAATCCTTCACCTTTTTTTAAAGTGAAAGTGCACTTCGTCATCGTCTCCATGAAATTCTCTCTATTTAGAGACATCATTTATAAAGATTGATTGCGTGTGACAGCCGCAAAAGTTATGTATATTACTGAAATAATATAGGAGACAATGCTACCGAATTAATCTCTCCTCTTCACTAAAGCTCTACCTGAAAATTGATGAGCGACATCATTTGGTAATCATAATTAAGACAGACACATTCATCATCAAACACATCTGTTTCAGAATCCAACACGATTGTGAATGAAAATGAATGTGTTTCAACATTTAATTTTAAAAAGTGCGTGTTTAATAAATGTATTTTCAAATGAAAGAAAATATGTTTTTTACTTCAAATAATGTTTGTTATATCAAAAGTTTGTTATAACACGGACAATGCAGGAATGTAGGAATGGTGATGAGGGCAGCACTGCGCTTTGTTTGCGCTTCGGAGAGAAAAAGACAGAGCTATTGGAACATACAGTGCAACTGAAAACTGAAGCACTGATCAAGAGCAAAGCCCCTTATACATGACCCTCATGCATACACTCGATTTTTGTAACTTTGTCCCTGACAGAAGTCAGCTGTTCACGGTTTCATCCAATTGGCAGCTTGAACGTCACCATAGTGACGTCACTGTCGCGAAATATAAGCTCCTGATTGGATGGCAGCGAAATAGCTGATTCCTGTCAGGGACAAAGTTACGAAAATCGCAGTATAATGCTTAATGTTAAATAATATTCGTTACAGTCCAATTAAAAACACGTGGAAATGCTGTCGCATTCAACCGTTATATTAATAAATATTGATGAAGATATAAAGAATGGAAGTAGTTTGAGTCCCAAAATGTAACCACATATTTCAGTCATGCTACACAACAAATTCTACACGAGTACATGGCATTATTTGATTTAATAAAATACATCCAGACATGTCTTCTTTAATTTCCAGATTCCTGTAAAATACAACGTAATGAAGTACAGTATGTGTTAACAATCGAGAATGAGTGTTCGAATTTTTAAATACTTTCTGTGTGACTAACTTAATGTTTCTCTGAAAAATGTTCTGAAGAAAAACTAATATGGCTGATTAATTAGCATTACTTATTGTGTTATGCAAAAAGTTTCATTGCTTTGGAACAGAAATATGAATGTACGAGACTATACCGCCCCGGCGCTAACGTGAGACGCAACTGTCGCCGTTGTTAGTTTTCAGATGCGCCGATCTCAGTCCTACACTTCGCTTGGTCGGGTTATACTTTAAAGTAACATACACATTCATTTCATTGTCTGCTACATTAGCAGATGGCCATGGTAGAACTAGCGTAAAATGAAAGGTAATTGAATAAAGTACATTAATATAATATTAATATTTGGCACATTTTGGAACTCAGTTGCACGTAATTTCATTCATGGAATAGTTCCTTTAAATACCAGTCGTGCTTTGGAAATTCTCAGATAAATTCCAAAGCACTCGTAGTATTACCTGTGAAAATTTTGTGTTCGGTTTATATTCTAGTGTTGTTCACCGACGGACAGAAAAAAGGCAGAAAAAATTAAAAACCGGCAAAAGGTTGAAATATTAAGATGCAATGTAAATGCGTATTACGAAAGCTTTGCAAATATTGCGAGAAATTGCGTGCTGTTGTAGCACCACTAGTTTAATATAGAAGCGTGAAACAAAAGATACTGCTTGAGGGGGGATCGGGTGGACCTGGGATCTTGGGAAGCGCTGATTCCCGCAACAAAGACGTGTGCATCCCCTGAGGAAAATTTAAATCGACATTAATGTACATCGGGTAAAATACGTTATTTTTGTATTGGTCTCATGGTCGTCGCTGAGATGTGTTGACCTGGACTGTTCGAACTTTTCCTGTGAACTTGGGAAATTTTGAGTGATGACACCTGACTTTCCACAAGAGGGGAGGATGCATTTTCAATTAAAATGGCCAGATCGCCCACTTTAAGAGCAGAGGAGACGGAATTTCATTTTATTCAATCTTGTATAAGCGTAAGGTAACTTTTGGTCCAGAACCTCAAAATAGAGTTTAATTGATGTTTTACCGTGTGGTATCGCTAGAGGGTAGCTAAATTCTGCTTTGATTTATGATCGAAGGCCAAGTGCGCGAATAAGTAAGCGACCAAGTAAGCGAGTGCCCTTATACGAAAATTATTTTAAGATCAATATGAATGCTTCGCTGTCCTCAGACCGCGGCGAGGGGCCGTGAGTTTAACCCCTTTCAGGGCAACCAATTTTTATAACGCAACCGAGCATGCAGGGTCCAGCGGACCCAGGAGGGTGTGCGACGGAATTAGGCTTACAGGTGTATATTTTGATCTAGGATAATAGAACAGAACACTCCAATATAGTCGTTTAACCCTGGAGAGGTGGCGGTTACTGGAGTTACGTTAGAGGTGGTGCGGGGTCATTTATGACCTCTTTAAGTTATTTCTGTATAAAATTATTTTTAGCAAGAAATAAGTGCGGAATTAGTTATTTTAATAATAATAAATCATTTATCTGGTCGTATTAACTTAATGCAATATTATAAACAAACATGAAAATGAGGAATTGAAATAAGTAAAAGGGCAAAATTATAATTTAGCTTTCATTTTAGGTAGTGACTATTTACATTTTTCCTGAATATTTCAACGACAAAGGTATTCAGAAAATTCAGTAAGTTTCATTTTTCTAACATTGTCTCACATAAAAACAAACAATTTATTGAAAATGTTTCAAAGCCAATCAACACAGCTTAGAAAAAGTATGAAATTTAAGATGTTTGTGTTGATTTCACAAATATTTATAAATGAATTATTACATATAAAATTTTGAAAATCTTTTAGACAAAAGCTAAATACTGTGGTGAAAGGTATGTGAAATGTAAAGCTACTGACTCGCAAAATTAGGCAAATGTAGCTAAGCAAATACTTAGGGTCACAAGAGACCCCGCGCCACCTCTCTTGGGTTAATTTACGAAAACCTTGCAAAATACTTTACATTTCTTTTTTTGACAGTTTTTCTCTTATTATAGATTGTATTCATTGTTTACCTGGATATACTCATTACAGACAGGTTTTGAACATTCCTGCAGCAATCCATCAGCAATATTCCTGTGGCAGTTCAGTTTTCACGGAAAATCTGGACCGCATACTACTTCAAAACCTCACTCTCCTGACTCGGCTTCATACTAATCCGCAGCAACACTTTCTACGTAGGCGTCGACCTTATAATCGCTCACACGTAGTGTCAGGTAACTTTCCGATGAAAAGATGTTGCGCAATTCGACAGCCGTCCGTCCCTTGTGTAAAAAATAGTCAAAAACAAAAGCAGATAATACAATATTACATGCACATGAAGGGACCTGGGTCCAATAGACCCCGCTTGCCCGGTTGCGGCTGAAAAAGATAAAGATCTTTTTTTATTTATTATTCACTAAAGCTTTCGTAAAATGATTGAGGGAACAATTAAAAAAACACTATAGCAAACAAAATCACAAAAAACTTTCCGAATACCTTGGCTAGTTTTCACGAAAAATATTAAAAATGTAGCTTCTAGGGTCCAATGGACCCCGTTTGCTCGGATAAGGGTTAAGGTGTTTTCCACCTGAGTAAATAAAGTACGCACCTCAGAGAGTGAAATGCAATTTTCCGCAATAGAGTTTTAAATACAATTTCAAAGAGCTACGGCTGCCTCCGTTGCGTAATGGTAAACGTGGAGAACAGAATTGCCGCTCCTCTCCGTGTACACCAAGAATGTTTTTGAGGTTCGAGTGCTCCTAGTGAGTGTTGAAAAGGTTGGACAGTTGAGACAACTGGTTTTTGGCTTTAATGTTTTTGATTATAGCTATAAATTACTCCGTAGTATCCCCTATGGGAAGGAAATGTTTTTTAGAGAGGGTATAAATTAATTTGAGAGTTCGAATTTCCATTACGTCTAAGTATATGGCCTTGGCAGCATGACACACAATCGCAGCTATCCAAGATTTACAACATGCTCTGAACCTACCGATGACAGGTTTTGTTAGAAAGGTTCCACAATAATTCACTGAGGTGAACTCCCTTTGTTATGACTGCGTAATTCTTGAGGCAGGAAGGGCGCTCATTATTTGAGAAGCCGGTTTTGCACGCCATTTGATACAGGTCAATGATAAAATACACTATTTACTAGCTTTAGGGTGGAAGAGATATAAAACTTTTGCCTGGCTAATGACACTATCAAGTGACATCTTTTTTATGTACACTATTATGTGCATAAATACATCGTACGTAACATAGTAATAAGGGTTCTTGTGAATGCTTGTTCTCGAGAGAGTATGAACTGGTGTTTTGTCTCCCCAGGAATTAATGAGTATCTCAGTTTACCACCTACACAAATAATGCCATCCTGATCTAAAAGGGGGTAAAAGTACAGAATTTTTGAATTTTTGTGAATTTTCTTTTTCCTTTTAAGTGAGACGTGTCCGGCAGAAAGGGATTGTTTTTTAATTGATTTCACATTAAATAAAAGATTGATTGTTAGTGATTCCGGTCGCGTCAAAGACTGAGTTCATTAGTCCCGTATGTGTAGTGCACGATTTTTCATCGTAAGGTTGCGGCGATATTCCCCCGCTGGATGGCGAGTTCCGGCGCTGACCTACTGTCGACCAGCGGGGTTCTCCCCAACCAGGTATCTCCCACTAGAGGGGCACCGCTCCAGCCGGGACAAGCTCTAAGCTCCCGACCGGTCTCCCGGCATGTGTGGTAATGTAGTGCATGTGAGTTTGTGTGTTAGTAAGGGATGAGGATAGGACAAGAAAAAGGAAGGAAAGATCGCGCGCGGTCCGTGACCGGTTTGTTAGAGTGCTGCTCCGGCATTCGTCTTTTGTTGATCGGAGAAATCGTAGAAAACTACCGATCAGAGCAGCCGGCCGCTAGAATTCTCCTCCAGACGGGTAATGAATTCGACCTAGCTGACAAGCTAGTGTACAAAATCCTGCCGCCGTCGGGACTCGAACCTAGGACCTCCCGATCAGAGGGCACTGCAGTGACACGAGTTGATGCGCTGAACCTCCTCTCCCGATACATTTAATAAAAGAGTATTTCGTTGGTTGGACATAGAAAGACGGCTGGATCTCTTCGGCAATACTAGTCCTGGTCTGACAAAGATAAATCGAAGGCAATAAGCCGTTACCATCAACAATTTGTGATAAGGATGGAGCTTTTTAACAAGTTCTGAGATAAAGCATTACCCATCAACACATGGCGTGATGAGAAAGGTTTGTGCGAAATGTCACAGCGGTCCACGATTGTACTCATAAAGCGCCACCCTCAGTAAGCCAGGGACAAGAGCTGTCACACACGGTCTTGGAAGTCAAATGAGAAGAACCCCATTCTTACTAGGAAAGCGACATCGATGTCGATGTTTTCAAAACTCCGCAACCCATACTCTTTGGAATATTATTTAACTTTACTACCGAACTGAAAGGTAGTACCGTGTGATTTAATCGCCTAAAATATCAAGTAATAAGGTATCAAATATACTTTAATTTCACATACAGTTGCAGATTCTGCACGTCTCCGAAATAGTATTCCTTTATTTCGTACACGGAGAGACGTTGTATAAGTTTGTTTTCTGTTAAATTTGAATTACACATTAATAAGTACGGCCATTGCCAAATTAAATTTTGTTTTACACGAATTTAATGCTCGAAGTTACTAAACCATCTTCAAAACATGGTTTTTGGTCGATGTATTGTTAACATTGTTTTGATTTTGAACATCAATGTTCGGCAACGTCGATATTTTTTGTGGATGTCGCATCACTAACGGCTGGCTGCTGGGCTGAAAACCTCTGGGAGAACCGTTTTCCTTTCGTAACTAAAAGGTTAAATGCGAAATATTACTTCGCGTGTTTTACGCTCTGCAATAAGGTTCCCGGATTTGGGAGAGAAATAAAACAGTCTCCAAAGCGCGATACTTGAAAATGCACGAGTTTAGCCCTAATTTGTGCCAAGGAGAGCTTATAATTGTTTAATAAAGGGTAGGCACCAAATTGAAATAAAATGTGAAACCAATGTGGTAACGTTCCTTACTGATATCTGTTCATCATAAACTGATCTTCAAATAAGTTCATGTACACATTTTTCGAAAATGTGAGTAGTTTGTGCGTTAAACATGGTCAATTTTGAAACAAATGATTTCACAAAATTTTCTACGATTTTCGGAGTGAATTAAATCAGCAACAGTATATCAATCAACTCATTTCTAGTTTTGGTTATGAAGCACCATCCAAAACAACTGTATATATTATGGGTTTAGTGAATCCAACCGTGGCCGTCATTCGCTCACGGACGAATTTAAAAAGGTCGTTCAAAATCAGCTGTTGTGGCCGAAAATATCAATGCTGTGCACGAACGTATTATACAGGATCGCCATGTGACATATCACGAGGCGCAGACATCCTCGGGCAATTAGTAAGACGACAATCCATACAATCCTTCATGAATATTTAACCGTGAGAAAAATTTGTGCGCGTTGGATATGGCACAATTTGACAATCGGTCAAAGAAAGTCTCATGTCGATTGGTGCAAAGAAATGTTAAAAAATACAAAATGTGCAAAGAAATGTAAAAAAAAATACATGGTGCGTCAAAAGCCGTGCATAACATTTACACAGGTGATGAATCTTGGATCTATGCGTACGAGCCCGAAAGTAAATAGCAGTCGATTGTTTGGGTCTTTCAACATGACCCAAACCCAACCAAAGTTGTTTGCGCAAGAAGCACTTTAAAGCAAATGGTCTGCTGTTTTTTGGAATAATATGAATGATACTAACGTACCCGTGCGAGAACTCTCGCATGTTAAATTCCACTCTCTTCCCTATCTTTCCTTTTCCATATTAAGAGATGAAGTTATTAACGAAACGTGTTTATTTGTTTGAAATTATTAAAAGGTAACTTCCAATATACTTATAAAATTTAAAATAAAAAAGAACAATGAAATTGGTTTGAAACAAATTTTGAATAAAGGTTTATTATAACAGACATGTTCTTGGAACATTTCACAACATTTCCTTAAAAACATTTGAAGTAATATACAATCTCCCTGGACAGTTAGCTTTTCGCTTTCCTTAGTAGCCCCAAAAAATTTACAAAAGCTTTCTACTCTCGAGAAAGCTACGTTAAGTTGTCCATACGAAAATACAGGATCGAGCAAACACAATCATACTCTTTGGAATATTATTTAACTTTACTACCGAACTGAAAGGTAGTACCGTGTGATTTAATCGCCTATATAAGGTATCAAATATACTTTAATTTCACATACAGTTGCAGGTTCTGCACGTCTCCGAACAGGTAGGGTGGAATCGAGACGCGCCGGACCTGCTTTAACTCTAACAGAATGTCTAAGAAGCTCTCGCCCTATATATTCACGGTGCGAGGAACGTTACTTTGTGGCCTTCTGCCTCATCTTTCCCAATTTTAAGGCCCTAGAACGCTTAGATTTGGAGTTATTCCATTAATTTTAATAAAGCTGCATTTTTCAACAAATCTCTCATGTTTTTAAAGTCACCGTAAAAAATCGTCACGTCTCCGTGAATTTCTTTCTTCAGAAACCTTATTTATGATGATCGGTTGCTGGTGGGCAAAACTCACTACAGAAATAATATACGAGGTGATTTCATAAATTACTAACAATAAAACATGAGATAAAGTAGCAGCATCTGTACTTTCATATGCTGTACCAACTGTATTTCCACCTATTGTCAATGATTGATTAATTTACAACCTAACCATCTCAAAAGACAAAATCAAAATATTAGCGTTTTGGGGAAAAGAGATTATCCGTTCAAAAATAATTCTAGACAATGTAAGCTTAGAACAAGTTTTAAATTTTAATTACCTATGATGTGACACAGAAGGACAAAAAGACATTGATAAAAAATTAGCAAGATTTCAATCCATCTGTGGGAACATATAAAGAACTCTTAAAAACAAGACCCGAAAAGATACCAGAATAAAATTATACAAAACATTAGCTCTCCCGATATTGCTTTATGGCAGTGAATGCTGGGTTCTAACACAGAAAAGAATAAGCAAAATTCAGAGCTCAGAGATGAAGTTCCTTCGAAGAACAAAAGGCTGCATCTTAGAAGACCAGACAAGAAATGAAGAAATCAGGAGAGAATTGAAAGTGAATAGCGCAAACAACATAATGGAATTAAACAGGAAAATGTGGCTGCAGCACTTAGAAAGAATGGAAGAAACAAGACTGCCAAGATTAGCATATTTCTACAAACCGAGAGGGAAAAGAGATGTGTGAAGACCCACGAAAAGATGGAAAGATACAGTGGAGACGGAACAGGCGCAAATCTAATCCGTCAAATGTAGAAGAAGAAGAAGTCAATGATTAATAAATATATTTGTTTAATAATAAATTTAACTTGCTTGCACGTAGCATTACATATTTTATTAAAATGTTCAAAAGAGCATTTACAGTACTGTAAGTACTACAAGAGTAGTCTTCTTATAAATGCTTCAACTTGTCCAAGATATAAATTAATTTGTTGAAATTACCAATCACTCTAAGGAAATTATTATTTTCTATTTCCCAACTTTTTCAATTCAATGGTAGGAAATGGTTTCAATTCAATATCATGACTGAATACGTTGACTTGGAAATTTCACCGAATCACTGTTGATAACGAAAATACTGGCACAAGTAAAATAGAAACCACTAATGCTGTTGTAGTACCATTAGTTAATTTATTTTTTTTAAAAAATATATTTTTCCCTCTTGAACTGCCTTGTTCATAAATGTAGTCGCATTTTGAATTAAATTAGCAGAATTTGAAATTTTAGGGGTGAGCGATAAAAACAGGCTAAAATATTTTGAATAAGAATAAAATGAGGATTTAGTGATGTGATGGGATACCATACCAAGTGCATGAGTACTGAAGGTTGTCACAAACGTTTTAATGTCACAAATGTTTTAATGTTTTAATTAATTTTAAACAGGAATGTCAATACTGTTACATACCTGTTATATAATACATTCCTGTTCCTAGCGTGGAACGAAAATTACATTATCGGTACGAAATTCAAGGGACCGTGACATCGGCCTAATCGATTGAACAATATGAATTAAGAGAAAGTCGGCTGAAGGGTTTAGCCACTATCGTTTTTCACAGACGGACAAACGTTTTGCCGTCAATCAACGAGTTTTCGGAATCCAAGATCTACAAAACCCTCTACACCACGTGTTAGAGGATTTTCCTCCTACTCTTCGCCACTGGAGTTTCCACTTTTTTGTTACCAGCGACCTGTAATAAGAGCTTTTCTGCCGAAAATTCGCCGTTTTTTTGCGCTGTATTACATAACTTTCTCTCTAGTGAGTAAGCGGTAGCGAGAGTAAAAATGTACGTGTTTATTATAGTAATTAACGAAACGAGTAGATAAACAAATGGTGTAATTGCATGAGTGGTATGTTCAAGAAAACAAGAGACGATAGGAGGGAGTTTCCTTATTTACCATGAGTGCAATTATTCACATTACGCTTTTATCTACATGTTCAATTCTTTATAATTTCCACTTCAGAATAATTTAAATTTTGAGAAATTCAAGCACATCTTTACTATCCGAGGGATACACGACGTCGTATTGCTTCTGAAAAGGGCTTATTTTAGTAGGCCATGCATTGTGTATGTATGATCACTAGTGTCTTACAGGATAAAGAACTGTATCAATTGGAAGACAAATTAACTTATTTAGGATGAAATATAAGAAGCTGACAACGTCATTAAAACATTACTTCCCAGGAAAATGTATGGCAGATTTAAAAGCGAGTGCAACATGTATAAACATTAGAAAGTAAAAAAAGTAATGAAACAGCAACCAAAGTCGAACCTCAATAGTACCTCAAAGTACTACAGCTGGCACCACTCTGAAGTAATGTACAATTGTTTCAGTGTGGATAACGCCAGGTACATAAAGAGTTTGTGGTTTTATTGAGTACAAATTTCACACGACTGAGGAGTGCGTGCTCTTCAGCGTCTTGTTGAAGATTTCCACAGTTTCCCTTGTAAAAAAAAATAGATAGATAGATAGAGAGATAGATAGACGGATGGATGGGTGGGTGGGTTGTTTGGAGGTGTGGATGGAAGGATAGATAAAGCTGCAGATATGTTGGGCGAACATTACATTCTTATCCCAAAACCCACTATGTATTTCCTATTTGCACTAATTTGCAAAATACTAATCAAATCTTAGAAGCAATTTACTTTTTCAGCCTTTTAGTATTTCTACAAAAACAACTTTCCTTATGTATTTTATTTCAGATCAGAATACATTGCCTTTCATTCTTGCCTAAAATAGAACCCCATGGTAAAGGCTGTTCTTATGTTCACTCTTTTATGTTTCAGCTCCTGAATATAGACTGTGCAAAAGGGATGATAAGTTTATTCCCTGTTTGGAAGAAGCATTCGTAGTGGCTGTTCAACAACTACGAACAGGCAAGAGATATTTTGAATATTAGATTAACATACAGTCATCATCCAGCCACGCTCGAAGTACAAAAACATTTGTTGAGAGGGAGTATTAAAAATATTGTTAATATTTACAATCATAAATTAGGATAATTATTCCAACCAACATACGGATTGTTTATCATTTCTAAAATAGTAATTTGCATTACAAAACATAACAAGGCAAGGAAGTTAATATTTTCATGACTAGATGCAACAGGTTTCGGACGAGGCCGAAAAGTCGAGTCTAGGAATCTCGTCGTGTCGTGGAATGTCACTTTTGTGCCAGATGTACAGTATTTTATTTGAACCGTCAATTTACTGACATGTTCGTGTAATATGCCAAGGTAATTGATCACGAGAGCATACTCAGAATTTTTCCGTTCGAGGTTTGCTATGTATTTTCTAATTATTGACTGTCAGTTGAAGATAAATTGCAAAGGATATTGTTAGGTATTCCAATACCGCATTTAGGCTAATAACACAAAAAAGTATTAAAGCAATGTAACCTATATATTACAGGTCTTCCCGACTTCGGAATTCCTACTTTGGAGCCTTTTGTGATCCCGCAGTTGGTTATTGGAGACTCAAACACAGACGCCCCTGTAAACTTACATATCAATTTTTCTGATATTAATGTTTATAACCTTTATACTGCAAAGGCTTCAAACCTAGCGTAAGTAAACAAAACAAATTAATAAATATTTGTATGCTTTTTAAAGTGTCTGAAGAAATTGGAAACATTGATTATGTACATTGAACAGTGTCAAATTGGTGACATTTCTCTTACGTAGTAAGTAAAAATTTGAATTCACGTATAATACTTCTACTTTAGTACATTAAATAAACAAGTAAATGGATAAAAACATTACTACTGTATGGCAAACGTGATCAGAAACATTGAGTTAAATTCTGAGGTCAGTCATTCTTTTGCATTTGAAAGTACAGTTGCTGTATCTCTGTATCATCCATGGTGAGGCGTGGCACTTTTGTGTAGATACAAGATTATCAATTATCCAGGCCTGTATTTCCGTATACGTACGTATTATAGGAAAAGTTATGTAATGCTGCGCGAAAAAACAGCGTATTTTCGCGAGAAACAAATGAATTGCTGGAACCTGATAACCAAAGTCTATAACTCCAGTTGTTAAATTAGTAAAAAAATCTCCTAACACGTGGTGCAACCAGAATCCCTGTTTTGTGGGTTCTTGATACCGAAAAACCTATTGAAAACAAAATTTCTGTCCGTCTGTCTGTCCGTCCGTGTCTGTCTGTCTGTTAAAATTTGTACACACTATTATGTTTGTAAGTGTAAGTGGTTCAAATGACTTCAAATGAAGATCTTCGAAAATTCAAAAAATTTCTGTGAAAAAGAGTTTTAAACTTCCCAGTTTTAGCGCTTAAATGCCATTTTCTTGAAAACGGCTCTAAATTTTTCAATGAAAATTGCCATTTAGGACGAAGTTTTACTGTTTTTTATTATTCTAAAATTAATATTTCCATTCTATTATTAGGAAATAGAAAAATTAAGAAAGTGTCAAAAAAAATGTACTTTGTGCGGCGATAGATGGCAGCTGACAAGAGTATGTGGCATTTCCGAATAGGAACGCCAGACTCAAGGATATAGAAAGCTAATATAGGAAAGTCTGTGCCATTCTGTAGCACCATTAGCTCTATTAAATTTTTCCGGTTCTCGGGTAGCATAAACAACGATTAAGAGAATGATGCAGGTCTCATTTTCGTTAAAATTTTGGATTTTCCGAAAATTGCAAATATTCAAATTTTTTCGGCGACTTCCTACAACGAAAATATTGAAGATAAAAGAAAAATATTAAGGAAAATATATCTAAGTCATATCTACAAAAAAGTTATAAACTTTTTTAAACAAAGGGTAGTTCGGGTGTAATCTTGAACTGAGGCAATTTTATAACAAGTATTTTCATAAAACTGGACACTCTGATTGCCAGGGGATATTTCGTGAACTTTTGATTCTGGTCCAAGGCCACTCTCCAATTACGTGTCCAGGCACTGGGCGCGATCGTATATGATGCACGCGACCAGTCACAAAAACCTATTGTGCATCACATGTGATGCGCGTCTCAAATTGTTCCTTCAAATGTTTACCTCGTAAGCGTAGACCTCGTATGGACGGTAAAAACGTGGTGCTGATCTCATTTCCGGTGAACACTCTGTATTTTCGAAAACTTGCTAAACGCTCTAATTTTCAAATTACGAAATTGAAGAAAGAGTTTTCCGGAAAATATATCTATTTTAATTGAAATCTTTTCCTGACACTGATATATTCCTCAAAATCTGTTTTAAACTAGAGGAGCTACAAGAGCCCGCAGTTTCTCGCATTACTGGAAATAATTACTTAGTATTTAAAAATTATACTAAGTAACTGAAGGAGGCTGTGGGTTTTAACATATCCCCTTCATTTGTGCAAATCTTTGTGTGCCAAATTGAAAATAATTCTGTTTAATATTTCCAACTTCTTGCTTAAGAATATTAATAATTATTTGAGATATGTCGATGGGATTATTTGCCTTTGGACAATCGCGAACAGACCATTGAACTAATTTTTTCAATTTCTTAAATTATTCACTCTAATTTATCTTTAAAATGGAATTGGAACAGAACCATACCTAATTTTCCTAGATGTAACCATTTCTAGTAAAAAAAAACACATTAGGTATTTTAAAAACTTTAGAAAACACATTGAAACAGATACGATTCTTCTCTTTAATTCTAACCATATCTTTCAACATAAATTTCCTGTTTCCCTATTCTTAGATTCATAGATTATTCAAGGTTTCTATGTCAGATTTAGATTTTACTGATGAAGTTACTATTTTGCAAATAGCTCAAAATAATGGATACAAACCTTTTGTCATTAAGAAATTTATTGAACTAAAATAAATGAAATCAATAACAAGTTATACCTTCCCTCAAAATGTCTTTCTTGAAAAGAAGAAATTCCTAAGCATCCATATATTGGACCTATCTTAAAAAGTTAAAGCCTTCAATTAATGTAACCTCAATGTAGATCATAAAACCCATAATACCCTCCGAACGCTTCTTCCTATCAATAAATTCCATTTATCTTTACTTGATAAAAGTAGAATTTATTTATCAAAATGCAACAATTGCAATTCCGCAAATGGAGAACGAATAGGTAGAAAAAATGCTTGTAGAGTTAATGAACATCTTAAATCTTGAAACCTGAAATTAGGGAATTCTACTATATTTGCTTACCACCTAAGTAATTTTGTAACTACGTAATCCAAGAAAATTGCTCCTTCCACCCTGATACCAATTTCAAAATTCCCCATTTAGGAAATAGAGGCAATCAAATGAATATTTTAACACATTTCGAAATATTAAAATTATTCAAAAAACCAAATTTAATAGGTCTTAATGAACAATCATAAGTAAAATGCAGACCCGTAATAAACACCAAATTGACTAACTTCCCCACTCTTTCATGTCCTCTCTCAGCTTTCACTATTCATTCAGTCAGTCACAGTACACAGCACAAGATACATGCCAACATGAGTTGAAGTGCCACGTGTTTAAACCGTGGTACTGAGTGTGTATCTGTTGTATCTATGTATGTATGTATCTTGTTTCTATAATTTTACATTATTCATTTATATCTTCTCTCTTCGTGTGTTTATTAATATAATTCTATGTGTTATTTATTTTAGTTCACCAATGTCTTTTCTGTACAGTCACTAATGACGGGATAAATTATTACGAAAACACGTGTAGGGCTATAACACTTTAATGTTAAAATTATATTGTAATACACTTTGTGGTTGAAATCTTCTTAATCCTTAATCGAACGATAAGTTTCATTCTTACAGTACTGTAGAACATGATACAGAAGAGAAACAATAATATTTCACACAAACTTACATGGAAGTGAGCTAACAACTTCTGAATACCAAATCAGCGATCAAAACTTCTCAGAGTAAAAGAAAAGTGTTTGTAACATTTACGTTAAATAGACTAGTCTACCTTCCTTAAATCTATTGCCTTTCGTAAGAATTTTATCTACTTTGTACGATCATCACGACTTTCAAAAATCAGGAGTATTTGGATAATTTGAAAAGTTCGTGTTGCCTTTATGCGAAGTGACAGCGCGTCAAACTAAGCTCTACGAACTGAAATTTACTATTTTGATGGTTTCAATTTTTCGAAAATACAAAGTTCACAGCAAGAATTAATTGCACTACTTTTTACTTTCCCGTATACGTACGTATATACGGAGTAATATACGTAGTATAGGGAAAGTTATGTAATATTGCGCGAAAAAACGGCGAATTTTCGGCGGAAAAAATTCATTGTCGGGCCCTAAAAACGAAAAAGTGGATAAAACCAGCTGGTAAATTAAGAAAATAAAAATCCCCTAACACTTGGTAAAGCCAGAATCCCTGTTTTGAGGGTCCTTGAAACCGAAAACCCTATTGAAAGCAAAACGTCCGTCCGTCCGTCAGTCGGTCTGTCCGGTGTATGTGAACAACACTAGCGCCTAAACCAGGGGTCCTCAAACTACGGCCCGCGGGCCACATGCGGCCCGCCGAGGACATTTTTACGGCCCGCCTAGTTTTTATGGGTTAAAGAATTTTTTCTTAAAATCCGCACATTTTTTATTATGTGTCAGGGCGTCTAGGGATGGCAAAAAAAGATGGTTTTAAAACAATGATGTTTTCCTCCAGAAACATCGATATTTTGCTTTCGATGTTTTCTTCACATCGATATTTTGTTGCCAAAACATCGGTGTTTTTTTTTTAAAAAATGTTTTTAATAAAGTAATATCAATGATTTGCGTTATCCTCTTCACCACGCTGTACATTTCACCAGCGCAATCTGAGTAAGTTTGGGATCTGCTCGCGTAATGACTGTATGTTATGTAGGTCTGTCATTGCCTGAACTCTGCGTCTCAAGGCCTGTCTTCACGATGGAATATGTCACGTTACCTCGAGTCTTTCTCAGCCATGCCGCTAGATATCACATGATCGCGACCGTATTGTGATATACCAATATATTATATATTTTGACAGTAACATTTGCTGTAAATGGGTTGGGTTAAAAGGGTCTACAAATGGCAATATACAGCCTTAGCAACGCCGGCGTAGTGGTTGGCAAGGTCAATAAACTGCATTCAGGCCTTGAATAGGTGGGGGCGCTGGCTAGATAGAAATATAAGATAATTTGGGATTGGTCTAGAAAGGAATGACTATCGAGAGCGTGGCTACTTGATTTGGTAAGAAATGGATGGATTGGCTAAGGGAGAATAGACTGTCAACTCCTGAGAATAGACTGTCGAAGTTTGTCGTTTTGTTTAAAAAATAATAATGAAGGATGGATACCGAGGAGTTGAGGGCTAAAAACGTAGGAGTAAATGACATTCTGATAGAGGCCGTCAAGTGGTACAGATCGCTTGCGAGTTTAATATTAGGGAAGTGGGACTTGTAAGTTTGACGTGAGAATCAATAGTTGTCGGACTCTGAAAGTTGATGTGCAGCAGTTAAATTTGCTTAGGACTTTGACAGTTTTTTATATTGCGGTTTTGGACTTTAATGTTTTACCACGTAGTTGGGGAGAACTAGGAACAGTGAATATCAAGTAAGAACCGGTAGATATTCTAGGCAGTGAGGGCTGGATTCGTCGGCAGCGTCGCAAGATTAAAAGAGAGAAATTTGACTTGGGATTATCAGCATTCAAGTGAGAAGATACTGCGGGGTGCCGCCGGTCAAGATCACGTCTAGATAAGTACTGCAGTACATAGGTTTTCTTTTAAAACGAGGTCATGACCTAAAGGCAGAACAATTGTCAATAGAAGTCAATAAATTGTTAAATTTTTCTTTCGGAAATGAAAAGATGATTTTCATTTAGTCAATCACAATTGATAAGTAGTTAGAGATATATTTAATTATTTCCTTTCAGATTCCTTGCCATACTGTATAGTTGGCAGATCAAATAATCGGCTATCTAGGCGATAGCGATTATTCATTACGTGACCCATTGACCCAGGTAGCCGGACATTTATCCATTCGTTAAAATTAGCTGCGGAAGCACTTGGTTTTAATTATCAATTATCGTAACCTGTTCCTGGCGCCCAAAATTTTTCTATAAATTCGGAACGGGTCACGAATATAACAGTCCTAAGGTAAATGATGTCAGTTAAAACGGCACGATCTCGTAATAATTTATGACGAACATTGTTGGGACATTTCAGTATCAAGAAGTGCTTGCGACCATGCGACATCTAGCGTCGCGACCGAGAAAGACGTGAAATGCCGTGTGATCGGCCAAAGGGGCTTGAGAGGCTGAGTTAGAAAAATCGCACTATATAACCCGGCCCTCCGACGGCTTGAGGGACAGTGAACTGGCCTGTTTAAAAAGTTTGAGGACCCCTGGCCTAAACTATGCGTACGATTCTTTCCAAATTGAAGAAATCCTTATCCATCTGGCCAGAGTCAAAGCTCTGATATTTTGAAAAACATTCATTAATTTTTGGGGGTACTTTACGTGAAGACCCCCGGACATTTTCAAAATTTTCTCAAAAACGGCTCCAAATTTTTACTTTAAGTTTCTTGTAAGAATACAGTAAAATACACTTATTAAGGTGGTATAGGTCCTAATTTCACGGTTAACTCTGAATTTTCGAAAATTGCAAAAGTAAGAATTTTATTCCGCGTCTTCCTCCAATAACAAAATTGCAGATAGAGATTTTTCCTTTAAATAAAATTTGTTCTATATAGTGAGTTCTTTCTTTAAGATTATGTACATTGATTTGAAAATATTAGTAAGTTTCACGCAATATTTCGTGCAATATGTGCAATTTTAAAAAGTTACAAAAACAAGATTTTCTCAAAAACAGCTCCAAATTCTTTCTTTACACTTTTGATAGGGATAATGCTAAATGTACTCTATGAGATGACATAAACGACATATAGCGCTATTCTTTTGTATTTTCAAAAATAGCAAAAATGTAATTTTTTTGACTTGTCTCTCAGGTCGTTAATATTTACATTAGCGGCAATGTGTTCACATTATTATATTTAGGGGTACATGTGCCTTCAATTATGTCAAAAAAAGTTTCTCGAAAACTCAACCGTTTCCTGTGAAAACTAGCTCAAATTTCCGCATTTTCAGAAACGCTCAAACGCTATTTTCTCATTAACGGCTCAAAATTTTTTCTTCTAACTCTTTGAACGAATAGTGCTAATTGCACTCTTTAACATGATGTAAAGTTTATTTTCAGTTATTTTTGTTTTTTTCAAAAATTACACAAGTGTAGTTTTTTTTGAAAGATCTCTCATATCATTAATATACAAATTACTAGTAATTTGTAAACATTATTATATTTGTGAGCGTAAGTGCTTTAAATAATTTCAAATGAAGGTTTTTGAAAACTCAAAACTTTTCTGTGAAAAAGAGCTTCAAATTTCGCATTTTTAGAGGCGCTTAAACGCCATTTCCTTAAAAGCAGCTACAAATTTTTAAAAAAAATTGCCATTTAGGACGAGGTTTTCGTGTTTTATAATATTCTTAAATTAATATTTTCGTTCTATTATTAGGAAACCGAAAAATTAAGAAATTGACAAAAAAGGTAAATTGGGCGGCGATAGATGGCAGCTGGCAAGATTATATGGCAATTCCGAATAGCTAGCGCATACGCCAAGGAAATAGAAAACAAATACAGGAACGTCTGTGTCATTCTGTAGCACCACTAGTTTTTACTATCCTTTGATATATACGAGGAGAAAATTTAATGTACAAAATTAGTGCCGTTTTTAGAAAAAGTTGTTTGCAAATCTATACTGCGATTTTTTTTAACTTTACCTCTTAAGGTCCGTCTTCACGAAGGAACATATAGTGGTATTTCACGTCTCTCTTAGTCGTGCCGCTGGATATTGTGGATATTGTAGTGCTTTGCGATCATGCGACTTCTAGCGGCATAGTCGAGAAAGACGCGAAATGCCATGTTATATTCCATCGTGGCCCTAGGAGCTTGAGGGGCAGAGTTAGAAAAATCTCACTGTAAGAATTGACTATATTTCACCCAAAATTATGCGAAAACTCAAATTTTCGAAAATTTCTTCATTACCTTATTTCAAAATCTGACTTAACTTCTTTCATTAAGGGAAAAAAATCTCTATCATCTGTGAACAACGCTAGTTCCTGCATTGTGCGTAGGATTTTTTTTCCAAACGGAATTCACTCTGGTCGATCTGGAATCAAGATTCTGAAATTCTGAATAACATTATTTAAATTTTTAGAGGTACTGTACACTGTACCTGTACATTTCTGGGACATTTTCAAAATTTGATCAAAAATGTCTGAAGTAACAAGAGAGCAAAATGCCCTTAAAAATGGCACAGGTCCGCTTTTCACTGTTAACTAAAATTTCAAAAATTGCCTAAATATTTAATTTTTTCGGCGTCTTTGTACAACTACAAAATTGAGGATAGTGATTTTTGCTTCAAATGATATTTGCTCTACGTAACTAGTTCTTTTATTGAAGACCTTCATATTTTTTAAAAAACTAATAGTTTTCCCACAATAGAGTGAAATTAGTGTAATATTAAAAATATCAAAAACATTGTTTCTCAAAAACGGCTCCCAATTTTTTCTTATACTTTTGACAATGATAATGCTGAATGTACTGTAACTGATAACAAACCCCATTTTTTCTCTTCTTTTGTTTTTTTTTCAACAATTACAAAAACGTATTTTTTCACTTCTCTCTCATGTCATTAATATTTACATCACCAGCGATTTGTATTGCATTTACGAATAAGTGCTTCAAATGATGTCTCAAAGCTTCTGTAAAACTCCAAATTTTCTGTGAAAATGTGGTCGAAATTCCGCGTTTTCAGAAACGCTCAAAAACTATTTTCTAGAAAACGATTCGAAATTTTTTCTTTAAATTCTTTGAACGGATAGTTGCTAAATGGACTGAATAACATGAGATGAATGCATCTTGATGCATTGTTGTTGTTGTTTCAGAAATTACACAAATCTAATACTTTTAAATATCTCTCAGGTTGTAAATATTTTCATTTCCAACGATTTGTATACAGTATTGCATTTCTAGGTAGAAGTAATTCAAATGATTTGCAATGAAGTTTCTCAAAAGCTTAAAAGTTTTTTGAGAAAAAGAGCTTCAAATTTCGCATTTTCAATAACTCTTAAAGACAATTTCTCATAAATGGCTCTAACTTTTCCCACGAAAATTGCCATGAAGGACTCTTCTACGGGACTCTTCTATGGTGTTTTACTCTTCTATGGGATTCTTAAAGTTTTGTGACAGTTCTACCATTAAGGGACCGAAAAATTGGGAAATCAAGAAAAATATAGTTTGGGCGGCGATAGATGGCTGTTGGGAAGAGGATGTGGCAAATCCGAAATGATAGCCCGGACCAAAGATATTTTGAAACGAACTTAAAACGATAAAGTTTGTGCTATTCTGTAATTTTATATGTATATTCAGTAGGTCTGAGAATAGGTTGTTATCTATTTTTATACCCTTTAGTGATAAGTGTGGTCCACCCCAATTTGTTTATATTTCCCGCACGAAACGTTTTAGGCAACCCGCTACACACGGTAGGTATTTCACACGGCTGTATTTCACCAGCTACACTGTGTTTCTCCATATTACGCACCTGGACAGCGATGTGCACAATCTTCTATTAAATGTGAATAACACGGAGAGAGGCGGAGAAAGAGAGAGACGAGGAAAGAGAGAGACGAGGAAAGAGAGAGACGAGAAAGAGAGAGAGAGACGGAGAAAGACAGAGACGGGGCAAGAGAGACGGGGGAAAGAGAGAGAGACGGAGAAAGAGAGAGGGAAGGAAAATGAGAGATGTAGGGGCAGAAAAACGTCTGCCGGGCTCAGCTAGAAAAATGTTTGTCTCCGCGATACATTGTTGCGTTAGGTTTGAGGAATGTTAAGCATTTTAGAGACTAATATATCATTAATACTATAATTAGCAGCAAAAAAAGCAGAGCAATTACTATTTCACTACAGGTAGATATGACATTGGGACTAGGAACTTTGTTTTAATAATTTGTGATGTTTGTTGCTGCGAAATGTTTAATTAGCCTTAATTAATTAATGTTTAGTTAGCCTTCGGAAGTTGATATTAAATTCGCGAATGTACAAAATGGGGAACAGATTCATTTTTGAACAGTTAAAAATGTGTACATGTATTTTATAACAATTTTTAACTGATTGTTCTTTTGAGAAGATTTATTTACTATCGTTAATTATTTTCTCCTGCCGTCTTTTGATATATAGATTTTCGTTTTTTCTGCCATTTAGAGCAACAATAGGTAAAGAAAACCCTGATTGATTTATATGATGTAATGATGCAATTATCACTTGATTAGTATTCCTGCAAGGCGTCTACCGGCGTCACTTCTGACCAGTGTTGCCAGATGTACCGCATTTCCGCATTTTATACCGCATTATTAACACCTAATCTGCATTAAGCAATGAGGATGCCAAAAAAATCTGCATTTTCATGATAGTGGATCAAAATCCATTTTTTTCATTTCCTCAGTTATTACAACGATCGTTAGATGTCCCGCTAACTATGGTTGACAAAGTTTGAAGGTTACAAATGCTTTCTCTACTCAATTAAAGTAAAAAGCAATAAAACACCAATCATCTACCAATCATTAGGGCTTTATCCAATTGCCGTATTCGAAAACTGATGACCAAGCACCAAGGTGTTGACGTGAACTCCGTTCTTTATTGTCTTACTGTTAGAGATTCAGAGGACAAATAGATGACATGTTGGTTAGTCTTTTTCGAATACGCCAAATAAGAATACGGAACGTCGTTCGGATTCTTACTGCGTTTATTCAAGCCGGAGAAATAATGCACTTCGCTGGATATTGAAATTAAAAATGTGGAAATTACGTGACTCGGCTTCATATTAAACTGAGGTTCAAAATAAATGGAAAGTACATTTATAACAAAAGTACTGATATTTTATATTTTTAATTTCTTGGGTGAATCGAGAACGTTATATAGAGTGAAAATAAACATTGAACAAATATAGTGAGACAATATCGCATTTATTTAATTAATAAAACGGAATTCTATGTAGATATATGAATTATTGATGTTTTCCCCTATTTTTAAATTATGTTAGTAAAACCGCATTCATTAGAAGAAATCACATTTTTTAACTTAAAACTTCGCAATCGGAAGTTTCACATATGGCAACATTGCTTCTGACCCAAGCAGCACGGAGTAGGGATGAGATCTCTCACACAATGAGCCGTTTCTCACTCACTACAGTTTTCGGACATTATTTTTATTGTTTGGGCGTTAATCGTAATATTACAATTATCATTTTTCTATTGCGGTGTAATTTGTAAATAATTTACGATTAATTTGCAGGGCTGTAATGAAAAACGTCGAAGCCATCATTTTAAATGGCAAATTTCGAGGTGAGAATATATTACTGCCACGGATCCCTATTATACCCACAGATATGCCAAATCAATTTAAACGTCTTCAATTTCCGTTAAGATTGGCATTTGCGATGACTATCGATAAGACTCAAGGCCAAACGATGTCTGTTTGTGGCTTATTTTTTAGCACACCATGTTTTTCACACGGTCAATTATACGTGGCATGCTCTCGAGTGGGCGAACCGTCCAGTTTATTTGTGTTAGCTAAAGATGGGATAACAAAAAATATTGCACACTCTATTGCGTTGAGGGATTGATATGTTTTTTTAATAAAATTATTAAAATTAGTAATGTATATCATTTCAAAAAATAAATTACAATAAATTAAAAATATATATATATTTGGTATTGTGTTATTTTTATATACCATCATCGTTCACATCGCTCTATACCTCTTCAACTCATATATACCACATCCTCAAACACTGACAATACGTTAGTCATTTTTTCTACTAAAATAATCCTAGGAATCATTTTTATGGCAAAACAACTTTTGCCGGGTCAGCTAGTATATATATTGAAACGAGTCGTGAATAGACTCTGCACAAGATTTGTAAAAAATAGAAAGAAAAAAGAAAGAAAGAAAGGAAGAAGGGGGACAGGGATTCTTGTCCGGGAATGTGCTCCGGCAAATCACGCGCACACTGGAAATGGTGATTAACAAGAACTTTTTATTACAGAAATAATTGTTTTACAAATTTGGTTGCCTTTGGCGCTTATACTAGCATTGATTCTGTTTTTCCCTTGCGTTTAACTATAACCCCTTCGGCTATCCTCCACCCTCCCGGGGCTTCACTTCCTATAATGACTCCAATATTTGGTGGGGCCTCAACACGAAACCACTGTTCTCCACGGACTACTTATCCTCCCTCCCCAACCTTCCAGCCGCTTTTACTATTGATACTCCAACCTGACTTGCGTTGCTGCCTGCTCGCTCCTCCACCGTCGAGCCGGCGCCGAGCGCCGCGCCGTCCGCGTCTCTTCGTGCCGCGGGGGGATGGCCGGCGCGGGGAAGGGGGTCTTGCGATGCCGCCCCGGTCGCTTATTCCATGCGCTGCCTGCCGACGTGACGGGGCCGCCGCCTCGCCCTTCGGGTATGTTCGTTGCATTCGGCTGCGCTCGGAAGACCGGTGGACGTCCGTTGGCGTTAGCCGCTCCCCATCCCACTCGTGGCCGCTGTTGTGCTTCTAAACGTTCCCACAAAGTTTCGCCTGCATCCGCATGTGGACTTCAACCCAGGCAGCAATAGTCGTCGACCGTTCACCGAGTTTGCTCCCAATGAAGTCGAACACTGGTATACACCGTTCCACTTCTCCGCACAGTTCCATTCACTCCACGTGGAGATCATTCACTGCGGGTGACACTCCACCATGATCCCATGTCCGTCTCGTCTCGTTTCACCTTCCAACTGGTGCTTCACTCTCGTCACTTACTTTCCTTGACACCACGCCTTTCCAGTCCTCCGGCACCACGTTCAGTCCTACGGCACCACGTTCACTTTCACTAATCTCACCAATCAACAGTCCGCGCCACTCCGCACGTCTGCCTCTCATGACATTCTCTTCGCTACTGTGCACGTCCGCTCCCCAGGACATTCTCTCCGCTACTGACCCGCGCCTCGTTGCCCTCGGTTACTCGCCGCGAACCTACCCCGGTTCCTCGCACCCGACTCCGTGGTGTGCCGGCCGCTGCCGCGCAGTTCAAATTCTTAATATGCGCCAAAACGCATTGTTATCACGTGAGTGATAACAATTCGTTTCAATATATATATATATTTCAATATATATATATATATATATATATATATATATATATATTTCAATATATATATATAAATAAAATTCGCGATGGTACGCGATCAGTATTTT